>OX596010.1:50396013-50809394 GCA_951394025.1 Heteromyza rotundicornis | reverse complement strand
ATGACCAAGAACTGCAGTCTCTTCAACATTTTTTGAAGTTTCTGGAAACATCATTCCAATCGCTGGAGGCGGTAGGGCAAAAGAACAAACCTTCCTCTACCAAAGCACTGACGTCAATGGCAACCTCAGAATATAAGAAGCAGTGCAAATGTTGCAACGAAGATGTACACCAGCTGTTTGCATGCCAGAAGTTTCAGAAGCTGTCAGTTAATCAGCGGATACAATTCCTTCAATCAAACAGATTATGCATAAACTGCATGAGACCAGGCCATTTCGCAAGGGATTGTTCTTCAGGAAAATGTTCCAAGTGTGGACGCAAACATAACACTCTCGTACATTTAGAAAACTCAAAAAATCGTGCACCGGCTCAGGAAAACACTGGAAAAGGGTCTGAAGATGATACAGCCTAGTAGAGCCCGACCGATAAGCATTTTTAGGCCGAAGCCGATGCCGAAGGTCAACTGGCAGCCTATTACTTCGGCCGACGCCGAAGGCCTATACCGAAGCCGAAGCCGATACTTAAATAAAAAACCATTAAAAACTGTTTTTTTCTGTATTTTCATTAAAATTTGAGCGTATAAATACACATTTAGTTTTTTAAGGAACTAAAATTGTATTTAAACAAATAATAAAAGTAACCAAAAGAATTCACAAACAAAATTGGGCCTCGTAGGTCAAAACCAGAGCTGTGCGGTATCGATTACTTTTGTACCCTAAAAATTTTGTAATCATTTAATTGTAATCGTACTCAAAAAAATTTTGTAGTCCATTACTTGTAATCGTGCTCAAAAAGGGTTGAGTACAATTACTTTTTATCGTACTAAAAAAAATTTAAATACGATTACTGTAATCGTACTCAAAAAAGTTTAAGTACCATTACAGTAATTGTACTCGAAATTTTTTGAGTACGATTACAAGTAATCATATTCAAACTTTTTTGAGTGCGATTACAAGTAATGGTAATCAAAAATTTTTGAGTACAATTACTTGTAATCGTACTAAAAATATTTTGAGTACGATTACTTTAAAGTAATCGTACTCATATAATTACTTTATAATCGGACTTTTTGTGTAATTGATTACAAAAGTAATCGATAACGCACAGCTCTGGTTTTGACCTACGAGGCCCAATTTTGTTTGTGAATTCTTTTGGTTACTTTTATTATTTGTTTAAATACAATTTTAGTTCCTTAAAAAACTAAATGTGTATTTATACGCTCAAATTTTAATGAAAATACAGAAAAAACAAGTTTTTTAAATTTTTTTATTTAAGTATCGGCTTCGGTATAGGCTTTCGGCGTCGGCCGAAGTAATAGGCTGCCAGTTGACCTTCGGCATCGGCTTCGGCCTAAAAATGCTTATCGGTCGGGATCTACTTAGCTGTATCATCTTCAGACCCTTTTCCAGTGTTTTCCTGAGCAGGTGCACGATTTTTTGAGTTTTCTAAATGTACGAGAGTGTTATGTTTGCGTCCACACTTGGAACATTTTCCTGAAGAACAATCCCTTGCGAAATGGCCTGGTCTCATGCAGTTTATGCATAATCTGTTTGATTGAAGGAATTGTATCCGCTGATTAACTGACAGCTTCTGAAACTTCTGGCATGCAAACAGCTGGTGTACATCTTCGTTGCAACATTTGGACTGCTTCTTATATTCTGAGGTTGCCATTGACGTCAGTGCTTTGGTGGAGGAAGGATTGTTCTTTTGCCCTACCGCCTCCAGCAAATGGAATGTTGTTTCCAGAAACTTCAAAAAATGTTGAAAAGACTGCAGTTCTCTAGGATTGGCCAAGGATTGTTCATAAAGTATATGAGTACACCTGTCGAGTTTTTTGACCAAGATATGTAGTATTATTATATCCCATGATGTTGTGTCCACGCCCAAGTTTTCAGGTAGTCCCCATCGAATTTTGGCAGATCCACCTTCGGCAAATGATGATTTGCAACCGAATAGTGGGCTACTGCTTCACCTTGCGTTTCTGGTACCATCTTTGATCCCTTCTCTTGGATTCTCATTACTCCATCGCTGATCTGTGCTTCGGTTTCCAGGTATGCTTCAAAGTTGTAGTCGTTTGAATCCAGGTCGTCGATGGAATCCATTATTTGGTTATGCCATCCTTGCACAGTACTCCAATGGTGTTCAATGATTTTTATCTTAGCCTTATAGTATAGCATCGGGTGTTCTGTGCTGTCGTTCAGTACGTCTATCAGCATCCATTCCACAATGTCAATTATCCTTTTTTGTTTTAGGACAATTGGCAAGGTAGATTTTTGTTCTTGAACCACTGGCTTTGGTTGTGGCTGTGTGGTTTTTTGTTGTTCGGCCCCTTGCCTTTCGGCCTTTTGTTGATTCAGGACTTTGATTGTGCCTTTGATCTCTTCCCGAACTTCGCTGCATTTTTCCCCCATTGATGTGTAAAGGTCTTTCTTGAAGTACTGGTGATCGTCTTTAGCTGCAGGGTCGTTGTCATCTTGCTGAAGCACCAGTTCATCGATTGTCGTCATGATTTAGTGGTTGTGAGCAAGGACTTCCTTCTATGTGATTTGTTGCGATGTGCCGAGAACTTACGATTTAAGTTGATATTAAAAATATCTGAGTGTATTCGGGCAAATGTTTGCCTAATCTGACCGCAGCTTAACCCATTAATGACGAGAGCGAAATTTTCGGAATTTTTTCAAGATTTTTTCAGGAATACCTAGAAATGGCCTAAGAAACGAATTTCTAACTTTTTTTTTTTTGGACCGCTTACCGTTTGCCCAGCCCTGGCCGTTACCATATGGTAACGCTCGTCACAACCCTAGCAAAATTACCTAATTTAAGATATTATTGTTTATAACTACTTTAATTTTAAATTCTTGAAAGTTTAGCAATGTTTTAAGATTTATTTTGTAAAAAAAATTTTTATCGACCAATTTTTTTAAATCTAAAAGTTTTTGAAAAAAATATTTTGTTAAAAAAAATTCTATAAATTCAGGAGCATTTTTGATCACAAAAGTTTCTTCAGCAAAGTAGTTTGTTTTGAAAAAACGCAAATTTTTGCATCAAAAAAAAAAATTTTATAGCTCCTAGGCAAAAAGTTAGAAAAGTAGGTCAGTTTTCAACTAGGATTTTCTTGATAAGTGTCCTGGTAGTGATCATTGAATGGGGTCCAATAAACCTTTTCAATAGTATTCAAGTTGATATTCTTACAATTTTGGTAGTCGTTCAAAATTACTACAAAAGGCTGGCCTAATTATCTGTCCGCCACTGTATATGATATGTACAGTGGCCGCCTACACCAAAATACTGCTTAGGTTTTCAATAACATAAGAAATATCTCCATATGAACTGCAATTGGAAAGGTCCTCGTCATCATTTGACATACACAATTTACATGGCTGTAAAAGAGGTGTACGACCATAGGAAGTACCTCCTTCATCTTCCTCATAATAATCTTGTCCAGCCGGATAAAATTATGCTCGCCTAAATGTCTTCATCGTAATGTAAATTTGTTAAAAACCAATTGAGTAAGTTTCAGCTGGTCGAAGTAAGCCTATATATACCATACACCCTTCCATCTGAGACCTGGTGGCCATCTTCCGCTCATTCCACCGACGGTACTCACATGTGCTCCATTTAGTAGTACTTTTTTACATTCATCAGCTCGGCATGACCTAGCCATCTTAGACGTGGATTTTGTATGCGTCACGATGTCATGTCATGATCGGGGTATTGCTCATATAGCTTTTGAAGCACTCACCATCGACGCAAAGCGGACAATATATCTTACGGAGAATTTTCCTACCACAATTCCCGTGAAATTGGGTAACATTTGTTGCAAAACTCGACTCTCACTTGTATGGAAGGTAGGCGTGGCAGCTGATCGATTTCGCCCATTTGCAATACCAACTCCTTCTAGGATTTCCAAAGGATAAATTCAATGTTTGGACCGCATAGCTTTCATTTAGCTCCTTCAATAGCCCATACCAATCAAAATAACGTACAGACATACGGATATGGCTAAATCAACTTAAGAGGTGCTGCTAATTTTTCATAAGTACACCAAGTAGAATTTATAGATAAAATATTTTTAACTTTATATGAAAAAAGTTTAAAAAAAATATATTTCAAACCAATATATAGAAAAAATTTACTTCATTTTACAAAAAATACTCGAATATGTACGCTAATATGTACATAAACACGTACAAAAAATTATTTAAAATCTGAATATTAAAAAAAATTTTTTTTTTAATTATTTAAGTACACAAACACACTTTCAAATCAATATACAAATAAAATATATTTAATTTTACATAAAAAAAGCTCATACAAACATTTTCAGTAAGAAAATTTAAATTTGCTAGGGTTGTGACGAGCGTGCCCATATGGTAACAGCAAAATTCAAAATGATAAAAAGGTAACACAGAAGTTATAAATAATTTTATTTTATACGTTTTCTAATACTTTGATATACTACCCAAATGCCAAAAAAAAAAATATTTAAAATATATAACTTTCTATGGCAATGAAAAATATTGTTACTGGAAAGGTCGTGACTTTTCGCTGTTTTTGCCCACTTTTCAAAAACACTACTTTTCAATTATCCGCCACGATCGCTACTGACGAGCGATTGCTTAGAATTATATATCAAAAGAAAGATCTAAGCATGCTTTATTTAAATCAAAAAACAGATTAGTGATATTTGTTCAAATATTTTTTTAATTGAATATACCGTGGAACGCTATCAGCGTTACCATATGGTAACACTCGTCGTGAATGGGTTAAGAATTCTCTAAAAGCAGAAGTTTCCAAATTTTTTGTTTCTTTGAAATATGAATATCTGAAATGTTTTCTTATTATTAAAAAAAAATAAACATTTTTTGGGCGATTGTTCATTTGGTTTTTGGGCGAAAATTCATAATTTTTTGGGCGATTTTCGCAATTTTTTGGGCTTTTATTCATTATGAATGGAACAAATTTTTTGGGCGATTGTTCTTTTTTTGTTTTTGGGCGATTGTTCGCACAGCCTTCAAAACCACCTATAAATGGTTCAAAATGGGATCTTAGACCAAATTTTATATGTTGAGGTATTTCTAAACTCTACTGCGTGGGGGTATTTCAGCTTCGGCATTGCCGAAGATAGTCCACTCTCTAGTTTTTTGTTTGGAATATATTTTTTGATTCTGAACACGATGTCGTCCACAGAACTGCTCTATTTCGTCCAGTTTTTTAGTCTAAACAAAAGCATTATGCATATGGGATGTAAAATTAAAATGATTTGCCAAAGTCCTTTCAATTTTACATACTCCTTCTTAAGGTATCGATATGTAGTTGTACGAAATGTTAGACGCTTAACAAGATGGTGTCCACAGAATCGCTCTATATCGTCCAGTTTTTTATATTCAAGTTTTCATATCTTTGGAAATTGACACAGCAAATTTCCAACCTTTTTTAAAGAATAATCATAACAATAAACGACTTCGGGCAAAACCGAAATTTTCTATTTTTTTTTTCCGGCCGAAACCGAAATGGCCAAATTTTAATAATTTCGGCCGAAACCGAAAAAATTGAAGAAAAAATTTTGGATTTTAATGTAATAAAGTAGTAGGTAATTAAGCGTATCAGTTGACTGAAATCAATAATTTAGGCCGAAAAATGAAAATCGAATTTCGGTCAGTCCCTAATAATAGTGTTGCCCCCCAAAAAAAAAACATTTCTCATTCCTTCACATTTTCTGCTTCCGTCAGACATATAGGAAAATATTGATGTCTCCAAACATCGCATGAGTAAGCCAACTGGAACGAGTTTTTTTTATATTACGTCTTATAAATTTGTATCTTTTTGGTTCTAAATTCAAGTAGCTTTCCAACGAGCTGCTAAGAAGCAAATTCGGTTGAAAAATGTTGAAACCATAAATACATACTTTCAAGTTAAAAATACTTTATAGAAACAAATACTCATGAATCATGAAAATACTCATGATATATGTGTCATGATATAAAAAAATTAATATTATTTCAATAAACTCATTTTGCATATCCCGGATTGAATCATTGTTGCCAATGGCAACGCTAAAGGTAGATTCAGTTAAAGATTTTTAAAAAATAAAAGAATGCATAAATTTTTAAACCGTCGACGGTTTTATGTTCTTAAAAGTACCGCTAGTTTGAATTTTGCATGACTGTTCTAGATCACTTGTAGTTCTTTTGTTATTAAAATGCAAAATAGTGCCTTAAATGTCGAAAAAATGGAATTCGAGACATATGAAAAATGTAAAAAAACTCTCTAGTTTTAATTATATTTAAAGTTAGTTTTCATTCATATTGGTCTTTTTAAATGTTAATGATTTATTTTAGAAGGTTTTTAATTAAATTTTGTATCTACTAGAAAATTTATTTTTTAATCCTAGAATTCCAGGATTTTTGAAACTTTTTAATACAACAGGATGGAAAATATGTAAGAATAACAATCTCTATTATCATTTGTCCATTTACAATATTTTATGAATTTTAAACGATTTATCAGGGTTGGCAACCGAAACCGTAACCGAAACCGAAACCGAATGAAACCGATTCATTTTAGGGAGCGAAACCTAAACCGAAACCGATTCGTCGTAACCGATTGAATGGGTTCAACCAAAACCAATTGAAAAGGTTACGGGTTTTTAATCGGTTTTCAAAAGGTTTTCGTACACAAAATTGACTTGAAGTTTTTTTTCCTAAGAAAAAATTCATCGTATTTCATTTATTTATTTCATATATTTTTAAAATATAGGAAATATTTTTTTTAAATATTCAATAAATCTTTTTATAAGGCCGGCGCACACAGAGGTGATATTCGCTATATAATTTCAGAACCATTTCGATATTTAAAAAATCTAGCTTCGAAAACGCAAAGCGATTTCACCGCAGTAGATTTTGTGTGTTATTTATTATATTGCTATGGAAACAATCAAAATGTCTGACTGAAATGGTTCTGAAAATGACTATTTTGTTTGTTATTTATTAGACTAATATGGAAACAGTCAAAAGGTTTATTTTCAAACTGATTCGAATTGGTTTTGAAACTGGCTTTTTGTGTTTGTTATTTATTGTATTGCTATGGAAACAGGCTGTATAAAAAACGCTATATCATGGCTGAAGAAAATAAGGTTGATCCACTTCATACAAAATGACATAAATAAGGATTCTGACGTTTCCTTTAATGTTCCAAAAGCTGCCACATTTTTAAACATTTTCTAAGAAACGTGGTGGAGTTGCCAGATATTTTTCATAACTTATCGGCATTTTACTCTTTCCAAGTTTTTTTTTTAGTGCTCCTAGCATAAAATAATTTTTAAGAGTCAGATTTTACAAATGCAACATCGTTTCATGTCGCCATTGCATAAATTCGTCACAAAATCGGGGTTTAAATTGGCAAAATTAGGACTAATTGCCACATCTGGCAGCCCTTTTCTTGAGATTTTTTTAAAATATATCTGGTAGCACAATCCTTATTTATGTCAGATGGTTAAGATGGCGGATAGTGTCAGAAGCGGCACTATCTTATTTTCTTCTACCATGCGCTATATTTTCAAAAATACAATTATTTGTGACAAAATTAATTTCGAAACCGCCTGCGGCACGAATAACGCCTCTGTGGGCGCAGGCATTTTTATGGTTTTTGAAAAGACTTGGAAAATTTTCGCTATTTTTTCGTAGTTTTCATCCGATTTAGCTGATTCTCGAACTTGATCTCAATTCGGAGATAAAAACGTAAACCTAAAGTTTCACATCGATGTCTCAAAAAAAAAAAATCCAGCCTGTATGGTGACAGACAGACGGGGATATGGCTAAATCTGTTTTCGATGCTGATCATGAATATATATACTTATCCATACCGGACATGCGTCCTTATGGACGTTTCAAACGTTGTGTAGGGTATAAAAACTAAAAATTTAAGCAGAAATTTGTTTGAAAATGCGATTAGATAAGGAAATTCGGTAAATGTAGTTAGATTCAGCACCCTTGATTTATATTGAATTGATATAAAATTTCCTAATATTGGGCCATCTAGAAACCCTTTAAAACCTAAACCGAAACCTTTTCAATCGCTCCAACCAACCGAAACCTTTTCAAAATCAAGGAGCGAAACCGATAACCAAAACTGATTGGCAAGTGGGAGTTAAACCGAAACCGAAACCTTTATTCGATTCGGTTGCCAACTCTGCGATTTATTTCGATTACGGACAAATAATAAAAATTATATTATCATTTTATGATCTGATTTTAAGTTTTCGATTATTTTTTTTACTTTTATATATTTGTTCTTAAATAACGTAAAATTAAAATCAATTTATTGAGAAAAATATTTCAGCTTATATTTAATTTTTGTATAAGAAAACTACTGTATTGCCAAGTGTTGACATATGGCAACTCCCCTTAGTGAACGAACCACTTATCCGAGAAATGTTTAAATAGTATTTTTGTGTTGCTGAGACTCCAAAAAACTAATTTCAGACAAAAAATATCAAATATTTAAAAAAAAAGTTCTGAATCAATCCGGGATATACAAAGTATTTTTTAACTTGAAAGTAATTCTAATTTATTATATTTTTCCATCTTCAAACATGAAAAAATGTAATTTTTAAACCAAAAGACGTAAAAAAGTCTTAAATACGTCAACCTGGCATCACTGCCTACAACGCGGAGGCGCGAAATTATTTACCCACACTGACGCGAAAAACTCCGGCGCGAACCAAATGCAACGATGGAAATTTGTTAAGCTACAAACAATACTTTTCATTCGAATGTACCAAAATATTGTGATAAATCCTTTAAGAATATTATTTGTTGTGGAGTGGCTACACAAATCACAAATGAATCAGAAACAGCTGATCAAAATAAACAAATTCTCAAAAAACAAATAGAAGCAAATAAAATTCATTACCGGCTGATGCTAAACAAAGTGCCTTCCATGGTTTCGGCATTTCGGCCAAAAAAATCTGTTTCAGGTACGTTTCGGATTCGACCGAAAAATAAAATATCGTTTTCGGCCAAATTTTGTTTTCGCCCGAAAATTCGATATTTCTGCCAAAAATTTCGGCTTGATACGAAAAATGTAAAAAAAAAAATTACAAAGATAACTTAATTTTATCCGACTTCGGCCTAAAAATTAATTTTTAAAACTAAACTGAAAACGCCATTGCGTTTAGAATGGCAAAATACATAAGAATTGTAATTATTAAAACATAAATTGGAAAAGATCGTTAAAAATAAATATAAATCGAATTAACCCTTTACGCTCACCATTGAGATGATGAGAGGTGTTAATGGTGGCTTTCATCTATCGTTTAAGCACAAACTCATACAGATCGGACGAGTTCCGAGGATGTTGCACCACTTTCTTTCTTTTTTTCAATATTGCGTTCAGTGAAAAGATACTAAGTCCCATATAAATTGAATTACCCACTTATGCTCACCCACGTTCAGCTTCTTGACCATTTTTTGATAAGAGGTGTTAGTGGCGTCTTACATCTATCGTTTAAGCCCAAAATCATAAAGTTCGAACCAGTCCCGCGGATGTTGCACCACTTTCTTACATTTTTTTTTGATAGTTGTTAATGGATTATTTTGTGCCAGAGTTGTTCTCAAAAAGAAGCAAATTACACTCTTGATACTTACCCAAACTCTATGAGGTCTTTTGCGGTAGATAGTGCTAAGCATCCACATAATTTTAAGCCTAAAACTGTTTGTATTCATGAGTTTTTGGATTTTTTACGTTCATTATGTTATCTCATTTGCATTTTTTTGGACTTAGTAACTTTTCCCCGAACGACGCACTGTGCACTTTTAGTTCAAATAGTTCTAATTTAAAAATTTCTGTTGTGATTCTTATTGAAAATTCCCTGAGATTTTCAAATATTTATTTTTTTTTGTTTTTTAAAAATTTTAAAAAAGTGTAATTTTTAACGTTTTGTTATGGATAAACGCTTTGAGATTTTCGATGTTGGTTTTATTTTTTTGATAGTTGTATTCATTATCTTTCGAATGAATGTAAACTGGTGAAAATTCCATATGTATGTCGGCTTTAGCAATTACGAAAATTAAACCTTTTTTAAGTTTTATTTTTTGAACTTTAGCTAAGCTTTAGCTCTAAGGAATCAGAGGGAATCAGCCGGGAGTAGCACCACATTCTTCCTTAATTATCCCTCTATGAAATCTGACTAGAATTTGCTAAGCCCTACTGAGCCACCGGAATAACTTTTTTCAAAACGTCGAAACAGGTGTATTTTTATTTAGTAAAAATAGTTTTTACTGTGCAACACCAAATTCTGATTGCCGATCTGATAATAGATTCTGAATGGTCTTGGTCAATATAATAACTCCCTCAAAGGGTTTTTCTGGATTAGCTGGAATAAGAGAGTTATTCAAGGTCAAAAGTCAAAACATGGTTCATTCACTTTTCTTAAAAAAATGTTTAATGGTAAGTGATATCATGTTGTATCTTCAACAGAAGTATTCAATTTAACCCAAATAAACACTAAATATTGCATTTGGGGCATTTTTGGTGCCCCCAAAACGAACTTTAGCGGGTTGATATGTTTAGCAATATAGTAAGCTAATTTCTTAGTCAATACGTCATTTGTCGTTCCCTAATCTCGTACTATAAAAACAAACCGAAAATGCTAGTTTGATCTACTTGCATTTAGATGGATATTTTTTAATAAGAAAATCCTTTTATGTTTATTAGGACACAACTTTTAAATTCTGCAATCTGAATGAGTTGGTGTTGTCTCACTGCATGTCAGTTTTAGATTCATGGAAAATTTACAGTACAATTACAGTAATAAGTTGTACTCAACAAATTTGGGGTACGCTTAAAGTAATCAAATTTTTTGCAATCAACTGTTGAGTACTTTTTGTGTAATTGATTACAAAAGTAATCAGTACCGCACAGCTCTGGTTAAATGTTATAAAAAATATTTGTAGAACAAAATTTTTTTAATTGGAAAAATGCACCCATTGAAATCTTCATGTATTTTAATTAACACTATTCATGTTATATTAACATGAAAAACATTTGTACGCAAAACAAAAACAATTCCAAAAAACTACAACTACATTGACAAAAATCGAAGCAAAACGCACACATTCACAGAAATGAGAAAAAACGCACACATTTTCACAAATGCGAAATTTTTTTTTCGAAAATAAAGATATATTCGACCATTCTGTCAAATGGAAAATTTGAAAATAAACAGAAGAAATTTTTGAATTTCAAAACAAATTTGTTTTTGTCGACCTGAACGAAAGAAGCTCAGTGGTACAGCGTGTAGATGCGGAACTTATAAACATTAGGTCCCGTGTTCTAATCTCGTCTGAGTTGAAAAAAGTTTTTTTAAATAGAAATTTTTAGATTTCAAATTCAGATTGTTCTTTGGACGACATGAATTTATGAAGCGCAGTAGCACAGAGGGTAAAGTGATGATCTCAAGATCCGAAGGTCCGGCGTTCAAATCCAGTTCAGAGTGAAAAGGTATCTATTTGAAATGGTAATGTTAATTTGAAAATAAGTTAAAGAATGGTAAAAAAGTTACTTGGAGGAACTGTGTGGTTTACAATTTTATAAAAAAAAATTAAATTAAAAAAACTTTTTCCGGAACGCGGATTTGATCCCCGTACTTCCGTTTATGAGGCCGACTGCCTAATCCCTGAGCTACCGGCAATGATTTGAATGAACGCATATTTACCAGTTTTCCCAGTTTAATGACAAACCTCTTCACATGTACACGTACACATATAGGAGAGTGTCATTTTGAACAATAGCATCTTGTTAAAACAACCTGAAAGATCGGTTTGAAAAATATTAACCACAAAATTGGATAAAAATTGGTTATTTAACACGATTTTTTTCTCTGGGTGTGTTAATTAAAAAATTTTTAAAGCTTTAAAAAATATGCATCTATTCAAAAGTTACAGATTGTTTGCCACTTTTACCTCAAAAAAGTAATCTTTTCTACATGTTTATGTACAATTGGTCGAATCTGAATTTAATGACATCGTTTGTTACGTTTTTCTTAATAATAAGATAACCATGTAAAATTTAAATTTAGAAGTATTTAATTCGACTAAACGGGGGCAAACAGTGGCGAAAGAGTCACCCACATTGAGTAGTTGGAGCATGATCGCAGAGATCACACCGTTCATTCTTTAATAATATTATGATTGTTCCGATCATTGATTGGTGTGACAATTCTAATGATTTTGGATACAGGCAATAATTAGCATGACTGGATATTCAGCAATGATAATGACAATCATATAATGATTGGCTTGAATGAGAAAGTTTAACTATTTAGAATATGGTTTAAGATTTTAAGATTTTAAGATCAAAGGTTCGAATCCTGTCCATTTTTAAATTTTTTTTTCGTTTGTATACCCCAAGTATTGTGGCCAGATTTTGAAACCGCAAAATCAGTACATTGAACGAAAAAAATCAGTACAAATCAGTAAAAATCATAACATTTTTATTGTGAATACAATAACAAAGAACCATAAAAACATATAAAATTTTAAATTAGCAAAGCAAAACAAAAACGTTACAGTCGCATTATATTCGTATTATTCCATGAAGTACTTTTCAAAAACTACATTTTTTGAGGTTTTATTCAGAAGAATTACAGAATGCGCGATTAAAAATTCATATTCATTGACACCAATCTTAAATTTAAAAAACTTTCGATAGTCGAGAAAATTTATGTTACAGTAACGCACAAAAATTAAAAATGTATGAACAATTTAAATTTTTTTGACAGTTGTTGGTAGAGTTAATCGAAAAAGTTTTGTTAAATAAAGCTTTAAAATTCGACATAAAATAGTTAAAATAATCGGAAAAGTCGTTGATATTGTAAGTTCTTTTACCTCAAACTTACTGAACAAATTATGACATAACCGTGCAAAAAATGGTGCAATAAATTTACCATTACCAAGGACCCAAAATATCTATTATTAAAATTTTTTGAAACGAAAAAGTGGCCCTGATTTAAGGAATATTTTTAAAAGTTGCCGCATAACTATTACATCGCAATTTATATTTTTCCCATTGCCGATAACTGTTATGGTTTGAAAATATTTTTTTACGTTGCCGCATAACTCTTATGAGCGAGAAATATTTTTTCCATTGCTCGTAACTTTTATTTTTTGAAAATATTTTTAAAAGTTACGGCATAACTATTATCGCTTGAAAATATTTTTTCCATTGCTCGTGACTTTTATTTTTCGAAAATATTAAATTTGACGGTTTTGATGGGCTATAGGTCCAAATTAAAAAATACTCTTTTGTTGTATTTTTAATTGTTGTTTTTTTATTGTCCAATATTTCGACTTTCTTCGAAAGTCATCCTCAGGGACTACAAAATTGAATAAACAAATAACAAATAACATAAATTAAATTAAATTAATGTTGTCCTGTGCTATGCCAATTGTCGAAAATATTTTTAAAAGTTACGGCATAAAAGTTCCAATGACGCACCTGGGAGTTTCTCTAATCCCAAATGACATGAATCACCCAAAAAAGTTCCAATGACGCACCTGGGTGTTGCTCTAATCCCAAATGACATGAATCACCCAAAAACCAGGCTTCACCATCATCACCACCACCGAAGGAACACAATAAATATTGTGGCAACGTAGAACAAATATTTTCAAATCATAATAGTTATGCCGTAACTTTTAAAAATATTTTCGAAAAATAAAAGTCACGAGCAATGGAAACTAGAGAGTGGACTATCTTCGGCTATACCGAAGTTGAAATACCCCCACACAGTAGAAAGAAGTACCTCGAACATAAAAAAATGTGGTCTCAAGACCCTATTTTGAGCCAATTATATGTGGTTTTGGAGCCCGGACCATGTCCAAAATCCATTTCTAAAAATTTCCAATCAAATCCGAAAAAAAAAAAAAATTGGTCTCAGGACCCCATTTAGACCCTTATATATGTGGCTTCGGAACCTCGGACCATGTCAAAAATACGTTTCTAAACATTTCCAATCGAAAACAACAATAAAAAAGACTTGAAAAATGTTTACCTTTTTTTTCGGTACATGGGAGCCACGCCCAGTTTTTATCCGATTTGGCTGATTGTCGAACTTGATCTCAGTATTCGCGAGAAAAACATGTACCCAAAGAATAATAGTTATGCGGAACTTTTTTGCGATAAAACTTATAATAGTTATGTCCCTGACCATCACTCTTCGCTTAAATCTACCACATTGAAGGTTGGAGCATTTTTAACCGCCGTTTTCGGTCAAATTTCTGCAATTTTACAGTAGGTGGTTTTACAGTACTGATTCTGATTTTTAATTTATTAAAATACTAGCAGGGCCCGGTCCGCTTTTGTCAAATATTTTTATTGGGAGCCCAAGTGTAGCATTCCAATTCCGACCATATGTACCATTGAAATTAGAATTGAAAGCATAAAACTATGTCCCGTTGAAAAATGTTCATCGGGAGCACAAGTGTAACATTTCTTACAATATTGAATTGTATGGGAAGTGCCACGCCCCGCTGTCCAATTCCAATATGTTGCATTGAAGGCATAGAACCATTTCCCGTTGAAGAATATTCAATGGGAGCCCAAGAATGGCAATTTGAAATATTGGTTTGTATGGGCGGTGCCTTTTGTCTAATTATGCCGATATGTTGCATTTGGCTTAGAGTTGAAACCACGAAGCCATTTACCAAAACATTGTGTGGGAACACTATTACAACATTTTCAAATATTTACTTGTATGGGCGGTGCCACGTCCCATTGTCTAATCCCTGCAATTTGGGGTCTTATAGTATGTTCATGGCAAATTTCATTTTCTTGAGATCAAAAACGTCGGAGATATAGCAGTTTTTACTAATTTGTGGGCGGTAAAAGTGGGCGTATCAAAACCTATCCTATGTCACGACTCACGACCCTTAGAACACATTTATATATTTTGGTGAGAATCGGTGCTGTAGTTTTCGCGTCTACTCGTAACAAACATACATGTCTCTTTTTTTATATATATAGTAGCTGGGACCGGTCCGCTTCGCTGGGCCTAAATAATTTTTTGTTGTTGCATTGTCTGCAATGTAATGGATGAATGGATGAAAGTAATTTTTAAATATATATGTTTAATTGGTGTTTATACTGTGGAGTTAATTTTGTACAATTTTATAGAGAGGAAAATTGATGTAGCGATTGGTATTGAAATAGGTTTTGATGCATGAATGAATGATTCGTATTGTATGTATTACATACATATATACAATACGAATCAGCGCAGTAAAGTATGTTTGGAAGATTATTGAATTTAAATGACATGTGGTATAAATATTTGAAACAAATGCCGTTAATTCGGCCGGTGCAAACGACTGGACTACGATCTTTGAGCTTTGGTACGTAGCCGAAAGCTCGCACAAAATGGCCCGGCAGTGTAAACACTTGAAAACGAACCAATCTGTAGATTCCGATGCTGGTGCGGGGGGGAATATTCAGTCAGTGTAAACGGTTGCACGAACGGAATTTCGTTTACGATTGGAGTTCGCGACAAAAGTTGTGTCGCTCCTACGGTCTAAGTGCACCTTCAAATTAAGAAAAAATAAGTACCTTTATCCCTTTTAGACAAAATTAAACCAAAAATTCCCTTAGGAAGGGAAATTTTCCTAAAGTTGGCTGCACTGGTTGAGCGCCCCGTCTGTGAGGAGTGTTGCCACATTGAGAGACGTTCTGTTGTGTTTTTGTAAATTTTTCTTGTGAGAAGAAAGTGATTTCTATAACTTGTTGGGACAATTTTGCAGTGCTTATTTGCCGAAAAGGCCAATTGCAGTGTGTGTATTTAAGTCAAGTTTAATTTAATTTTCATTCGCAATGGACGTCTTCTCGTAATATTAATGGCGTTTTGCCTGCATTTAGGTCCCCATAAGCCAACGCGAAATTCCGCAGCCGGTACGGAACTTGAACAAAAATGTTGCTTGAATATTCGATACTGCGTTTTTTTAAAGAAAATTTATAAATGATACACATTTTTAGTTGTAGCTTTGAAATTTTTCAGCGCAAACAAATTTTTTTATTCCAATATCTTTGCTGGAAGAATTTTCGAGAAAGTACCGCGGCGGCGGAATTTTGTGTATTTTAAGTTGTAATGAAGTACTGTGTGTAGGGTTACTGTGAAAGTGGGCGACATTCGCAGTGAGCATTTAAGGTCGCCACACATGAATGCAAAATTTCGTTGGTGTCGTGGTACTTTTTCTTGAAAATACGATAGTGGGCTCTAGAATGATATGCATTTCTTTTTGTTTTTGTGAAATTTTTCAGCACGAAAAAATTTGTCCGAGCCGAATATCGCCTTGCAATTTTTAAGCAATTTTTGGGGAAATTTCGCGGCAGTGTGTGGGAGCTTTAAGGGTATAATTTAATTTCCATTCACAATAGACATTTTTCCGTAGTTATTTGGAATGTAAATGGCAAATGCATTTAAGTGGAAATGAAGTACTGTGAAAGTGTGCATAAAATGTGCACTGGGAGATTGGGGCAAATTATGGAATTGCGAATATGTAATACTCAAGGAGAAGCCGCGTTATTTTGGCATTGCCTTAGGTTTTTTCCATTGTTGAAAAGTTACATGCAATCAAATGGAAATAACCTTTATTATTACTCCCTGCTGCATTTAATGTTGAAAATACACGAATTTGTTGAAATTTGTGATCGGTACATCGACTTGAAATACTTTAGCAAATCGATTTCATACTTTGAAAGAAACCGAAAGGGTTTTTTAACCCGCAGATATGGTAACACTGCTTGGGTGGGGAAAAATTAAGTCCTAGGTGGCAACCAAGTTGATTGTTGATTATATGGTATTTGCATTAAAAGATTCACAAATGTGAGAGAAATACGTATTTTCTAACTTGTGGGCGGTAAAAGTGGGCGTGTCAAAACCTATCCTATGTCACGACTCACGACCCCTAGAACACACATATAAATTTTGGTGAGAATCGGTGCTGTAGTTTTCGCGTCCACTGGTGACAAACATACACGTCTCTTTTATATATATAGATAGATATAGATTGCGGAACAATCTCAATGATTGTAAACATTATGATGTCGGAAAAAAATGTTGGTATTGTAGTGTATACATACAAGTCTACATTACCTACCCCTGCATTTCATTAGTACAAATGCACCGACAATGTATCGACATGCTGCACTTTTGAATACGCTGACCCAATATACACAAATGGTTCTGGACGTTGTCAACAACAATTGAGTGTATATTGAAATGCACTCAATTTCGGTGACCGTCCTTCGACACCATTCGTCAAGACCAAATTAGCGTACTCAGGGCAACGGGTGCAAATGAAATGTAAAACATAAGTATAATTATATTATTGTAGTGTAAGTAAGTAGGATAGATTAAGAACTAATGTATAACAGTTTTAAGTAAAGATATAAAAGAGCCGCGTTGGCCACTAATAAAACCAGATTGAATTGGAACTCTGTTCTTGTACATTCTCAATAAATTGTTGTGCCTAGCGCCAATCCCTTGTATGCTTGAAGAAGCTTAAAATCTTCAAATACACAACACTTTACTCTACAATGTGATCTTGCCACTCCAACCTTGGAGTTTTACTGAGACGATCCAGCGTAGCGAGTCCATTGTAATGGGCATAGTTAGGTTAAATAATAAAAATCATCATGGACTATTATTTTACTGCACACGAACCAAGCAAAATGAAAATTTTCGAGTTTAATGATGAACAAGATGCGGCAATGGCAAAGGCCACCATGTCCGTAGCAGAGGAGGTGGCCAACGAACCGAAAGTGGCAAAAGCCAATGAACCGCTACGAAACGGAGAAATTATTCATCTGCTCAGTGACTCGGAAGACGATTCTTACGAAATTCTGGGTTTTATAACGTTGGCATCACCACCGGTGTGCATCTCGAAACCATTTTCCTTCTCTGAGCCAGTATCATTGGGAAGCATTGAAACCACAGCGATGCAAAGGGTTGAAGTACCCGTGAACGCCGAGGAAGCACCAACAATTGGCGCCGATCAATTCGATGATGATGATTGATCACTGCATTGATATGACAATGATGTTCGCCGAAGCTGTTAGGAGGACACACAATGGCGAAAATGTCTTTTATCATTTTTTTAACGTTCCATATTAAATTGCTTACCATCAACATCCTCTGAAACTACTATCTATTATACATTTTTTTTATATTTTACGATTTTTACTAAATTTGCATTTGTCAAAATATTTTATTTAAAAAAAAAAAAATTGTAAATAAACTCGAATTGATTAAATTTTCATTTTTTAAGTTACAATTTCTAAATAAATTTTACGCGCTAAATTAAGTAATAGGCTAATTTAATTGTTAAATAACAAAAAAAAAAAAAATTAAAGAATTTGAAATATTCACAAAATATTAACTAAATTAATTTTGTTGCAAACAATAAACAAACAAAAAAAATATATATATATATATATTACCATATCATTATTATATATGAAAAATAACAACAACAACAGAAACGCTACTCCAATTACACAAACCAAAAGGTACACATCATAAACAATGAAGGAAATGAACAGGGAAACGATCAGGGCTCGGAAAACAAAGTTATTCCGGACAGCCAAAACTAAAAATTTATAAAATCTCGGATAACAATTCCAATTTCATAAAAATTAAGTACAAAAACAATTTTATGACTTTTTTAATCGACACTGGCGCAGACATTTCACTCTGTAAAATTAATAAACATGTAGATAACGATTTTTATAATCCAGATGAAAAATGCAAATTAACGGGCATTACAAACGAAGAAATTTTTTCACTAGGTAGTATAAGCCTAACACTTAATTTTGGGGAGGAATCCAGCAAACATGAGTTTCAACTGGTCAGTTCGAAATTTCCGATTGAAACTGATGGTATATTAGGTAGAGACTTTTTGCAGAAATTTCTTTGCAAAATAGATTACGAAACTTTTACAATTTCAGTGTTGATAAACGAATCACTAATCATTTTACCTATGCATTCAAAATCCTTTAATACAATGACAATAAAAGTTCCACCAAGAACTGAAATCGTACAACCAATTCGTATCAAACTAACAGAAGATACAGTTATTCTAAATAAAGAAATACAAGAAGGTATTTTTTTGAGTAATTCAATAGCACCAAAAAACGGCATGACAATATAAAAATTTTAAACTCAACGGATAAGGAAATAATTATAAATGGTATTCAGTTGGAAACTGATTCTTTAAACAATTATGACATTTTGACCTACGACAATACAAAACCACAACACTCGCAAAAACGATTGAATAAGATTTTAGAAACATTAAACATACAGTGTAATGACACAAAAATTAAAAACGACTTGACAAACATTTTCCAAAAATACCAAGACGTATTCCACTTGGATAACGAACCCTTGACAACAAATAATTTGTACACTCAAAACATAACGACGACAACCAACACACCAGTTTACATTAAAAACTATAGACTACCACACACACACACTGACGTAATGAATGAACAAGTCAAGAAAATGCTTGAGGACGATATTATTGAACCATCATTTAGTCCTTACAATGCCCCATTACTTTTAGTACCTAAAAAGAACATTGATGACAAAAGAAAATGGAGACTTGTAGTGGATTACAGAAAACTGAATGATAAAATTGTTAATGATAAATTTCCTCTAACTCGACTAGAAGACATTCTAGACAAGTTGGGAAGAGCAAAATGGTTCTCAACACTTGATATGACCAGTTCATTTCATCAAATTAAACTTGACAAAAAGTCACGAAATTTGACAGCTTTCTCTACACCGAACGGACATTTTCACTTCAAACGATTACCTTTCGGACTTAAAATCTCATCAAATAGTTTCCAACGTATGCTAACACTTGCACTTGCAGGTTTAGAGTCAAATGCATTTCTTTACGTGGATGACATAATCATCCATGGTTGTAGCATAAATCACCATAATGAAAATTTGTTTAAAGTATTAGACAGGCTGCAACGGTATCCAGAAGTAGTATATTTGGGACACCTAATTACTGGCGATGGTGTTAAAACTGGTAACTGACCACAGACCACTAGTCTCATTATTTTCGCACAAAAATCCTTCATCAAAAATGACTAGAATTCGTCTAGATTTGAGTGATTACGACTATGACATAATTTACAAAAAGGGTAGTATGAACACTAATGCCGATGCATTATCCAGAATACAAATTAATTCAGAAATTTTAAAAAAATATGATACCGCAAGAAGATGATAAAAATGCGAAGAAAACACTTATAATTACAAGAGGCATGGCAAATAAAGAAGCCATTAATAATAAAGAGGCAAACAATGATGAAGAAATCATTGTGGAGAGTGACAAAACCCAGAAGTCTGATCAACTTCCGATATGGGATTGCACATCCGTTAGTGACGTCAGGAATATGAAGAATTTAAAATTTTATATGGCCAAAGAAAATAAAATATATATTGAAAATAAAATTGTGCACGTGGGATTTAGCGATAATTCAACGAAACCAGTTTCGTATTCGAAGAAGCTAACCCAACAAAATAATTTAAATACGCATGCGAGATACAGTGATAATTCAACGAATCTAGATTCGATTATGAAGAAACTGATATCCAAAATGAAAAATGAGAATATAGTAGAGCTAGCGCTAGCCAACAATGATAAAATATTCCAAAGAATCTCAAAAGATACAACAAAGCCCTCAAAATAGAAAAAGTCCTCAACTAAAAATTTTAATTTATGACCCACCAAAAAGAATACAAGATGACATTACGAAATTTAAGCTCATTGACGAATACCACACAACAGGACACTTAGGAGTTAGAAGAACAGTGATAAAACTAAAACAAAGGTACGTGTGGAAAAACATGTACAAAATGGTAAAGAAATTTGTATCGCAATGTGCCATATGCGCGAAAAGTAAACAAACACGCCACACTATTGAACCACTAACGATAACAGACACGCCTAGTAATAGTTTCCAAACATTGTCAATCGACACCGTAGGACCGTTACGTATATCCAATGGATTTCGGTACATACTAACAATGCAATGTGATCTCACAAAATTTGTAATATCATACCCTATGTCAACAAAAGACGCCGACACTGTCGCAAGAACACTCGTAGAACAAATAATTTTAAAGTATGGCCATTTTCAAGTACTAAAATCTGATAATGGTACTGAATTCAAAAATGAGTTAATGCACAGCATATGTGAACTATTAAAAATAAAACAAACATTTTCTACTCCATACCATCATCAAACGATAGGGTCACTTGAAAGGAACCACAGAGTTCTTAATGAATTTCTCTTAACATCAACAAATGACCATGAATGGGACAAGTGGATACCGTATTTTACTTTTGCTTACAACACGACTCCACACGTTGACACTGGATACACACCCTTTGAACTTGTATACGGAAAATTACCATGTTTACCCAACCAAATTTTTGAAACTGAAACCAAAACTTATGATCTCGCCAGCTATCGAAGCGAGATGCGTACGAAACTAAATTTTTCGCTAAATAAAGCCAAATAAATGTTAATTAAGGCTAAGGAGAAACGAACTGACAAAAATTTAAATAATATACAAAAACTTAATATAGAAATAGGAGACCTAGTGTTATTAAAAGTAAAAAATAGAAAGAAATATGAAAAACCATGTAAGGGAGTGTATATTGAAATGCACTCAATTTCGGTGACCGTCCTTCGACACCATTCGTCAAGACCAAATTAGCGTACTCAGGGCAACGGGTGCAAATGAAATGCAGAACATAAGTATAATTATATTATTGTAGTGTAAGTAAGTAGGATAGATTAAGAACTAATGTATAACAGTTTTAAGTAAAGACATAAAAGAGCCGCGTTGGCCACTAATAAAACCAGATTGAATTGGAACTGTGTTCTTGTACATTCTCAATAAATTGTGGTGCCTAGCGCCAATCCCTTGTATGCTTGAAGAAGCTTAAAATCTTCAAATACACAACACTTTTACTCTACAGTATGGTGGAGCAAAACCTAGCTAGGGTTTTTTTTCCCACATACAATATTATAATCCCTCAAAAATTTGGTTGTCAAGTGTAATTGCGTATATAATTAGAAGATCTGAAGATAAAAATTTATGATTAATTGTAATAGAATTCTATGTATGTATGTACGCTTTTTGAAACTTACACCAAAGGTGTCCTAGCTAAACTTTCTGCGCGAACTAGATTAGCAATTTTTGAATGTTTGTTTTTTCTTCTTTGTATTTGGTTTGCTATTTACTATAGATTGTTAATGTTTACATTTGCGTCGTAATAGGGTGACACATTTTTGCAAAACATTTGGATGCCATTAAGGCCAAAGCACAGAAATTTAATAATTCTTAAAAATCCGTACAATATTAAAAAATTATTACGCACAAAATCAGTACAAAATTAAAAAATCATCAAATTTGCGAAAAATTTGTATTTGACAAAAAAAAGTAGGGTAGACCCCCACCCCCACTTTTTTAAAAACTAAAAACTCTTTGAAATTGGAAGTATGGGTAGTTTGTGCATATATCGATAAAATTTCTTCCCTAAGTACATGACCTTTCTACCCCAATCGTGATCACGGTCAAACGTGTTTGTTTGTTTTTGGGGGTGCTGCGAATATTTTTTGGGTCAGTAAATTTGGTGATAATATTTTCAGTTTCTGCATTAGGAAGTTGATACTTTTTTGGTATTGTTGCCTTGGTATTAATGCATGGAATAAAAGCTCGACTTGATTCAATTTCTTAAAAAGTACAAATATGAAAAAAGAATTTGTGTGAGTGGGAACACCTGGGGCACATTCGCTGAAGCGCACATACGTCAGTGCATTTTGTATAACAAAACCGACCGAATTTTAAAGAAGAGAAGAATCAATGATTTAAGCTCAACAATTAATTTAGAAAAATCGTTTGGAAAGTTGCATTTAACTCGGATCTCACTTACTAATTTATTTACATTTTGTGAAAAATGTTCCCTAAAAAAGTAATTAAGGCATTTATTTAATGTTTTATTCTGATATTCAATGCTTAAATAAAATGTCATATTTACCGGCAAGTCTGTGCATTTTTAATTTATACCCTTTGGCGATTCTACCCCATTGGTTTGGCAGTTTCGCCGTTTTGGTTAAGAAACGATGATTGGTTAATTTAAAAATCTTTGAAAAAACGTGGCGAATGCGCCCCTTTCTACCCAACATGTACTGATAAAATCAGTACGTCTGGTCAACCTAACCCCCACACACATTTTGACAGGGTATACTAACTTTAACACAACATTTGTAACGCCCATAAGGATGCGTGATTATTGATATGTCCAGGGAACTGTAAGAAACCGCATAATGATGGTTTGCGTGACGGTTTGTTTTTTGGTCTTTGTTGGAGGCAATCATTCCTTGCAGTTTACTTAGATCGTAAATGTTAATGACAAAACGGCTGGCGTTGCTCAGCAATGGTGTCTGGCCGGATTTTTACTTATTGATGTAAATGAATTGAGTGTATTGTGTAGTGAACAGTTTATCGTTTGATGGCCATGTATGGTCAAGAGGTTGTGCTTAATGTTGCATTCTGGGCTTAGGTTGAGAAGTTCTCTATTAACGAATTAACTAGTTAATTCGTTAATAGTTAATTAACGAAGTTCAATTTTTGGTTAACTTTTAACGTTTGAGTTAATTTCGAAAACTATTAACTTTTTCATTTAGTTAAGTTAAATTTCTTCGATTAACTAGCATTACTTAACTTTGAAACAAAAAAATTTTTTTTATTGAATGTAAAAAAAAAGTAAAAATTAAGAATTTATACTATTTTTAATAATCTACCTAGCCACACTGTTGAAAAATTGTAAACACAGAACTCTTTCGTGTTGTTGACAAAAATTTAAAGTTCCAAGCCGAGACGGCGCACAGTGATTTGTCCCATAGACAAAATTCAGAAAGTTTGATGTCATCAATTACATAAAATATGGTATTTTTGGAAAGGTAATACATTGACTAAAAAGAATATGAACTTCTTTATTTGATTAAAATTTTTTTGACGTCCGTGAAGTATTGTCAAAATATGAAAATTTAATAACAAATGCTGGAAGAAAAAAATTTATTTTTGATAACTTGGCGAAAAAAATTGCCAAAAAGGTATTTTTGGCAAGAATGATACAAACTTTACTTTTTTATAAATGTTATTGTTGTATTAAAAAATGAAAAATAAAATAGTTGTCATTAAACTTCGATGTAAAAATTTGTGAGTACCATGAATAAAAAAGTTTTTCAAGTAAAAAACAAAAAAAAACCCAACAAAAAAAAAAAGTGCGTAAAAGTTACTAAAAATTTTTTTTTTTTTTAAAGTTTAATGTGTTTTCTTTTAGAAAAAAAATAAAAATTTTTTACCAACTTTTTGAAAAAAATGTTTTTTTGTAAATGCCTAAAATGACAATTTTATATCAAAAAAAAAATTTTGAAAAGTTCATAATGTAAATAAAATGGTAAAATGTGATGAATGTATGTACTTTTATTAATATATTGATATTAATGTATGTATAGTAACTAAAAGCTCAATTGAAATATTGTTGATCCAATGTCATTTAATTTTTCTCTATTTTACTCTTCTCTCTTCTTCCTATTGACTAAGGCGGTCAATACCGAATGGTTTTGGCAATCGCGGGTTCTCCAGATTTTTCAGGATTTCTTGGGGTTTGTTACTTTACCAAGCAATGCACATGTTAAACAAATAAAAAAATATAAAAGATATAAAAAAATATATAGTATTTGAAAACGATAATATCAGTGAAGGAATTGAGGATAGTATAAATTTCTTAGTCAGCGAAGATTGTGATAGTTCTAACGATTCTGAATAAATTATTGTGAAATTTAAGAATATAAATTTTTAATTGATTTCTTAGGGATAAACATCAAACTCAATTCGAGAGCAAACGAAATTGATAAACTGTGGAACAGGGTACAATGTGCCAGAATTATTAAAATTGAGAATACAGGTAAAATTTGTGGTAAAAGTGAATCCGTCACTTCGATAAAAGTACATTATCAAGTACACCAGACCGTGAATACCCCTAATAGTAGAATATACATAATATAATATAGTAGAATATACATTTTTCTTTACAAAGTATTCAAGATTATAAAAATTTATTGCTCTTTTCAATAGTTATAATATTAAATTTATTAAAAAGATTTTTTAATGTTTTTGCATTAATGGTTTTTGCATTTTGGCTAGCAGTTGTAGTTTAAACTGCTAGCCAAAAACGGTTACCAAATTTGAAATCAGCTAATCAAGAACCACTAGAATCCGTTATTAAAGCTAAGAAACCTTTTGCGAAATATAATTGTAGAATTGTATTATATGCATAATAATTAAATAAAAAAATCAAGCATACAATTCTGGATTTATTCAAAAACTATAAGGGTTACAGAAAACTGATTACATTTTTGAAATCAGCGGGCCAAAATACGTTTAGAAACTTAGTTTCAATTAATTCAGAATACTCCTTCGATTTTTGTCCCAAGCTCATATGGAGACAAATCACTGTGCGGCGTGCCTAGCCCGTCGTTAAATGTATCGGCTTGGTCGAAATATTGAGTCGATTGTGTCGGCTCAACCGATATTGACATCGATTTGTTCGTACGCCGATTGAAGCCGATTATGGTCGGCGCGAAACATTTTCCAATCAACTAGGAACTCTGGGTGCGTAGTGACAATCAAAAAAAAGCGCGTCGGCAAATTCGTTTTGTAAAATTTTTAAAAAGTTTTCATTTTTTAAGTTAAATTTGCATATAGAGGGCTGAAATCGATCGAAAAAAGGTCTGTGAGTGCAGGCATTCAATTGTATATAGTTAAAATGTTTTTTATGCGTTTTTTGGAAAAAAAAATTATTTGGATGGTAGCAGTTCCACAGACAGCGCTCAAGCGAAGGGGATCGATCGTAGTATATATCCAGGCGTTTTTATGGTGCGTTCGACTTGCGAGTGATTCAATTGCATTTGGATGTTGATTCGTTGTTAAACGTATGTATCTCGCACTCACAGACATCCGAGCAAGTGTTGTGTGTTAGCTGCATATTAGGACGCACCAAATTCATACTGCTGCAGTTTTTTTTTTTTTTTTTGAGCGGAAAGTCACAAGTGTCAATTGTTAAAAAAATTTGCAATTTTTGTTGTTGTGATACTTAGCTGACAGGAATTCACGGAAATATAGCACAAAACTTTGTTATTTGCACAAAACTTATTGCACTTAGCCAGAATTTAATTTATTTAATTTATTTAAAAGGTTTTCAAAATAATTAACACGGTAAAACTATTTAAAAATATTTATTCAAATCGCAGCAAAAAATGCTCTTATGAACAAGTTAAACAGGGTTGCCAACTTGTGTTGTGTAATAATGACATGGATCAAGATGATAAATAGATTTACATACTTTACGGAAATTTTCAAAATCGTCAGTCAACAACAGTACATCTGTCTTCAAATATAGAAGCATGTAGTCGTTTAAGGTTTGACATTTAAATGTAAACCAAACACTCAACGCATGTTCATAATCAGAATCACTACAGTCTTTATTCGTTAATAATGAAAAGAATTCTTTGCGAGAGGGTAACATATTTTCCTCCAATTTTTCAATTGAATCGACATAATCATAAGGAAATATACCTTTCCGTTTTAAAAGTTCATATTCTGAGGGATTTGAATATTCTGATTTTAGGATCTTGAAACTATCAGAATCTAAATATTTAGCTAAATTATCTAAACTTGAGGGCATAAATCTAAAAGAATCAAGAAATCTTAACTGCAAAATATAATTTTCTCTTATATGAATTCTCTTTGTAATAGAAATATACAATTCTTTATTTAGAGGAATAAATATATCCCCAGGATACGTCTCTAGTGCCTTAACAAATAAATGAAAAATTATGGAAAATTATGGGAATAAATCTCGGTACTTGATAGTCTAAATTGCATTTTGAATGTGCTGGACCACGATACTGTATATGTATATTTTTTTCACAACGCGTCTTATAATATGGACCGACAATTAATTTTTTTTCCTCATCGCATCCAAATACATTTAAACTTATATTGGGATTATTTTCTTCAAATTTATCAACGTCTTCAATAGATAAAGGAAAGCTTAAATTTGCAAAATCTATACTTACACCAGTGGAAAGCGTTATAAGACGATTATTTATAATTAAAATAGTTTTGTTTAAAATAATCGTTTTCTAATGCTGATATTACAGCCCATTTAAAACAATATTCATCATTGTTTTTTATATTGATACACGCATGTCAATTCCGAATAAACAATGGTAGTTCCATATATTTTGATCCTTTTATTGGGGCATATTTGTTTATATTTACTTCTACTTTATGTATACATATTAGAGACCAACCGCTATCTCTTTCTTGGAATGATTCCATTTCATTTATTATTTCTGAACAAAGATTATCGAATAAATGTCCTAATTCTACATCATTTTGAATAATAATCATCTTTGTTTGAAATGACTTGATGCTTATTTCAGCACTATCGTCGTTTTCAATTTCATTATTTTTTGTAAATTTTACATATTCTGCAAACAGTTCAATGTTGCATTTTATGATAATATGTTCTAACAAAACATTTTTCAAATAATCTATAATGCATTTTTTAGCAATGTGTCGGGTACAAGCACATCTTCTTTTTTATTTGTGTATACAAACGTTTGTATACGCGACTTAAATAGACTTTTAATGATGTGCGTATCATCATTAAGAAGAATAATGCAATTCTACTTATGGTTGTTAGTTCTATTGTAACTACTCCGGTCACTTTTTTTATATCTAAATTGTATTGTTTACACCGTTCATAACTACACGATGGCCATTGTTCATCAATATTTTTAACTTCATGATGGCATCTGATTATATGTTTTTCTAAATAAGCCTTTTTTGAAAAGCCTTTATTGCAAATATTACATTTGAAACAGGTCAGACCATGTTTACTATTAAAATGTCTTCTTAAATTATACTTTGATGATAATGTTTCACCACATACCTCACATATATATTTATCACGCGATTGTTGTACGGGAGTTAGTGTAGTCATTTTGATTTTTTTCTTTTTAAATAATTATTGCTAAAAATAAATTTAAATAATTAATACATGTGTATTAAAAAAAAAAAATGTATTTACTTCTGAGATTGTGTTGTTGCTGCTGGTGTTGTTGCTGTTATTGATGCTGCCGGTTTCTTTTAGCTATCGAGTATGTTAAACTATTTTTCTGTTACTCCCTTTATATATGAGAAATAAGTTCACAAGACCCATGGATTTTTTTGTTTGGGAGGTAGCCAATTTCAAGCCACATGAGAAAATATTTTTGACTTTTTTGGAAAAGCGATCCGCTGTTGTTGCTTTAAACTTTAAAGGCATCAATTCGTAAACAAATGCATACTCCTGTTAGAATATTAAAAGCGTCTGGACCGTTGCTTGTTTAAATAAATCCAACGTATTTTATTAGGTTTTGTTTCGCTTTATTTAGTACTAGCTGGGCCCGGTCCGCTTCGCTGGGCCTAAATAATTTTTTGTTGTTGCATTGTCTGCAATGTAATGGATGAATGGATGAAAGTAATTTTTAAATATATATGTTTAATTGGTGTTTATACTGTGGAGTTAATTTTGTACAATTTTATAGAGAGGAAAATTGATGTAGCGATCGGTATTGAAATAGGTTTTGATGAATGATTCGTATTGTATGTATGTATGTAGCGCAGTAAAGTATGTTTGGAAGATTATTGAAATTAAATTAAATGACATGTGGTATAAGTATTTGAAACAAATGCCGTTAATTCGGCCGGTGCAAACGACTGGATTACGATCTTTGACCTTTGGTACGTAGCCGAATGCTCGCACAAAATGCCCCAGCAGTGTAAACACTTGAAAACGAACAAAACTGTAGATTCCGATGCTGGTGCGGGAGGGAATATTCAGTCAGTGTAAACACGAACGGAATTTCGTTTACGATTGGAGTTCGCGACAAAAGTTGTGTTCGCTCCTACGGTCTAAGTGCACCTTCAAATTAAGTAAAAATAAGTACCTTTATCCCTTTTAGACAAAATTAAACCGGAAATTCCCTTAGGAAGGGAAATTTGCCTAAAGTTGGCTGCACTGGTTGAGCGTCCCGTCTGTGAGGAGTGTTGCCACATTGAGAGACATTCTGTTGTGTTTTTGTAAATTTTTCTTGGGGGAAGAAAGTGATTTCTATAACTTGTTGGGACAATTTTGCAGTGCTTATTTGCCGAAAAGGCCAATTGCAGTGTGTGTATTTAAGTCAAGTTTAATTTAATTTTCATTCGCAATGGACGTCTTCTCGTAATATTAATGGCGTTTTGCCTGCATTAAGGTCCCCATAAGCCAACGCGAAATTCCGCAGCCGGTACGGAACTTGAACAAAAATGTTGCTTGAATATGCGATACTGCGTTTTTTTAAAGAAAATTTATAAATGATACACATTTTTAGTTGTAGCTTTGAAATTTTTCACCGCAAACAAATTTTTTTATTCCAATATCTTTGCTGGAAGAATTTTCGAGAAAATACCGCGGCGGCGGAATTTTGGGTATTTTAAGTTGTAATGAAGTACTGTGTGTAGGGTTACTGTGAAAGTGGGCGACTTTCGCAGTGAGCATTTAAGGTCGCCACACATGAATGCAAAATTTCGTTGGTGTCGTGGTACTTTTTCTTGAAAATACGATAGTGCGCTCTAGAATGATATGCATTTCTTTTTGTTTTTGTGAAATTTTTCAGCACGAAAAAATTTGTCCGAGCCGAATATCGCCTTGCAATTTTTGAGCAATTTTTGCGGAAATTTCGCGGCAATGGCAGTGTGTGGGAGCTTTAAGGGTATAATTTAATTTCCATTCACAATAGACATTTTTCCGTAGTTATTTGGAATGTAAATGGCAAATGCATTTAAGTGGAAATGAAGTACTGTGAAAGTGTGCATAAAATGTGCACTGGGAGATTGGGGCAAATTATGGAATTGCGAATATGTAATACTCAAGGAGAAGCCGCGTTATTTTGGCATTGCCTTAGGTTTTTTCCATTGTTGAAAAGTTACATGCAATCAAATGGAAATAACCTTTATTATTACTCCCTGCTGCATTTAATGTTGAAAATACACGAAGTTGTTGAAATTCGTGATCGGTACATCGACTTGAAATACTTTAGCAAATCGATTTCATACTTTGAAAGAAACCGAAAGGGTTTTTTAACCCGCAGATATGGTAACACTGCTTGGGTGGGGAAAAATTAAGTCCTAGGTGGCAACCAAGTTGATTGTTGATTATATGGTATTTGCTTTAAAAGATTCACAAATGTGAGAGAAATACGTATTTTCTAACTTGTGGGCGGTAAAAGTGGGCGTGTCAAAACCTATCATATGTCACGACTCACGACCCATAGAACACACATATAAATTTTGGTGAGAATCGGTGCTGTAGTTTTCGCGTCTACTGGTGACAAACATACACGTCTCTTTTATATATATAGATATAGATATAGATAGATTCACATTTTTATTTGTTTTTATGAAATTGCTCACCTCAAACAAATATTTTCGCATTTGCAAGAAACATTTTTGAGTAAGTTTCGCAGCGGCTGCGGTACTTCGCGTTGATGTATGCGGACCGTAATGTTGTACTGGGAATATCAGCAGATATGGTAACACTGCTTGGGTGGGGAAAAATTAAGTCCTAGGTGGCAACCAAGTTGATTGTTGATCATATGGTATTTGCTTTTAAAGATTCACAAATGTGAGAGAAATTCGTATTTTCTAACTTGTGGGCGGTAAAAGTGGGCGTGTCAAAACCTATCCTATGTCACGACTCACGACCCCTAGAACACATATATAAATTTTGGTGAGAATCGGTGCTGTAGTTTTCGCGTCTACTCGAGACAAACATACACGTCTCTTTTATATTTATAGATAAGCAAACTACATTGCTACATTGTATGCTACAGTAAGTATGCTAGAGTATAAGCGATCCGCTGCTGTTGCTTTAAATGAATCAAACGTAAACAGAATCATACTCCTGTTAGAATATTAAAAGCGTCTGGATCGTTGATTGTTTAAATAAATCAAAAGTCTTTTATTGGGTTTTGTTTCCCTTTATTTAGTATAAACAAACTACATTGCTACATTGTATGCTACAGTAAGTATGCTGGAGTATTAGCGCTCCGCTGTTGCTGTTTTAAAGGAATAAAACGTAAAGAGATATATGCTGGAATATTAAAAGTGTCTGGTTGTTGATTGTTTAAAAATAAAAAATCAAACGTGTTTAATTTAGTTTTGTTTAGTCTGATTTAGTTTTGCATTTTCGTGGTATGAAATCATGTATAAAAGCATGGTGATGTACACTATCTATAAAGCAGTTATGTTTCAGTCGCATAGTCAGAGACACTTATAGCTAGAGCACATCAAAATACAAAGTGTATAAAAAAAAAACATTTTAGAACGAAAAATTAACGCTGAACTCCAATAATTATTTAAAAGTGGAAATATGTCCCAAAAAAAAAATCTCTCAGTTCGCAACATGCTTTTAGCTAAAAAGTATGTGATTACAAAAATTGAACGCGTTGAAACTCGGTACGGGCAAAAAGTGAGATGTTTGCTGGATAATGAATATTTGGTGTATCTACCACCAATGTTTAATACCACATTAAAGGAAGAGCACATAGAGAATATCGGTTCAAATCAATTTCATTTGATTAGGGAGGACAATGAAGGATTTTCTGAACTAAATATATGCTCTATTAAAGGTACAGCAATACTTTTTTTATTATATTCTATTTTCTAATTGCATATTATTATTATTATTTTTTATCTCTTTTCAGATTCCGAAAATAAACTTTAAAAGAGTAATGCTACTGATGCAGTTATATTCATAATTTTTAGATCTACACTCACACACACACACACACATAATCTTATTTTACTTTTATATGCATTTCTAAAAATAAAAAAAAATAAATGAATTTAAAAAAATGTCTTCGTCGATGTTATTATTTTTTCTTCTTTCCTTCTGCTTGTTGGAATTCAAAGTCAACTATTTTAATCACCGCACTTTGATGTGCAATTATAAAAGTTAAAAACGTGAATACTTAGTGAGAGAAAACGATGTTTTATAAAGTTTAAATTATGTTTTTCTGTTTTATTCTTTTTTCAAGTAATTCATATTTTGACATAAGATCCTCAATATCAATACATTTTCTAGCATATGAGTAGCAGCTAAACGTATCTGGTCATACTGTACAATTGTCGTTGCTCCAAGAACAGTTCCTAATATGTATTCCATGTTTTGATGTACACATTCCGACACACTCGACATTAGTAACCAGAATTAAACCATCCACAAGTCTTGTCCAATGTTCCTCCATAATAAGATCTTTATATTGATCCAAAAATTTTTTAATTTTAAGCGATAACAACATGTTTAAACAATTGCTAATTTACAACTAGTCCATACAAACTCCAACCAGAAACTTTAACCCGAATCAGTCCCAGCGTAACTATATGATCACGTCAGCAATAGTATATTTACGAATAATTCGAAAAAAAGGTCTGGGCTGATTCAGGTTAATATGAAGAAATTGTGAAAAATAAAATTTTTGGCTTTCAGCCTAGACAGCAACTAAAAATCAAAAGATCTCCCGCTAATCTGGGCTGATTCAGGTTAATATGAAGAAATTGTGAAATATAAAATTTTTTTTTGGCTTTCAGCCTAGACAGCAACCAAAAATCAAAAGATCTCCCGCTAATCTGGGCTGATTCATGTTAATATGAAGAAATTGTGAAGTATAAAATTTTATAAGACAGCAACCAAAAATCAAAAGATCACCCGCTAGGTGGCTGTCCCTATCGACATAGCACTGAAACTCACCGTTCGGCGATCGCAAGAGGGCAATTCAAAGCTTTCATCCAGAGACCCCCACAGGTGGCGTCACTATCGACCAACCATAGCGCTCCGCTGCTGTTGCTTTAAATTAATGTCTGGCTTTCAGCCCAGCCAGCAACCAAATCAAAAGATCTCCCAGTCCATAAAAACTGTAACCAGAAACTTAAATATGAAAAAATTGTGAAAAATAAAATTTTTGGCTTTCAGCCTAGACAGCAACCATATAAAAAGACTCGCCAGGAGGCGAAACAAGCTTGTTGATGGAGGAGAGCTCGAGGGGAGGAGCAAAAAAGACCGAAAAGAGCTTAAATCTTTCAGTTTTTACACTGGAGGAATTTTGCTCCTTCTCACTAAACCCAGAAACCCCATATTAACACTACTAACCCCATCCGGGCCCGGCGATTTGAAGGGCTTGAAGCTATAAATTGCCCAATTTATTTTGGTTTCAGATATTAATTCACTAGAGATACCCGATATACGGGTATCAGGAATGCTCCTCAGATCTGATCTAGAGCATCTTGGGAAGTGAGTGTCTAACAATAAGTCGAGAGATTCCTCACTAGAGCTGGTCCAAGAACCATCTGACCTTTTCAGATAGCCCGTAGGACACGGATTCGAATCAAGAACTTTCCGAAGCCTAGACGCCTCAGATGTGTCTTCGATGCTGCCAACGAAGAGTCTCCAAGAGTCGCACTGAGCTTTCCTTACTACTTTTTTAAAAATCCTGAGACTATTCTTGTAAAAGTCCCGGTCACAAGCAGCTCTTGACTTCTTTGCCTTGTTAAAGAGCTTCCTACACTGACTCCTAAGAGCTTCGACATCCTCAGACCACCATGGTGTATTTTCTGGCAAGTGAATTGTTGTGTGTGTATCAGAGCACACACAATGTAAAAATTCATTTGCCATGCAACTTGCTTGCTGGGACTTTGAGGAAATTCTTCAACCAGGCATAGTAGTAGGTTGCTATACAACAACAAGTAAAAATTCAGTTTGCTGCATTTTACCATTCGCTGCTTCAGTGAGTTGGCGTGTGATGCAAAGGAGAAACAATTCTCTTGTGCGTCATACCAATACTTACTTATAGCGTCGCTTGGATAAAATAAAATGCATAAAGAGTGCTGACGAGGATCCGTGGCGGGATCCGAAACAGCTGTACACTCTGCCAGACTGAGTTTTTGCTTAGTTGTTGTACTCCTCTTTCCAAAATGAATTTTTTGGAAAATGAGCTAAAACCCATAATTAATACATAAATTATGAAAAGCTCAATAAAAATCTGAATTTTTTACTAAATAAAAGGTATTTGGACTTAGGGAAGGTCGTTTAAACCGAATTGCAGATATCGATGATCAGAAAAGGAGTGCTCGTTGGACACCTTCCAATCCGTAACCCTATCAAACAGGAAGTCAGAGACAAAGGTTATGTCCAAAACCTCCTGCCTATTGGAAGTAATAAAGGTTGCTTCGTTACCCTTATTACAGATGAGTAGGTTAGTGCATATAATGTAATCAAAAAGTGACTCACCACTTTCGTTAATGTCCGTGCTACCCCAGACAGTGTAGCACGGACAACATCCCTTTGGTATTTTCGTTATCGAGAGCCTTCCACCAGACTAAAACCCCGTATAGTAGTATGGGTCTTACTACAGAGGTATAAATCCAATGTGTCACTTGTAGGCTCCAGGCCCCATATTTTTCCAAACATATTCTTGCACGCGTAATAGGCGTTGTTTGCCTTCTTAACGCGCTCTTCTATGTTAGGCTTCCATGACAGTTTCCTATCTAGTATGACACCTGAAAATTTAACTTGTTCCGATACGGGGATTACTATATTGTTTATTTTTATTTCTCTAAAGATTGGAGTTTTGTGTTTCCTAGTAAAGAATACTATTTCTGTTTTTGTAGGGTTTATATAAGGTCCTTTCTGGGAGGCCCACATGCTCATTGCTGCGAGCGCTCCTTCTATTAGTTCGCTCATTACGTCTAGATATTTTCCTGCTATTATAATTACAATATCATCGGCATATGCCACCACATTTATGCCATTATTCTGAAGAGTGTGAAGTATTTGGTCCATTGCTATAATCGATAGTAAAGGCGAGAGTACACCTGGGGTTCCTCTCGCTGCATACTTCATGGATTGTGTATGTCCCCATTCCGCTTTAATGGTTCGGCTCATAAGCATGTTCTCTATCCATCTGCTCAGATAGCTATTTACTGATGCCTTTTCCAGAGCGCCCATTATCGCTTCCCTCGAAATGTTGTTGAAAGCACCCTCCACGTCAAGGAATGCTGCTAAAGCCATATATATATTTCATGGAAACTCGGAGAGTGTAATTGCAAGGCATGTTTGAATCTGGACAAAAAAGGTTATTGGAATCGTTGCTCCATCTGTTATTTATCTACCTTCCAAATTTCTATATCTCAAGAAATACGTGAACTATTTCAATGAAACACATCGATGGTCATACGTTGACACCTCATAACTCAAATTTTTTTAACGTAGATAACTCAGAGAAAAACAATCTGCTACGAGGTATCATTGTATGACCATCGACATATAAAAATGTAGGTTTCTTAAATAATACATAGTATAACATTTATACAAAGCTAGTTTTTAATAAAATCGTCATACAAAGTACATTTTTATATATTTAAGTTATATATCTTATCTATCTGCCCAATGTTGTGTAGAAGGTCCAAAAAATTTTAAATTTTTACTTAAAAGGTTTTTTTTTACCAAAAAAAAACAATCTGAAAAAATTCAAACTTTTTTGGCTCTGGAGGGAAGTGAGTTAATTTAGATTTAGAATTCATTTTAATATATTTCATATATTTTTTCTCATATTTTTTATAGCCTGTAATAAAAACAATTAAAACTTCAGACACAGAAAAGGACAAGGACACTACTTCAAGGTCTATTCAAATAGGGATACAATTGCAAGCTGCTTCGCCCATTATATTACTACCGTTAAGTTATAATAGCAACCAAGTTATAGTTGCTGATTTGGGAGAATTTTCGCTGAAAAACAGTTTCCATTGGGCAAGTGACAAAAATGTTGTATCTAAAAAGCAGTACGCTAACAATTTTAATGAAATTTTGGATGTTATGCATATTGATCTAGTCAACATAAATTTATTTGCCGGTGAACGTATTATACGTACACATAAGACTCCAAAATACACTCTTACTGAATGCCTTGATGTTGGAAATATCAGTATATTGAAACAAGGAAGAAACATATTTAAAGAAACTTGCTACTTGAAACTACAAGTTGAGCGTAATACAGACTCAAATATTAGTCATTTTTGTCCGGACATAAGTGTTAAAGGCACCCTTTCTAGACTCAATGGCATTGTCAACCTGAAGCAATATAAGATTATCCGAGGATTTTTCAATTTTAATCTGGGCGAAGTTATAGAGGATGTTTATTACAACTATTCGTTTAATCTGTGTGAGTCAATTGAAAAACTAAACTCTATAAACAAAACCACGCAGAATCAAATGGACACAACAGTTTGGAATACCATGTCAATTAATTTTCTTTTAGAGAATGTGTCAATACTTTTGACTAAAGGACTTACGATAAAGAATGAGTTTCAAGCATTGGCTTGCATTAACTTCATAAAATCATCTTTGGAAATAGATTCATTTAGCGATGGATCACAAGACATTGATCTAATATCTAGCGAAATATTAATAATGGATTCAAGAAAAGACCATTCTCAATATTCTTCGAATAATGTTTTTAAATATATCCTGAAACCTACCCGAAATAATGCTTCTAATAATGTCGTGCAGGCGGAAATTCATAGCAGGAAGAGAAATGGTTCTTGTAAATATACCATCCTCCTAAATAATATGCGAATAATGGCCATTTTAGATTGTTTGGAAAGTTTAAAAAATTTCTTGAAAGAGGAACCATATGTATCTCCAGTATGTTCGAACAAAGTAATTAAACAATCAACTCATAAAAATGATCAAGATGCAAGTAATGATACATTGGAGATTGTATTAAATATTACGGATTCAGAACTCGTATTTCTTGAGAATTTTGATCAAATCGACACAAAAGCAATAATACTAAAAAGTACAACCGTTTTTTCATATAAACCGAACAATAATATTGTACCAATGTCTATTGATATAAACCATTTAGAAATCTTTTCTTGTATACTTGGTTTTGAAGATGAAAGCGCCCTTTCTATAATTGATCCATTTACTCTAAATATTGAACTTCGGGACAATTGTTTTTCTGTATTGGTACAAAAACCACTATGCATACGCCTTTCGTACAATGACTTTAAATTATTTACAAAAATGGTTCAAATAATACCGAAACAAACAAAAGTTTCTCAAAAAGGCTCAACGAGATATAGCTCGAATTTTGAAGATATTGCACCTTTAATAGCAATGGGTTTCTCTCAAAAGGATTGTTGGTATGCAATGGAATTAAACAACTATAGATTGAATGAAGCCGCCGTATGGCTATTACAACAAAAACAACAGAAGAAGGCAAATACATCACTTGAAATTAGTAATGTACTTATAAATGCCAATTGTATTTCAATTTGTGTAATTGACGATTGTATGGATGCAGATGTTCCACTATTAGAAGTTTCATTATCACGCTTATCGATTAATCAAAAGGTGAATCATGCGATTCCATATGATGAGAGTTATGTGCCTTTTTATTTGGAAGGTAATTTGGAAACTATAATTGCAAGTGATTATTACAACCGTCATCTTAGTGGCTGGGAGCCCGTTATTGAATCGTGGGAATGTTCAGCCAATTGGAAATTTTCTGAAACCAATGCAGCCAAGAACAAAAAAGTAAATGTATATATTACTAGTAAACAACTGCTGAGACTTAACATAACATCAACATTAATAGAATTATCTGACAATGTTCGAAGAAATTGGACTCAGGACTTTTATAGCGCTTTAAGCAACAAAGATGGATTAGCGAGCTTTAGACGAAGATCGCCATTTGTTCCTTTTGCTTTGCAAAATCTCACTGGGGAACCATTACTTTTTAAAACCATATTTTCTCAACCTGGAGGTATAACCTGTACAGAGTTTAATCAGCAAGATATGATGTGTAATTGGATACCAGTACAGCATAATAAAGTCATACCCTTCGACTTCGGTCCTCAAACTAAATTGAGGCATATGAACTCTCACAAACTTAACTTACATCAAATATTGGTACAAATCCATGGTTGGACTTTAATTGGACCAATTTCAATTGACAAAGTAGGAACATATTTTCGTAATTCCACACTAGACTTGCAATATAAAAAAAAAACGAGAATTGTTTTTGATATAACTTTAGTTGGATCTGCTCAAAAATTAGTCACGGTTAGATCAGCATTGAACATCGTAAACAAACTAAATAAAAGACTTTTTTTGAAAATGAAAAAAGCAAACGAGGAAAAATTGGTTATTACAGTCATAGAACCAAATGAACACTTAAGCGTGCCACTGAGATTTATTGAATCTTTAATTTATATCAAAATATTTTCATTTTCGGAAATAGACAATCAAATGGTAGAAAATATTTCGAAGGGTAAAACCAACTTCATAACTAAAAATTCATTATTGCGATGCAATAGTATTGAAATTGATGACATCGGATTTTGTACATCTGGAATATCGTGGATGGAATGCACAATGGATTCAATGCAAGAAATATATTGTTGTAATGGAGAAAACAATTCTACTCATCATATTTTGGTTGATATAAAGCGTGACAAATTCCAAAATCGTGATATTGTTAACTTGCCAGGACACACAATAATCATGTTGCCACCATTAAAACTAAAAAACATGCTTTGCTGTGACCTCCTATTTAAAATTTCAGGACACACGCATGGCAGAATTAATGCATCGGAAACAGTGAATATATATTCAGTTAATCCATATGATTCTTTTAATTTGAGTCTTACGTTAGATAATTATAAATTGTCCGGACAGTTAAAAATTCCAATGGATCATACCGGCATTGTGGAGCCAAAATTAAAACTAATCGACATTTTCAATAGAGAATTATATCTACGCGTTTCTATACAGTCATTTCAAGGAAAAGGCATGGAAATATATATAAGTGCTCCAATTTGGATTATAAACAAGACGGGATTGCCCTTAATATATAAACAGGAAGGTATAAGTCACAGTGCATCTGGTCAATTTGAAGAGCATGAAAATGCACGCGTAGTTTCTCCATCATTGTTTTCATTCTCAGATCAGGAAGGTTCCCCATTATTGGAAATTCGTTTGGGTAACAGCTATGGAAATAATAATCCCGTAAGTACAAATATTTCAATTACTTTATTTAAGAAACAAGTGAGTAAGTTTCCGTCGGTAAAAGCTGACTTATACAGTGGCGGATAGGAAATTAGGTAATGTAGGGAATGGCGTTTAAGTTGGGACGCTGTATGAGATGGGACAGCTGAATTTCTGCAAATTTTCGTACTGGCTACACCAATGTTTTAACTGACGAAGCTATTACTGTTTATGACCTAATTAGATCGAAAAACTTCTACTGAATATCTGTATACCAAGCAAAACGATAATTATTGTACAAAAATATTTGATAATATTTGCATCATCGTAATTTGCCAAATTTAAATACATCTTGCCAAATTTATGTACAAATTTTCATTACGTGAAAGAGTAATGGAAGTATAGCGCCGTGTTAAAGAAAGTACTTTTTTGATGTTTATGAAATGGCCTACATTTTTGACCAACTAGTGTTTAACAGCTCTTAACCAGGACCTAAATTTGTCTTCGACTATATTTTTGACGGTATATTTAGGTATCATCTTAATAATAACAGTTATACTTAACACTTAGCTTATTTTTCAGAATTTTTAAAGTGTCCCAACGAACTTTTTTTTCGAGAAAAAAGGTGTCTTTATTTATTGAGCTGTAACTTTTGATTCTATCACGCTATCAAAAAGCTTTACATGGCAAAGTTGAAGCCAATGACTACAGCTTCAAATCGGTCTATAGAAGTTGACATTCGTATCCGTTCCCAATGTACACACCAAAAACGAAACCCGTCCCAACCTTGAAGACATTCCTTTACCATTCGTTAAGTGCCTATCGACTTTTTTATGCAAAAAGTGGCGCAGGTTATAAAAACGACTTTTTTTATAACCCTTATATTAACTATATATATATATATTTTTTTTTTGGCGACTTCAAAATCTGCAATGATATTAGGAACAAAGTTTCCAAAAACCCCTAATTTTAAATCGAAATTAAGGAAATTAATTTAAAGGAAATTTATTTTCAGCTTTTTAGTCGGTTAAAGGGTTCTATTTTAAAAAACTTGTTTTTTACTCTTTTTTATTATTCAATGGAGTTTTGTGATAAAAAACTATCCTGAATTTTAAGAATTTTGGGAATAATTGAGTTATTGGTATATTTGTATTAAAATGATAAAATTTTGTTATTTTTAGCCCAAAATTCGAATTTCCAAAACATTCTCTAAATTCAGGAACATTTGTTATCTCAAAACTTAATATAGTAAAAAAGTTTTTAGTAGAACAAATTTCAACAGGTATTTTTCCGATAGGTACCACAGGCCTATTTCTGTAATCTCGTATAGTTTTTGGAGAAAAAAATTTGTTCACCGGTTCAAAAACTCCCCTATATCGATTGGTTTCTGACTCAACCTCAGATTTGGGCCAATTTACGTTTTTGATGCCAAAAGTTGTATTCGTGCCCTCCGCATTCAGAATTCGCAAAAAAAAATTTGGTAAATTTGAACCCATTCACGACGAGTGTTACCATATGGTAACACTGAAAGCGTTCCACGGTATATTCAATTAAAAAAATATTTGAATATCACTAATCTGTTTTTTGATTTTAATAAAGCATGCTTAGATCTTTCTTTTGATATATAACTCTAAGCAATCGCACTTCAGTAGCGACCGTGGTGTATGATTGAAAAGTAGTATTTTAAAAAAGTGGGAAAAACAGCGAAATGCGCGACCTTTCCGCTAAGAATTTCAGTGTTACAAAAAGTTATATATTACGGATGTTTGTTTTCTATCAATTGAGGAGAATATCAAAGTATAATAAAACGTATTTCAAAAAATCTTTTATTACTTCGGTGTTACTTTTTTATCACTTTGCATTTTGCTGTTACCATATGGGAACGCTCGTCACAACCCTAGTAAATTTAAATTTGTACTAAGAAACATTTTTTTTAGCTTTTTTCATATAAAATTCTATATATTTTATCTACAAATTGGTTTTAAAGTAAGATTGTGTACTTGTTATACTTATGAAAAATTAGCATGCTTCTTGAGTGGATTTTGCCATATCCGTATGTCTAAATGTCATTCAGTATGTCCATCCGTCTGATTGGTAAGAAGATTGAAGCAAGCTACGCGGTCCAAACTTTGGACTTAACTCCTGCAGGTCCTAGAAGGAGTTGGTATTGCAAATGGGCTGAATTGGTTAACTGCCACGCCTACCTTCCATACAAGTGAAAATCGTCTTTAGTAACAAATATAACCCAATTTCATGCGTATTTCAAAAAATTTTTTATTACTTCGGTGTTACTTTTTTATTACTTTGCATTTTGCTGTTACCTTATGGGTACGCTCGTCACAACCCTAGTAAATTTAAATTTGTACTAAGAAACATTTTTTTTTAGCTTTTTTCATATAAAATTTTTTATATTTTATCTACAAATTGGTTTTAAAGTAAGATTGTGTACTTGTTATACTTATGAAAAATTAGCATGCTTCTTGAGTGGATTTTGCCATATCCGTATGTCTGAATGTCATTCTAGGGTTACCAGATTCACTTGAGTAAAAAAGAGTACAGAGTTGCAGGGGGTACCAAACTCCTCGGTTTTAGACCACATATTTTTTGAAAGTCAAAAATTAAAAATAAACTGTATTTATATAAGTAACAAACTCATTAAGTACACACGTATACGCGGACTCAAAATTAAAATTTACTACTTAGTTTTCTTTAGGCGTTAATGATTTTAAATTTCAAACTCCAAAGGGTCTAAGTGACATACTAATTAAGCGGATAATAAGTATAACGTTAAATTTTAGACCCCGGGTGCTAATGTTCCGATCCTCAAGAAATTGAAAAATTTAGCTATATATTTGGATTGTTTTCGATAAAGACATTCAAAATTTGTTTTTAATATTTCGGTTAAAAAAGTGGTAGGTCTCAACTAATTTTTTTTTTAATCCTAGTATTTAAGAATTTTGGTAACTTTTTGAATGCAATGTGACGAAAGATGATTCAAACTAACATATATACCAAAATATTTGAAGGTTTTTATTTTAATTCTGACGAATAATAAAAATGGGTTACCTTACTGTGGCGATACATTCAGCTGTTATATGATAAAGTCCCAGAAATAAGAAAATTAGTACTTAATAGTACTTTGGTGGAAAAAGTGAGAGTAGAAAAGAGTACTGTACTCTTTAAAAGAGTACGATTGGTAACCCTAGATTCAGAGGTCTCAGTAAATTTCTAACTAGAATGTTTGGATGAAACATAACCTTCTGCTTGTACTTCGAGGCAAGTTTCGGAATTTCGTCTTATACGGATGTTTGCATTTCTTATAAACCAAGGGGCTCTGTCAATTTGTCTCAGGATTTTAGATTGGACTCTCTGGAGTTTTTCCACGTTCGAGGGAGAGGCAGTGCCCCAGAGCTCAATTCCATACGTCCATATGGGTTTTATTATACTTTTGTATATTTGGATTTTGTATGTGAGATTTAGCTTAGATGCCTTTGAGATTTGCCAATTTAGTTCCATTTTTTTAGTTTAATCTGGGTGATTTTGGATTGAATGTGCTTATGCCATGTGAGTCGGCGATCGAGGTGCATTCCAAGATACTTTGTTTCGTAACTTTCAGGGACAACTTGCCCCTTCTTAGGGTGAAGGTTAAGTGGCAGCTTTTGGATTCGTTGACTTTGATTTTCCATCGTGATAGCCAATTACTTAGATTGTCCAAATGTTTTTGCACGTAAAGAGTTGCCATGTCTGGGTTTGAGTGAGAGCACAGGATAGCAGTGTCGTCAGCAAAAGATATAAGAGTTCTGTCGCTTTTGGGCATATCTGCAGTATAGAGAATATACAGCAGGGGCGCGAGGAAACTGCCTTGTGGTACTCCTGCCAGTATTTCATATTTTCGGGAGACAAAGCTTTTATATTTTACTACAAATTCAATTATTGAGTCTACAATACGGTGCACTTGTTCGATAGTGCCATGCTTTTCGCGGAAGCCAAGCTGGTGATCGGGAATCACTTGTTTTTCTGTAATTTTGGGTAAAATCAATTTTATTAAAAGTTTTTCGAAGAGTTTCGATAACACAGAGAGCAAACTTATGGGACGGTATGAAGTCACATTGTTTGGATTTCTTCCAGGTTTGGGAATCATTGTAACTTGAGAAAGTTTCCAATTATCTGGGTAGTGACATGTTCTGAGAATGGATTCGATAATTTTTCTATAATTCGCCTCGCTATAGATTTGAATTTTAGAATTTTAGAATGTCAAATCGGTTTTGCCCTAACTCCATAGACTTTTTGGGATTAGTCTTTTGTATTTTTGAAGAATTCATATTTCCGGTAGGAAAACCTCTTCGTTTGAAGTAGGCGTCAATGCCTGTCTGCGCTGCAGTTGCCTTTATATTTTGCTCTCTAGAGATAGAGCTACTTTGAAGTTTTGTTGTTGTTAACTTATCGACAGATTTTTATACCCTGCACACTAGTGTCCAAGGGTATATTGTTCTTGTTACACCGTTTGTAACGCCCATAAGGAATGTCCGGTATGGAAAAGTATATATATTCTTCTGTCCGACTGTCCGTCTGTCTGTCCTTTCGCACGATAACTGTCGTAGCTTTTGAGTTATCGACTCTAAATTTTGGGATTCCTCTTGTTTTGGCGAATGATTGGACGGTATTGAAAATGGCCAACAACGGATAAGAGCCACGCATACCTCCCATACAAAATGGCCGCCAATTTTATATTATTTTCGTTTATCTTGAGAAATACTTAACCGATCGCCTCCAAATTTTGGGATTCCTCTTATTTTGGCGAATGATTGGACGGTATTGAAAATGGCCAACAACGGATAAGAGCCACGCATACCTCCCATACAAAATGGCCGCCAATTTTATATTATTTTCGTTTATCTTGAGAATTTTGGGATTCCTCTTATTTTGGCGAATGATTGGACGGTATTGAAAATGGGCAACATCGGATAAGAGCCACGCCTACCTCCCATACAAAATGTCCGCCAATTTTATATTATTTTCGTTTATCTTGAGAAATACTTAACCGATTTGGATGCGGTTTTTTGCATTGGGTTGGAAATGAGGTCGGAAACGAAATGGGAATGAAACCGGAACGAAATGAAATTGGACCGGAACAAAATGGAATTGGAACAACATTTTTAAATGGATCAGGAAACTAAAATTATCGATAACTATTGGAAAATATTGATAAATATTGGAAAATTATCGATAAATATTGGAAAATTATCGATAAATATTGGAAAATTATCGATAAAATATCGATAAATTATCAAAAAATTATCGATTAATTATCGAAAAATTATCGATAAAGTATCGAAAAATTATCGATAAAAAATCGATAAAATATCGAAAAATTATGAATAAAATATCGAAAAACTATCAATAAAATACCGATTTTCGATAAAATTACTAACATATGGTCTCAGAATTTGCAGGGTAGGGTATTTTAGCTTCGGTCAGACCGAAGATAATTCTCTTACTAGTTTTTGCTCATTTAAGTTCTGAGCGGGAGCAACGCAAAGGGGAATTTGCATATTGTTCTGAAATGGAATTTCGAGAACAAAAGGCGTTGCATTTTGAGATGATGGACGAGGAGAGTCATCGCTATTGGGGGCAAGGCGGGACACGTACTTTTTTTTTCGCGGCTCTCGCACTGTTGTTGCAACATTTTTGCACTTTCTTCATCTGTTTCGCTTTCGTAAGAGCGGGAAGCAGAATTTGGTGTGAGGGACGATTTTTTGGGGAATGTTTTATTCCCATTTTTTGCGATATTTATTTCACGTTTATTGTTTTTTTTAGTGTTTTGTAGCGGCTCCGACGAAGCCGACTGCATGCAAAATAGAGATGGTCACTTTTTCGTTTTTTTTCGCAGACTTTGTGATTAATTATGTGTATTTTTTTCCGTGTTTATTTTTGATTTTTTGTGGAACCGAAAAACTTGCTACCGCATCCAAAGAGAGAGCAAACGCAGATATAAAGGGTGTACCTGAATAAGAGGATACATCTCCGCCAGTTGATTCCTCTGGTCGAGAAACGAAAAAATTTTACTTTTTACCTCTGATTTCTTTCATACACCCTGTATATTTATGTAGCGGTTTTTTGAAGGCGATTGAGTGGCGGTCGAAAAAGTTACATTTCATTTTGTCAGTTTTAGAAATTTCTAGATAAAAAAAAAACTTATTATTTTTGCACTCCTCTAAAAGTTTGTGCTTTACGAAAATGTTGCGAAGTACTTGCAAAAATTATCCCAATACATTTTGCTATATTTACTGCAATTGTACGACAGCAAAACAACGACCAATAATAACTAATTTTGTTAAAAAAGTATACAACCAATACTTCGGTATGCTACTCGATCATCAGGGAAAAACTTGGGCCACACATAATTTGTAGCAGTTGCAACTCACACCTGAGACGATGGGCCAACGATGATTGTTACTTTTGTTCTCGAACGAACAAGATTTCACTGAAAACAATGCGTTCGCGAAGATGAACATGAGTCATAGAATACCACAAAATCTACGGCAAATTAAAAAATTTTTTTTAATTTTGTCAAATTAAATCTAAAAAATCTAAAATCGAGTGAAATTTGTTGAAACTAAAATTACTTTTAGCTAAATAGTGGCCAATAAAAAACCACATTTGTGTCATACAAAAAAAGTGTTAAACTGGAAATGTAACAAAAAAAGTTGTATACTTTTTAAATAAAAAAATTAAAATTTACCAAAAAAAAAAGTTTTGTATGAAAAAAATTTATTTTTTGTCAAGTTTTTAATTCAAAATAATTTTAGCTTGGTAAAATTTTAGACGATTTATAATTTCTTAAATTCGTTTTACGCAAATATTTCTTGATAGAAAAAATATCTAAAAAACCAAAAAAAGCATAAAACAATGTTAAATTTGGAAAAATTAAAAAAAATTTTTGAAATTTCAAAATAAATTGATTGTTTTATTGAGATTTTTTATTGTAGAAGTTTATATATGGTTGTAAAGGTGTTTTGGTAATGAAAATCGGTATAAAAATGACAGAGTTAAAAATTTGTTAGGTATGTATATTGGATATTTTTTGTATGCCAATATATTTTGTTTTCCAAAGCCGAGTGTTTTTTCCCTGTGAGACAGTATTATTGATCAATGATATTCCTGAAGTTCTAACGATTCTGGAATTTAAAAGAGTGCCGGTACGAAATGTTTAACAGTTTTTAATAAAATTTGATATCCTAAATTGTAGGATAACTCAAAGTTTAAAATTCGATTATCTCCGAACAAACTTTTTATGGTAAAGCACCTCCAGGAACTCCAGATTTTGCTAAAAAAAAAAAATAAAGGACATCATAGAGACACGTACTACATAATATATTATTAAAGTCCATTTCAAAAAAATTGAGGGATAGCACCCTAGGTCAATTGTATAGCTGAACATCGAAGACCGATTTCTTGAAATAGTACCACACTTTTTGATTTTGTTTGACTTTGAAATTCCAAAATTCAAAATCTTGGTACATATTTTTTTTTTTTTTTTATAGTAATTTTATTCAATTGAATCACCTAATAATAACTTAGGTCTAACAATGATTTTTCAAAAATTCAGAAATTCAGCTTATTTTTATAATATTCAGATTAAAACTATTTGCCCTATATCCATTGATTTAGGCAATGTAGAGTTATCGTAACTAATATATGGGGAATATATTTGTTTCGTTTGAGACGTGAGGGATTCAGAGGTCTCAGTAAATTTCTAGCTAGAATGTTTGGGTGAAACATGAGCTTCTGCTTGAGGTAAGTTTCGGAATTTCGTCTTTTACTGACGCTATATTCAGGTCTCTGTGGATGTTAGTATTTTTTATATACCAAGGGGCTCTGGCAATTTGTCTCAGGATTTTAGATTGGACTCTCTGGAGTTTTTCCACGTTCGAGGGAGAGGCAGTGCCCCAGAGTTCAATTCCATATGTCCATATGGGTTTTATTATACTTTTGTATATTTGGACTTTGTATGTGAGATTTAGCTTTGATGCCCTTGAGATTAGCCAATTTAGTTCCAATTGCTTTAATTTGATCTGAGTGATTTTGGATTCAATATGTTTATGCCATGTGAGTCGGCGATCGAGATGCATTCCAAGATACTTGGTTTCGGAACTTTCAGGGACGACTTGGCCGTTTATCTTCAGAGCAGGACACGTGCCCCTTCTTAGAGTGAAGGTTAAGTGACAGCTTTTGGATTCATTGACCTTGATTTTCCATCGATGCAGCCAATTACTTAGAGTGTCCAAGTGTTTTTGCACGTATAGAGATGCCATGTCTGGGTTTGAGTGAGAGCACATGATAGCAGTGTCGTCAGCAAAAGTCGATATGAGAGTTCTATCACTTTTGGGCATATCTGCAGTATAGAGAATATATATCAGGGGCGCGAGGACACTGCCTTGTGGTACTCCGGCCAGTATTTCGTATTTTCGGGAGACAAAGCTTTTGCATTTTACTATTCGTGAGGTAGTTTTTGAGTAGACAGTGCATATTAGCGGGAAGAATATGCTGTAGTTTGTAAATAAGTCCTTCGTGCCAGACTTTATCGAAGGCCTGGGTGATATCGAGGAAAACAGCGGAGCAATACTGTTTATTTTCGAAAGTACCTTTTATTGAGTCAACAATGCGGTGCACTTGCTCAATAGTGCCATGCTTTTCGCGGAAGCCAAACTGGTGATCGGTAAACACTTGTTTTTCTAGAATTTTCGGTAGAATCAATTTTATTAAAAGTTTTTCGAAGAGTTTCGATATTACAGAGAGCAAACTTATAGGCCGGTATGACGTCACATTACTGGGATCTTTTCCAGGTTTGGGAATCATTGTAACTTGAGATAGTTTCCAATCATCTGGGTAGTGACATGTTCTGAGAATCGCGTTAAATGTGTGCAATAAGTGGGTTATTGCAACTGTTGGCAGTTCTTTTATCATTGTTGGCGTTATCAAGTCCGGTCCTGGTGCTTTTTTCGGGTCCAAGCTTTTGTTTATTGCCTCCATAAGTTCGTTTTTTTTAATCGCGATTGTACAAGAGGTATTATATGGGATTAATGTTGGTATTGGGATATCACCAGCTGTCGTGTTCGGGATAAAAACGGTTTTTAGGTGGTTGGTAAAAGCTGCACCCTTTTCTGCACGCTTCTGGCCCACTTTCATATTTTTTGCAGCTCGCCAGAGCGAGTAGTTTGTTGATTTTGTGGGTGCGAGATGTTCAACAAATAGCTGGAATTCTCTTTCGGATTTCCTCTCAAGCTGCTTTTTTAGAATTCGAGAGACATCATTAGGCTGTTTTTTCAGATTTGGGGATCTGTTGTTTTGCCAATCGCGACGTTTTTTCCTTTTATTTTTTATTAACTGCTCTATGTCCTTTGGAGTACACTTTGCATAGCTGCGAGTTGAGCTTTTTGGTATTAGGGCGGGAGTGGCCGCTGCAGCTGCTTGGGAAAGCAAGAGTGTTAAATTACTAACAGCTGTGTGTATTTCAACTTTCGTTTTTAGTGACACATTAGGGATAATGTGGGAGCTTATATAATTTCGATATTTGAGCCAGTTTGTGAGTTTGCTGGTCAGTTTATTTGGTGGATTGGCCTCAGAACTTGGCGCATACTTTATTGTGATAATAGTAGGCGTATGGTCTGATTAGAGATCTAGAGAGGATTCAATAAACAATTGGCTCCTTTTTACAGTTTTGAAGACTGCAAAGTCAATGACATCGGGGGTTTTGCGACTGTCAGTTGGCCAGTAAGTTGGTGTGCCAGAAGAGATCACGTCAAGACCGAGTCTGTTGACAGTGTTCAACAGGAGCCTGCCCTTTGGCGATATAAGGCGAGACCCCCAATATGTATGTTTGGCGTTGAAAGCGCCGGCAATGGGTGGGCAGTATATAGCTGTTAATGTTAGGCCTTTTAAGTATTCATCGAGAGAAATACTTGTTGCTTGAATATATTCTGTGCAATAATTCTGGAGAGCGTAATGTTTTATACGACTTTTAATGAGAATGGCGGTTCCGCCTCTAGCGTTTCCGCTTGGATGCTTTGTGTCATAGAGTATGTATCCTGATAAATTGAAAAAGTGTTTTTCAGTGAAGTGTGTTTCAGAAATTAGCATAACGTCAATGCTGGACTCTTTCAAGAACTCGAGAAGTTCTATTTTGTGATGACACAGGCCGTTTGCATTCCAGAATGATATTTTTAAACCATTAATGGCTTAGACATGAGATGATGTAGTAAAAGACTTTGATTCTTTATCATTTCTTGCATCATATTTTGCATACCAGACATAAATTGAGACATATTTTGCATGAATATTTGTAGAGTTTGTTCAAGGCTACTACTAGGAGGAGCAGGTTGCGCGTGCACAGTGGCAGAGTGACCGCTTTTTAAGGCAACGCCTTGTTTTGTAAGTGGGTTTGCGAAGGATTGTGCAGCGGATAGCGGAGGAAATTTTTGGGTTTTCCATGTTTCATGTTTTTGCGTCACATTTTCCGTCTTTTTTATGAAGCTTTGATAGATTGCACAGCCTCTATAGTTAGCAGTGTGATTGCCACCGCAATTACTACATTTTTTAATAGTGGAATCCTCTTTTGTTTTTGTGCACGAACTCTCCACAAATTACGCACACGCTGGGAAGAGTGCAGTAAGACTTTGTGTGGCCGTATTCTTGGCAGTTATGACACTGAATCGGTCCACTGCGCTTGTGAGGCACTTCAATTGTGATTTTGCGATGTAGCAGATATCTGAGCGAGGTGGGGTTCACCTTTTTTGAGTTTATCAAAGAGATTGACAATTTTTCTATAATTGGATTCGCTGTAAATTTGGATTTTTGTTTCGTGTACTTGTCCCCTGAGAATAGAAATCACGTGGAAATTATTAGGACCAATATCTTGAGTTATATCTTTGATGATCTAGAGTTTCGCTTCCGCAAGTAGATAGGTGCGGGTTTTTGCGATTTCGGCTTGGGATCCGAATCATTTTCTTCAGCAAGAATCGCATATCGATTTTGCCCAAGCTCGAGAGATGGTTTAACGGGATTCGTCTTTTGAATTTTTGCGGAATGCCTATTCCCATTAGGTGGGGACGATAGTACTCGCTTTGCGAAGTAAATGTTGATTCCTGTCTGCACTGTCGGCATTTTGCTCTTTTGACCTGTAATAATGGAGCGAGTAGCGACCTTTGTTATGCGATTAGCGATTTCAGAAAATCCGCTATTCGTCTCACTTGAGCCAGGAATGGGGGTAAGGCCTACGGGGATTTCTATATATTTGCTAGGGGTATCAACCAAAGAAATTGACGATACAGAGTTACCTGTGTTTGCGTGTGCAGTATCGCTATGGGAACTCCACTGTATATCTGGCCAGGGAATTTGAATAGATTGTTGTTGTTGTTGCGGAAGCTGTTGCTGCGCACCGTCTTGCTGTGGAAGCTTTTGCTGCAGGGGTTGCAAAAGTTGTTGTTGTAGTTGCAGCTGCTGATGAGCTGTACCATTTCGTCCACTGTCTACTGATGACGGACGGGTACGTTGTATGACGAGCGGTCACACTGGTACTAATTTCGCGTTTTTAAGGTTCTGGTCACCCTAATTAGAAAAGCGACGCACAGATGGCGCGATGCGGTTTGTGTACTCGCTGATCGCTGCAAACAGATGTTTTTTGGGATATTTTTTTCCGAGGGAAGTTTTAACGTCAACGCTGTGTTGACTTTGCTGTCAGTGGATCAGCTGATTATATTTTGTTTATAAAGAATGTGTAATGTTTTAGCAGATATGTTGCGCGGGATAAAGATTTTGTTGATGAAGCGAATTCGAATTGTGATTTTATTTGGCAAAAATTTTCGTTTTGTTTTTAAATTTCACAAAATTGTCCAAGCAAGTGATCGGCTGTTTCAATATTTTTAGAGTAGAATTTCCGATACAAAAAATTAATTTTATGAGAGCAGATTTTTTATTCCCACAACCGATTGAACTGACGTTTCAAAACATATCGTACATATCGACTGGTTTCTTACTCAACCTCGTAACGGAAAAATGATAGGTTTTCAGGAGATGCAAAAAACCAATTTGCAAGCTTCTGGTGCACGAATTCGATCATCCTCTTTTTAAAAATAGAAAAGAGGACAATTTTTAGTATGTGGAAAGAATAATCCACGCTAAATTTAATATATTTCATTCCTTAAAAGCGCTGTAAGTAACTTACGAGGTTGCGACTTTTATGAAAATTTGAATTTAGAATTGGAAATTTGGTTGTGATATTTACCGAATATGCTGTAGGCTGGAACAAAAGAGTCCGTTCAAATCGTGGGTGGTCTCAAATGTTTCGTATTCTCTTCAATAGGAAACGCTGTAAATTTCATTTCGATTGGATAAGTCCTTGGGCCTCTGCAACGTGGTTTATGTTTTCAAGCTAACATTTTTTTATTTTTCCCAGACTTTAACACTTAAATTGCGTTGCAGAGGCCCAAGAACTTATCCAATCGGATTGAAATTTTAACGATTTTTTAATGATATCAATTCTGAGACATAGTACTGTCCGATCGGACCATTTCCAATATTTCAGATATATTGGTTTTTGTTTTTACCAAAACAGTAAAACTTTAACCGTGTGGCGGAAGGATAAGAAATTATCCGATTGGAATGAAATTTTGAAAATATCTTATAGAAGTCACGAAACTTTTGAGACCACCCACAGCCTAATCGGTTATTGTGATCCTTTTTAAATTTTTTTTATTTTTGACCAACAATTATCACATTTTAACCGCGTTGTGGAGGCACCAGATATTATCCGATCAAAACGATATTTGAACACTTTCTTATTGACGTCATTACGCAACTTTTGGCACAAATAACAATTTGATCTAACGATTTAAAAAAAATATATTTTTAAGCTGCAATTGGTATTTTTTTTACTTGTTAAATTTAAAAATATTTTTAAGTTTATCTGACCACTTTCAGTAAGGATTATTTACGTTTTAGACAGCAAATATATATTTTTTTGTTCATTATTGAGCAAGAAACCAAATTCAAAATATTATACGAGGTTGTAGCCTTTATCAAATTGTGATTTTAAAATACGAGGTTGTTGCACAGCCTTTTTTTTTGCTTAACCCATTAATAACAAGAGCGAAATAATAAGAATTTTTCAGGATTACCTAGAAATGACCTAAGAAACGAATTCCAAAATTTTTTTTTTGGGCCGCTTGCTGTTTGCTTATCTCTGCCCGTTACCATATGGTAACGCTCGTCACAACCCTAGCAAAATTACCTAATTTAAGATATTATTGTTTATAACTATTTTTTTTTTAATTTTTTAAAGTTTGGCAATGTGTAAACATTTATTTTGTAAAAAAATTTTTAATCGACAATTTCTTTTTAATTTTAAATTTTTTTTCAAAATAATTTTAAAAAATAAAATTTATATAAATTCAAGATAATTTTTGATTGGAAAAGATTCTTCAGCCAAGTAGTTAGTTTTTAAAAAACACACATTTTTGCATCCAAAAAAAAAAAACTTTATAGCCCCCAGGAAAAAAGTTAGAAAAGTAGGTCAGTTTTTAACTAGGATTTTCTTGATAAGTGTCCTGGAGCAACTCAAAATTACTACAAAAGGTTGGCCCTAATTACCAGTCCGCCATTGTATATAATATGTATAATTCCGTACACCAATAATACTGCTCAGGTTTTCAATAACATTAGAAATATCTTCATATGGACTGAAATTAGAAAGGTCCTCGTCATCATTTGACATACACAATTTACATGGCTGTAAAAGAGGTGTTCGATGAAGACCATCGGCAGTACCTCCGTCATCTTCCTCCTAATCTTCTTCTCCCGCCGGATAAATCGAGGAAAAATGTCTTCATCGTAATGTAAATTTGCTAAAAAGACAAGTGAGTAAGTTTCAGTCGGTCGAAGTGAATCTATATATTGCGTACACCTTTCCATCTGATACCTGGTCGCCATCTTCCGCTTATTCCACCGACGGTACTCACAGCACTATGTGCTCCATTTTTTAGATGTAGAATTTTTACACTCATAAGCTCGGCATGACCTAGAAATCGCAGCTCGGCATGACCAAGCTATCATGATGTCATGTCGTGATCGGGGTATTGCTCATATAGCTTTTGCGGCACTCACCACCGACGCAAAGCGGACAATAGATCTTACGGATAATTTTCCTACCACAATTTCCATGAAATGGGTTATAATTGTTACTAAAGACGATTTTCACTTGTATGAAAGGTAGGCGTGGCAGTTGACCAATTCAGCCCATTTGCAATACCAACTCCTTCTAGGACCTGCAGGAGTTAAGTCCAAAGTTTGAACCGCCTAGCTTGCTTCAATCTTCTTACCAATCAGAAGGATGGACATACTGAATGACATAGGGTTACCAGACGTACTCTTTTAAAGAGTTCAGTACTCTTTTTTAGGTCCTCCTCTTTTTTGCTCTCACTTTTTTCCCGAAAGTACTATTAAGTACTCTTTTTCTTATTTATGTGACTTTACCATATAACAACTGAATGTATCAGCTCAGTAAGTTACCAATTTTTACTATTAGTCAAAATAAAAAAAAACCTTCAAATATTAGGGGTTTTCACGAGGCCCTGTGTAACGGAGTAAAAAAGTAAAGTGTAAAATTTTGAATTTCTGTTTTCAATGCATTTCGTTGTCAGAAAATTTTTTTATTTTACACTTTACTCTTTTACTTTGTTACACAGGGCCTCGTGAAAACCCCTATTATGTTTGTTTTGCATCTTTCGTCACAAAAATTCTTAAATGCTAGGATCAAAACAAGAAATTTAGTACCTATAATTTTTTTAACCGAAATATCAAAAACAATTTTGAATGTCTTTATCGAAAACAATTTAAATATATATCTAAATTTTTCAATTTCTTGAGGAAGGATCGGAAAATTAGCACCCAGAATCTAAAATTTTGTATTATACCTTTTATCCGTTTGGAGCAAATTTAAATTCATTAACACCTAAAGAAACCTAAGTAGTATATTTTAATTTTGAATCGACTAAAAAAATTTTTTTTTTAATTTTTAAAAAAATTGTTTTTTAAATTTTTTTTGTTTTATAAAAAATATGCGGTGTAAAACCGAGGAGTTTGGGACCCCCTGCAACTGTGTACTCTTTTTTACTCAAGAGAATCTGGTAACCCCAACCATACGGCTTGGTCTACCTAACCGCCATTAGCTGAAATTATTTTATAGCTGGCTGTGGTCAGTTGGTTAGAGCTTCGGCCTATGACTGCGGGAGTCATAGGTTCAAGCCCGCTGCCAGCCAACGTTTGTAACGCCCATAAGGAGGCGTGTCCGGTATGGGAAAGTATATATATTCTTGATCAGCATCACCTCCTGAGTCGATTTAGCGATGTCCGTCTGTCTGTCCGTCCGTCTAAAAAATTGGTAATTTACCAACCCATACAAAAGTTCGGAGAACACGAAATCGGAAACAATTTCCATCGGTTAATCAAAACAATAAAAAATTTTTTTTTTACCAATACAACATTGTTATTTTACTTATACTCGAAAACATGATGTATGCATAGAACGTGTTATATTTTTAGATTGAACGGACTTAGACGCACCAATCCATGAGTAAAAGCAAGTTGAAGTTTTTCAGTAAATAAAAAGTTATTACAAATTGTTATAAACAACGAGTAAGAAAACCATAATAAGTAATATAAAATAAATAAATATATAAAAAAATAAAATAAACAAATAAAATATAATATAACAAATTTTTTGTTTTTGTAATAAATGCAAAAAATAAAATTTTTGTGGGTTGCTAAACCATTTTTTTTGGTTAACTAACAATTTTTAATCGTTTATATTTACTTTCTTTGTTGGTTGGATCGTTTTTAACCAACCTTTTCAGTTAGATTTACCAACTTTTATTTTTCTGTGTAAAAAAAAAAAATTCGTTAATTCGCGATTAAACCGCGAATTAACGATTCTTTGTCTTCGCATTTTTTGGCATCATCATTAACTTTCCTCGCTAGCCATCCCAAAGCGTTCTCCACAGTGTAAAAATCAAGAGAGTAGAATGGCCAGCACAAAATTCTGTAAGTGGAACCAACTTTTAACAGTTTTTTCTACATGGATTCGCGCGTTGTGATGTTGATAAATCTCTGGAATCGGTCCAAATAACTGGTACGGAATTGAAAATGCATTTTCATGACACCAATATTCAATTTAAAACAATTTTGGTAGTCAAGAAAGTTTATGTTACAGTATCGTCGTCTAATCGCGAATTTATCGTCTATACACCAAAAAAAAGGTCGGTAAATTAAAAACTAGAGAGTGGACTATCTTCGGCTATACCGAAGTTGAAATACCCCCACACAGTAGGAAGAAGTACCTCGAACATATAAAAATGGGTGGTTTTGGAGCCCGGACCATGTCCAAAATCCATTTCTAAAAATTTCCAATTAAATCCACAAAAAAAAAAAAATTGGTCTCAAGACCCCATTTAGACCCTTATATATGTGGCTTCGGAACCTCGGACCATGTCAAAAATACGTTTCTAAACATTTCCAATCGAATACAACAATAAAAAATGTTTACCTTTTTTTTCGGTGTATGGGAGCCACGCCCAGTTTTTTCCGATTTGGATGATTCTCGAACTTGATCTCAGTATTCACGAGAAAAACATGTACCCAAAGTTTCAAGTCGATATCTCCAAAACTGCGACCGCTATCGTGCGGACGGACAGACAGACGGACATCGCGAAATCGACTCAGGAGGTGATACTGATCAAGAATATATATACTTTTCCATACCGGACACGCCTCCTTATGGGCGTTACAAACGTTGTGACAAAGTGAGTATACCCTGCCACAGTGAGTGTGGGGGTATAAAAACTAGAGAGTGAACTATCTTTGGCTATGCCAAAGATGAAATACCCCCATACACTATAATCCATTTAGAAGTACCTCGAACAAAAAGTTGGTCTCAAGACCCTATTTTGAACCATTTACAGGTGGTTTTGGAAACTAGGACTACGTTCAAAATCCGTTTTTTTAAATTTCTAACCCAACTACCAAAAAAAACAATTGTATCTCAAGACCCCATTTCGACGGAAGCTCGGACCATGTTAAAAATCAATTTTTAAACATTTCCAATCGAATACTATAAAAAAGACTTTAAAAATGTTGACCTTTTTTCGTTATATGGGAGCCACGAATAGTTTTAGTCCGATTTGGCTGATTTTCGAACTTGGTCTTATGTTTGAAGTGAAAAACAAGTTCCCAAAGTTTCTAGTCGATATCTCCAAAATTACGACCGCTATCGTGCGGACAAACAGACAGACAGACGGATAGACAGACGGACAGACAGACGGACAGACAGACGAACATGGGTAAATCGACTCCGGCGGTGATGCCTCCTTACATATATTTTATACTTCTACGTATATTTCTAGTAACCTATCTGCGCAATGTGTTTGAACTCCGAATTCAATTCAGACAAGTTTATTCAAATAATATTTGTGCGCATGCTCAGGTTTTGTATGTATTAGTATCTGTGTATATTTGACTACTTACACACATAAACAATTGTCAAATGACTTCAGGGCCGGATTTGAAAATACAAAACGATATTCTTCGATTGATCTCTTTTTTATTACACAGAAAGCATCTGTGCGACATTGTTTTAAATTATTTCACAGACATAGACAAATTATAATATTCGATGGAAATCTATATATATAAAAGAGAGTGTATGTTTGTCACCAGTACACGCGAAAACTCCAGCACCGGTTTTGACACGCCCACTTTTACCGCCCCCAAGTTAGTAAAAACTGATATATCTCAGACGTTTTTGATCACAAGAAAATGAAATTTGCCATGAACATACTATAAGACCCCAGCCATAATCTGGGCTACAAATGGCCGGGATTAGACAATGGGGCGTTGCACCGCCCATACAAGTCAATATTGGAAAATGCTGTAATAGCGCTCCCACACAATGTTTTCCAAGGAAATTTGGCAAATGGCTTTCCATGGTTTCAACTCTAAGCTAAATGCAACATATCGGCGTAATTGGACAAAGGGGCGTGGCACCGCCCATAGAATTCAACACTTCAAAGTGTCATTCTAGGGCTCACATTGAATATTCTTCAACGGGAAATGATTATTTGCCTTCAATGCAACATATTGGAATTGGACAGCCGGGCGTGGCACCTCCCATACAATTCAATATTTAAAAAAATGTTACACTTGGTTCCCAATGAACATTTTTCAACGGGACATGGTTTTATGCTTTCAATTCTAAGTTCAATGATACATATGGTCGGAATTGGACAGCGGGGCGTGGCCTCGACAGAATCGATATCCAGCAACAACTTGGCTCAGGTGCGGGACGCCACAACAAAAATTGGAAGGGAAAGGGAAAACCAGGACCACAAAACCGACGGAGTCCAATTCCACTATTAAAATCTCGAAACACTAATGGCCGACTTGCCACAACTTGGCAAACTCTATTAACATTTTCCCCTTCCTTTTATACATTTCGAATAAACTAAATGGCCGACTGCCACAGATAAAAACAACAAAACACTATTGCCACCCGCTGGTGGAAATAACACCAGCGCGGAAAAATACTCCCTTCCAAAATATCTCCTGTCTCAGCTCCACGATCCGACGAGGTCAGAAACCACAAAAACACCATTTAAAAATCAAATTTAAAAATTAAAAAAAACAATCCTTTTTTAAACACTACTCGAAAATTAAAATTTTAAATTCAAAAATCTAAAATCGCTAGTCCACTTAACTGTTCGCAATCTTTTCCCTGCCTAAAAAGAACTACCAGAATCTTGTCTATATGAACGCATATATGGCGCTCACTTTCCATTTCTCTAACATCTTTTCCCCCTCCCCCACACATGAGCGCGACCTACGCAGAAGCCAGTATCCGCAGTCGGGGATCTTCTCAGATTTTTCTAGAGTGTGTTTGGCAAATTTACATATACACCCCAGCACCCACCAAAATGAAAATACTCAAATTGGCGGCACTCATGTATGTATAGGCGAAAGCATAAATGTCGACAGATTCCCCTCCCTCAAACAGGTTCAAAGAGTACAAAAAGCTTTAGTCTAGTTTTTTTCATATTATGTCTTCGTCCCGTAAGTATAGTTTCGCGCAATGCCTTCCCCAACATCGGATCGTAAAAGCTCATCGACAAACTTCTAAAACGAAGTCGTAACAAAAGGGAATAAGAGATCTTGACAGCTGTTGTCAATTCTCCGCCCGGCTGCATTTCACCCGCGAGTGTCAAATTTGGTTTAATGAAACCAAAATAATATAAAAAAAGAACGATATAATAAAAAAAGAACAATATAATAAAGAGTGTCAGTGAGCGCTTTCGGTCTGTGTTTTCCGCACCCCTGGTTTTAAGGAATTGAAAACCGAATCAGCAGTTTTTGAGAAATTAAAAAAGCGTACAGATTTTAAATTTTGGAAAAATCTGTATTTTGAAAAAAAGTCAGTACATTTACTGATGAAGTCAGTACGTCTGGCTACCCTATATGGGAGCAACGCCTCGATTTTGTCCGATTGGGCTGGTTCTCGAGAATAAAACAAGTGAGTAAGTTTCAGTCGGGCAAGCCGATATACCCTACACCTACTGAACCATATTGGATCCGCCATCTTGAATTTTCAAAATGCCACATCAAATTCAAAATCAGCGACCCCAAAAACCCCCCTAACAAAATTTCATTCTGTTTTGATGAAACTAAAAATTTCGGCCGCCATATTGGGTCCGCCATCTTGAATTTTGAAAATGCGAAATGAAATTCGAAATCAGCGACCCCAAAAACCCCCATATACAAAATTTCATACTGTTTTGATGAAATCTATAAATATCGGCGCCATATTGGTTCCGATTTTCACTTATATGGGAGGTAGGCGTGACAGTCGACCGATTCCGCCCATTTTCAATACCAACTAGGGCCAAACAAGGATAAATCCAAAATTTCGGATCCCTAGCTTTCTTCTAGCTCCTGCAATCGTGTTTACAAGAAAAGAGGACGGACACACGGGCGGACAGACGGTCAGACGGACAGACGGACAGACGGACAGATGGACAGATTTACAGATGAACAGATGGACAGATGGACAGATGGACAGACGGATAGGGCTAAATCAACTCAGGTGACGCTGATCAAGAATATATATAGTTTTCCATACCGGACACGTCTCCTTCTTGGTGTTACAAACCAGGGTTCAGAAATTCACAGTGTGTACCGCTCTGTGCCGCTACATTCACAAAATAAGTTGTCCGATTTGGTTGTGAACTCACACAAAGTTGTGTGACGATTCATTTCAAATGAAGCAAGAACACGCAAATAATGTGATTTCTGAAAAATCTCACTGCAAGCTGTGTTGTGCTCTTGTGTGCAGACATGTTAGTCAGTGAACGTGAGCTGATCACTGAATTGTTTTTGAGAGTATGAGCGCTGCAAAGCACTCACATGTTCTGTTTGGTGATTTCCATTTTTCGTATGCGGCGCACAATAATTATTTTGTCTATGCGGACTGAAGTGGTTCTTATTGGTAAGGGATTCGAAATTGAACAAATGTAGAATTTTCAGAGAATGTATTGACATTTACGTGCCTACAAAGTCGTGAAGTTCGGAAAATCGCGGTGCCGTCCAGTGTAAAAAATGAATTAATTTAAAATGCGTTATAGAATCAGAAATATACGAGAAAAAAAAATCATAATTATCCATTTCGTGCTGTCGCCCCCTCAAAAATAATAAGAATGACTCTAATGCGTACAAGCGAAACCGGTTTTTGAGCGAATTCCACAATGTGCGGACAATGTGATATTTTATTTTCGAGAAATACGGCACACACGCACACAGCTCGCAGCTACCATAATAAGATGACATACATGAGAATGTGAAAACAGACTCTGTGAAATAACATAGCATTTGCGATTTGTCGTATGATTTTTTTTCGCGACTCAATTCGTGAACATTTTGTTTGAATTTGCAGAACATGGGAAAATGCTCATGTGCTAAGAGCGTGTGCGTATGTATTTTTCGGAACTCTGTTACAAACATCAGACCAAAGTGAATATACCCATACCTCATGAGGTGTAGGGCATAAATATGGGGATAAAAAATATGTACCCAAATTTTGAAGTCGATATCTCCAAAATAGCGACCGCTATCATGATGACGGACAGACAGACGGACATGACTAAATCGACTCAGGAGGTGATGCTGATCAAGCATATATGGACAATTCCAAGCCAAAACGGCCGTGACTCAAGAGTGATTTCTCATTTGCTTCAAATTTGTTGGGTCGGTAGAGGAGCATGACTATTGAAGAAATCCGATATGAGCTATTCTCATGCCATATTTTGGATTGTACAGTAAAAACAAGACAAAAGTATAATTTTTCTAATAATAAAGTATTTTAAAACTGGTTCTTGTAAAAATTCTGAAAAAAAACACTAACATACAATATTGTTTTTTTTTTTTGAAAAATAATTTTTTTAAAAACCCATTTTTTTTTTAATTAGTTGTACGTGTTGTAGCTGCAATGCATTCATTCCCGAAGCGTTTTGGAAAATCCCGGTATGTAGGGACTCGAAATTTCAATCTCGGGTTTTTGCAATTAAATACAATAACACTGTACAACAGTTAAAAATTTCCAGGGTTTCACACATTTTTTCTAGTATTTTCTGGGCCGCTGATCAGGAATATGCCATAATTTTTTCGGGTAACCTCTAGTTTGGTCAGAAATGTCCTTTTACGATTTTATCATTTAATAACCTGAAAGTTTTTCTAAGATTTAGAAATTTTGAAAAAAATATATCTTTAAGTAAGCAATAACAAATTAAAAAATTTCATCTTAATAGCTTCGTTTTGCCTACAGGTAAAATTTTGTAAAGTTTCCACTAATCAAAAAAATGTAAGATTCAAGATTTTTGAAAATACAAGGATAGAACTTTTGTGAAGTGCTATATTGACATGATTTCTCTTGTAAAGGTTGTAAAGGATTGATCTGGCCTTTTGAAATTATGGAACTTTTATACTAAATGTTTGTTTTAAAGTGTTTATTACAATTGAGTTTAGTGCGACTGCGCGTTACAAAGGCAAAATAAGAACTAAAAACTAGAATAGAAGTAGAAAGAAGTTTACAGTGAGAGAGGAGAGCAACTTTGTACTAAAAGTATAAAAAGAAAGTGTTGCCAAACTTTATTTCTAACACTCCTTCTCAACACTTTACAATTTAAACCAAATATAAATTTAAAATAAACACATTGCTTTTGAGAATGTTGCTTTTTTCATTGTTGGAATACATTTGGCGAATATGGTGGTATTTTATATCGATGTGTTTACTGCACCCAGAGAAAAAATCGTATTAAATTAACCAATTTTTAACCAATTTTGTGGTTAATATTTTTCAAACCGATCTTTCAGGTTGTTTTAACAAGGTGCTATTGTTAAAAATGACACTCTCCTATATGTGTACGTGTACATGTGAAGAGGTTTGTCATTAAACTGGGAAAACTGGTAAATATGCGTTCACTCAAGTCATTGCCGGTAGCTCAGGGGTTAGGCAGTCGGCCTCATAAACGGAAGTACGGGGATCAAATCCCCGTCCCGGAAAAAGTTTTTTTATTTAATTTTTTTTTATAAAATTGTAAACCACAGTTCCTCCAAGTAACTTATTTACCATTCTATAACTTATTTTCAAATTAACATTACCATTTCAAATAGATACCTTTTCACACTGAACTGGATTTGAACGCCGGACCTTCGGATCTTGAGTTCATCACTTTACCCTCTGTACTACTGCGCTTCATAAATTCATGTCGTCCAAAGACCAATCTGAATTTGAAATCTAAAAATTTCTATTTAAAAAAACTTTTTTCAACTCAGACGAGATTCGAACACGGGACCTAATGTTTATAAGTTCCGCATCTACACGCTGTGCCACTGAGCTTCTTTATTTCAGGTCGACAAAAACAAATTTGTTTTGAAATTCAAAAATTTCTTCTGTTTATTTTCAAATTTTCCATTTGACAGAATAGTCGAATATATTTTTATTTTCGAAAAAAAAATTTCTCATTTGTGTAAATGTGTGCGTTTTGCTTCGATTTTTGGCAACGTAGTTGTAGTTTTTTTGAATTGTTTTTGTTTTGCGTACAAATGTTTTTCATGTTAATATAACATGAATCGTGTTAATTAAAATACATGAAGATTTCTCTGGGTGTGATACGTTGAATTCTTAACAAGGCATTGTGCACTCTGGTAGTCGTTACTGATCATCATTAGCCCCTCTTGTGCAAAACCAATTTCGACCAATAACTTGTTGACATAAGCAGCCTCTTTTGCTGCCGCTGATAGTGCGATGTATTCTGCTTCGGTACTGCTCAAAGCCACAACGCTTTGCTTTCTTGACTCCCAAGAGAATACAGCTCCTGCTGCCACAAATGCATACCCTGAATACGACCTTCGGTCACTGGGATCACCACCCCAGTCTGCGTCTACGAAACATTCAATTGACTTACCAGTCTTCGAGTAGTGTAGTTTGTAATCAAAAGTCTTCTTCAAATAACGTAGTACATGATTTATGGCGGCTTTGTGTTCTGCAGGCGGGTCATTGTTGCGCTGCGCTAATTTACATACCGAGTGTACGATATCAGGACGCGTTCATATTGCCAAGTACATTAATGCACCTACGATGGATGGATACTCCGTTTTGTCTGCTTTCTTACAGCTCTCATTTGTGCAGCTTACACTGAAACCTGCGTCTAATGGTGTTGATACATCTCTGCCATTTTCTAGACCGGACTCCTTCAACACGTTCAAAATATATTGCTTCTGACACACAGTCATAGCGCCAACTTCGCCATCGCGCACAAACTCCATTCCAAGAAAATGAGAAAGTTGGCCACTATCAACAACTTCGAACTCTTTCGAAATTTGAGATTTAGTCTTAAGTAATTGCGCCTTGCAAGAACTAGCAATGATGAGGTCATCAACAGATACAGCTATAATGTTGAACATACCATCGTGATTGTTTGTATACACACATGGTTCACTGGAGCATGCCGAATAACCAATATTTTTTAAAACTGCATCTAACTTAGTGTTCCACTCGCGCCCGCTTTGTTTAAGCCCGTAGAGAGATTTATTCAGCTTCAAAACTCGCTTCGGATAATTTTTGTTGACAAAATGTTCTGGCTACTGCATATAAACGTTATCGTGAAGATCGCTGTTGAGATATGCCGATAAAACATCCATTTGATGTACATAGAGACAGTGTTCGACCGATAGTGCAATTAACATTGTTATTGTCGCATATTTCACCACTGGAGAAAACGTATCAAAATAGTTTATGCCATAGCGTTGACTACACCCCTTGGCGACTAATCGTGACTTGAAGCGCTGAATGTCACCTTCCTTATCACGTTTGACTGGAAACACCCATCAGCAACCGATTACCTTTTCACCAGGAGGCATATCAACCAGGTATTGTTTTTTACGAGTGCAGCATACTCTTTCTCCATAGAAGCCATCCAATCACTGGCATATGTACCACTAAGCGCTTCCTCGACAGTATTTGGTGCCTCTACAGAGTCGTCGCTCATTACATTGAGCACATTGTACTGCTTCCGCGGACGCCGTCTTCCAAAAGTGCGCAACAACTTTGGTCGCCCAGGACCAATCACAGGTGCATCTTGACTGCCACCATCGTCTTCGCTATCGATGTTCTCATTCACTTCAGGTATCACATTAGCAGGACGTACCTCACCAGAACTTATGGGCAATAATGCGCCCTCTAATGGACCGTCGACTGCTTCCATAATTGAATTTTGTCTTAATTGTTCAAAGAAAATTACATCTCGACTAATAATAACCTTTCGAGTTTTCGGATCAAACAGTCGGTAGCCTTTTGTTACTTCGGAGTAGCCAATCATGATGCATTCCTTCCCTTTTGGACGAAATTTTCGGCAGCTTGTTTTATCCAATGCTATTGCTGTTGAGCCAAAAATCTTCAAATGGGAAACTATTGTTTTTTTACCCGTCCACATTTCGAATGGTGTTCTATCGATGAGAATTTTGGTGACTGCTCTGTTGCGTAAATATACAGCCGTTCGAAATGCTTCCGCCAAAAATGATTCACCGAGTTCAGCATACACCAACATCGATCTGGCCATTTCCACTAATGTTCTGTTTGCTCTCTCAGCTATGCCATTTTGCTGAGGAGTATACGGCACTGTCAACTGTCGTTTGATACCGTGTTGCTTTAAAAGGGATTCAAACAGATTTGCAACATACTCGCGACCGTTGTCGCTTCTTAGCTTTTTCACTTGACAACCTGTTTGTTTTTCTGCCATAGCTTTATAGTCTTTGAATGCATCAAACACTTAATTTTTTGTTTTTAGGAAATGTACGACCATGAACCGAGATTTATCGTCTATAAATGTTGCGAAATACCGCCTTCAACATTGTGTGATTTTGATTATTTTTAATTTCAACACAATTTTTGTTAAACACAACCGAATGTCCATGTTCTATAGCTTTGCTAGCAGATATGAAGTTAGTGTTCAAATTTGGTGCATATAGGACTTTATTCAATGTTATTAATGTTCCACAAACATCGACGTCACCGCGACCAATCGCATCATTACACTCCTCGAAGTTCCTGAGCTAACTTTTATCACAACACATATGCGATGTCGCTCCACTGTACACACACCAAGAGCCATTTGATTTGACACTGCGAGAGTGTACCGCCGCGAGAGCCATAAAACACGAGCGCTCAGGTTTCTTGAAGTTATCTCTTTTGTCGCTTCTCTTTGGTTCATTGCAATTTGCTACGAAATGTCCACGCTTACCAAAATTGAAACACTTCAAAAACTTTGTGTTCTTGTTTTCGTAACTGTTTTTCTTCTGTCTTTCTTCGCGTTCCGTTACTAACGGCTTGGTTGCACTGTGCCCCTGAAGCATTTACAGTAGCTTTCATTAATATATCCGTTGCGTTTACCGTTAGTGTACTGGATTCACTTTCTTGTTGCCGTGCACCTTCTTCCAGCAATTTTACCTTTCAAAAACTTGGAGCGGGCAACAAATCTCGCGTTTCCATCGCGACAAAAAAATTTTTTTAATTTTTTGGCAAACTTTACAACACCACTATGACAATTTTTTTTTCCGGCAAAGTAACATCGATTTCAGTCAATTGTCCTACCACATTAAAAAACGTATTAACATGATCTGACATCGATACACCTTCTGCCATAATCATATACATCGGTTTTTTTAACCCATTAATGACGAGAGCGAAATTTTTTCGATATTTTTTCAGGATCACCTAGAAATGACCTAAGAAACGAATTTCTAACTTTTTTTTTTGGACCGCTCTCCTTTTGCCCAGCTCTGGCCGTTACCATATGGTAACACTCGTCACAACCCTAGCAAAATTACCTAATTTAAGATATTATTGTTTATAACTACTTTTTTTTGAAATTTTTTAAAGTTTAGCAATGTTTTAAGATTTATTATTTTGTAAAAAAAGCGGACAATATATCTTACGGAGAATTTTCCTACCACAATTCCCGTGAAATTGGGTAACATTTGTTACAAAACTCGACTTTCACTTGTACGGAAGTGAAGCGTGGCAGTTGATCGATTTCGCCCATTTGCTATACCAACTCCTTCTAGGACCTCCAAGGGATAAATTCAATGTTTGGACCGCCTAGCTTTCCTTTAGCTCCTTCAATAGCCCATACCAATCAAAATAACGGACAGACATACGGATATGTCTATATCAACTTAAGAGGTGCTGCTAATTTTTCATAAGTACACCAAGTACATAACCACACTTTAAAGACAAAGGTCGTGACTTTTCGCTGTTTTTGCCCACTTTTTAAAAACACTACTTTTCAATTATCCGCCACGACCGCTACTGACGGGCGATTGCTTAGAGTTATATATCAAAAGAAAGATCAGAGTATGCTTTATTAACATCAAAAAACGGATAAGTGATATTCGTTCAAATATTTTTGTAGTTGCACATACCGTAGAACGCTATCAGCGTTACCATATGGGCACGCTCGTCATGAATGGGTTAAACAACAATATTTTTTGTGCAGGACCTTTGGACTGGTGTAAAATTGAGGCAAGTGCCTTTTCATCCTTTTGGATAAACACGGATTATTCTTCGGTCGTCGATTCCTCCGTTTTAGCAATTCGACCGCACACTACTCCCCAAAAATCCGAGTTTATGAGTACACTTTTCATTTGTACGGCCCACGACGAGTAGTTTGACCAGTTTTTCAATTTTAAAAAAAACACTCATATTATTTTAGGAAAATTTTTTTTTTTGACACACGAAATATTATTTTGACGAAATGTTTTTTGCGACACACGCCAAATTGTATATTCGATTCGCAAAAATGTTCTTGGCGACATACGCCTTGCAAAAGTTATTTTTAACTTCAATTTTCGACACGCGAAAAAAAACAATTTTCGCAGGGCTATGTCCTGGGCCCATAACCTGTTTGTTTTAAAGTGTTTATTACAATTGAGTTTAATGCGACTGCGCGTTACAAAGGCAAAATAAAAACTAAAAACTATAATAGAAGTAGGAAGAAGTTTACAGTGAGAGAGGAGAGCATACGATGCAACTTTGTACTAAAAGTATAAAAAGAAAGTGTTGCCAAACTTTATTTCTAACACCAAAGGATACATATTTAAAAAGACATTTCTGACCAAAGTAGAAGTTACCCGAAAAAACCGATGGCATATTCGTGATCAGCGGCCCAGGAAATACTGCAAAAAAAGTATGAGACCCTCATTAATATAAAATTAAAGAAAAAACTGTTTTAACAATATTTAAAGTTAATAATAATACATTAAACCAGTGATGGGATTTGACGCGAAAAAAGCTAATGTGACGGTTTGGCGTCAAATTTTACGCATCAAAAATATTTGACGTCAAGATTGACATTAAATTAAATTTTTAAAAATTGAATAATGCAAAAAGTGTAAAATTTATTAATGCAGATCGGTACTTTTATTGAAAATATGTTTTAAAAATTACATTTTAGGGCTTAACGTTTAAAATTTCTAATAATATGTCTCAACTAAAAATTTGACGTCAAACTTGACAGGAAAATACTATTTGACACATAAAATAAACAAGAAAAAAAGTTGTTAATGACGGGTATTGACAAAAAATTTGTTAATTTTTTGTGTGTGTAGTACTAAGTCTACAAAAAGTGGGTATTTTGTGTTTACCAATTAGATTGAAAGAAATTGCACGGATGTTTTTTTGTCGAAATATCTGAAACAATGCGTAAAAAATACATTTTTTCAATCCCGTAATTCCGGACTCAAAATCCCGGGTTTCTGGGATTCAGAAAAAATGCAGTTTTACACAATTTGTTGTGTGGATTTTGACCCCTTAATGACCTTTTTTGGATTTTATTTAAGATTCGAATTTGTATAGCTAAGGACTACGATATGTTAGGTTGTAAGGGTGTGTGGTACAAAATGTACCATTTCTACTCGGAGGCCATCTATGGCCCATTGTGAATCTCTTTTATTTCTTTTTAACATTTTGTGTGCGTACATGTGAAACCTTTTCTCAATTTCCTCCTATATTGTCAACGCACGTTTGGTAAATCAAGGATCCATTTTGTGCTTCGAATGAACTTTAGAAGGTCTGATACTGTATGCTCTGCCAGCTCTATTGTGCTCTCAAAGAACCGGGAGTCTAGTGCTCGTTGGCGCTTTGTTTGTAGAGCGGGGCAGTGGCACAGGAAATGTTGTATAGTTTCTAGTTCATACTCATCTCCGCAGCTCCTACATATATCTGTGGTTACTATGTGCCATTTCCCCAACATGGATGCTATGGCACTATGTCCGGTGATAACCCCCGTCAGTATGCTAAGAGATTTCCTATCCAGGGATAGCAGTTCCTGTGTTCTTTTCGGGTTCAGTTTAGGCCATAGAAGTCGAGACGTTTTGCAGTCTTGTCTGTTGGCCCATTTATCGTTTATTTCCCTATTTACCATACTGTCAATTACTCCGTATTGGATGCGGAATTGCGTTGTCAGCCGCACTGATCTCCATAGCAGAGCCTACCCTGGCCATCTCGTCTGCCTTGTCATTCCCTTCTATATCGCTATGTCCTGGAACCCAGCAGAGAGTAACCTGATGGTGGCTCTGCACGATTCGCAGTGCTTCCCTACACATCTTTACTGCTTTCGAGTTGACTGTGTACGACGTGATTGCTTGTATGGCCGCCCTATTGTCTATGTAGATCATCATTACATTTTGTGTGCGTATGTTTTGATCAGCTAAGGCTCTAGCGGCTTTCTCTATCGCGTAGATTTCAGCTTGGAAGACGCTGCTAGCGTCCGGCAGTCTGAAGGAGTTTTGGAGGCCAAACGCTTCACAGTAAAAACCCCATTTTGGATCCATCCGTATAAACGACAGTGTCGTCAACGTTCGTCACCGTTCTGTTACCCCATTCTTCCCTTTCCGGAAATAACTTTTGGGACCTCATATCAAATTCATAATTAGGGCAGATGTAGTCTGTCGGTGCCCTTAGGCTTTCAGATTCGTGTCTTGTTCCTAGCTTACAGATTTCGTTAATTATTGAAGCATGTCCATACGATGCTTGTCTCCACATACCGGCCTCCCTCAATTGGAGGGCGCCTTTTGCAGCGCAGCTTTGTATGTACAGGTCCACCGATGGCAGGCCTAGCATTATATCTATTCCCGTCCTAGGTGTGCTTCTTGCGGCTCCCGCTAGCGATTGCACTTTCGTGAGGAGTCCGAGGCGACATCCAACATTAGTAGTGGTCCACCACACCAACGACCCATAGGTGAGGATAGGGCGTATTATTACAGCATACATCCAGTGAAGAATTCGTGGTTGCAATCCCCATCTTTCCCAAAGGTCCTTTTACAAATATAGAACGCGTTGACTCCTTTTCTCATTCTCTCCTCTGTGTTTCTTTTCCACATAAGTTTGTGGTCCAAAATAATGCCAAGGTATTTAGCTTCATTAGATAGTAAAAGTTCAATTCCCTCTAGTTGTGGTAACCTGAAGTAGGGAATTTTCGTCTTTCTCGTGAACAGTACTAATTCTGTCTTAGAGGGGTTAACTCCAAGTCCGTTTAGTTTCGTCCAGTCTGAAATCTCTTTTAAGGCCGATTGCATGAGTTCTGATATTGTGGGCAAAAATTTGCCTGAAATAAGTATGCACACGTCATCAGCGAAAGCAGTTATTCTAATACCCTTTGAGTTAAATGATTTTAGGATTTCATTTACTACAAGAACCCACAGGATAGGAGAAATAACTCCTCCCTGTGGGGTCCCTCTAGTTACGGATTTTCTCGCTGTGCCCGTACCCCACATTGAGTTGATAACTCTAGTCTCTACACCGAGATAAAAAAAACTGTTAAGAAAACTGTCCGACAGTCGAAAAACTGTTAAGTTGACAGCAAAAACTGTAATATGATCAGTTTTTGCTTTTATTTTAACAGTTTTCGCTGTAAATTCAACAATTTTTCGACTGTCGGATGGTTTTTAACGGCGAAACTGTTATTTTTTTCTCTCGGTGTAGCATGTTGTGAACCCTATGTTGGATAGGACGAGGCACAGATACGTCATCTAGACCATTTAAAATGGCCTCTGTTGTCACGTAGTTAAAAGCACCTTCGATATCTAAAAATGCGACTAACTTGTACTCTTTTATGTGTAGTATGCGTTCCACATGACCGACAACTTCATGGAGAGTGGTCTCAACAGATTTATCTTTCTGGTATGCATGTTGTGATTTGCTTAGAAGTTGTGGGTTATGGAACCTCTCAGGTAAAGATCAATCAGTCTCTCCATCATTTTTAATAGGAACGATGAGAGGCTTATCGGTCTGAAATCTTTCGCAGCGGTGTGGCTCGCCTTCCCAGCTTTGGGAATGAAAGCTACCCTAACCTCCCTCCATAATATCGGTACGTACCCTACTTGCAGACACTCTGTGAAAATATCTAATAGATGTGGTACTATATGCTCCAAAGAGTAGTGTAGCATGGCTGGGAAAATACCATCGGGCCCCGCAGATTTGTAAGGCCTGAAGGATTTTACTGCCCAGGCTTTTTTCTCTTCCGTTATTACTGATGGTAACTCGTCTCCGAGCACGTTGGTTATCTGTGACCTGTTTAGATTGTGATTTCCAGCGTCCGTGCAGTCAGTGAGTCAGGAAGTGAGTTTCCATAAGCAGATCCAGTGACTCCTGACTAGATTCAGTCCATGAGCCGTCAGACCTCTTTAGGTACCCCGGGACACTAGAGTCTTTGGTACCTTGCGAAGTCTAGCTGCCTCATAACATCTTCAAAGGAGCTACAAAAGAGTTGCCATGATTTCCTTTGGGCTGTTCTTATCTGTCTCTTAAATTCATTAAAACTGTCTTTATACGTTTGCCAGTCGGCCTCATTTTTACTCAATTTGGCTTTATTGAATAGTTTCCTTGTTATGCCCCTTAGTTGTCGTGCTCCACCAGGAGTTACCTGGCTTTGAACTGGGACGACTGATGGGACATGACGACTTGTAAGCTTTTTCCAGAATGGTCGTCAGATTTCCGACTTTGCTGTCAACACCAGTCACTGTGGATTGTAAGGAGACTTGAAGCTTTGAAAATCCGTTCGCGACTAGTGTTGAAAACAAGTTCCAGTCGGTCCTCCGAGGGTTTCTGTAGGGATTAGGTTTCTCATTGGAAAGATTAATATCGAAGAGAATCCGATTATGATCAGAGAAAGAACATTTGTCGGACACTCTCCAGTTATCTACCTCAATATTTTAATTTTTTCTGTTAATAGTGTTTAGTCTATTACCTCTTCTCTAACCCTATTTTGAAACGTTAGCGTGTCGCCCTTATTGCAAATTATTAGGTTAGTATTCAATATGAATTCAAAACTTGACTCACCTCTTGTATTAATGTCAGTACTTCGCCATTGTCTGTGATGCCCATTGGCATCACATCCCATTACCATTGCCAATCCGTGTGACCCGGCATAACTGACAAGTTGTCGGATGGCTGTCGATGGTGGTTCCGTCTCCTCATATGGCATATAGGCAGATGCCAGGATGATGTTTTTCCCGGCCGGTTGCTCGCATATTACCACCATCAGATCGTCATTACTATACTGTGAGAGAAGAAAAATGTTATTAAAATTCTTTCTTGTTACAATGCAGGTTCTGTGTTTACCTTCACTTTGTGAACAGTACGTTTTGTACCTCGTCGACCTTAATACTTGAATCTGGTTCTCAACGATCCAGGGTTCTTGGATCAGGGCCACGTCCACCTCCTCATCCTCCAGGAAAAGCATCAGATCGTTGGAAGCTACGTTACAGTGGTGCAAATTAATTTGCACTACTTGTAGCCGCCTGTGGTTCTGTGCTTTGATGGGACGCTGAACCCCAGACCGAATTTGATGCTTCCTGAGCTCTTCTGCAGCTGGGCGAATTATTGGGAATCAACAGTGATCTGGTAATCCTTGCCCGGCCCGTTTTTGCTCGTGCCTGAGGAGATAATTATCCAGCTTTGGGCACTCAGGTCGCGATTCTGTCTGGAGATGAGCTTCAGGATCGAATCGTCGCTCTCCGGCACTGGTGGGGGATTCCATACGGATACGAGTTTCCTCAGTGGCAGCACCGCTCTGCTCACGATCTCCAATTGGGCTTCTGGCCAAATAGCGCCCAGGCCGTTGACTACGAGAGACAGAAATTCTAGTGACTTTCTGTTTCCGCAGTCAACTACCTTTACGCCTTTTGACCAGCCAGCCCCATTGAAGTCGAGCTCGTCGTCGTCTCCATCACCCGTAATCAAAGCAAAGATACTGCATCTTTGCTTCAACGATCAACCAGTTAGCCTGGGAAATCTTCCCGTCCTGGTCTGATCGATCGATGATTGCGATCTGCAACTCCACTGGAGTCGTTTTTGTGGCGGGTTTCGCTTTTTTCGGCGTGCGCGGAGGCTCTTCGCCAGATCTAGCCCTCTTCGTCTTGACCTCGCTAGCTCCTAGCTGCCGGTTAGACCAGCTTGGCTCATCTGCCTTACTATCCCCCCTTTTTAACAGCTCTGTTAGGGGGCGCTTGTGGTCGTCTTTTCTGACGGCAGTAGCGGGGTTAGAGCGGACGGCAGCCGTGGTCGAGGCATCTTCGGATTTGGAGTGTGTTTGTTCGTATTTTTTCACACTCTTTCTATGCTTTTCGACCAGCTTCTTGTCCCTAATCGATAGCGTTGACTGGTCTTTCTTGCCCATTGATTTCAGGTATTGTAGGGAGCGCCCATAACCCCCTTGGGCCTTCTGTTCGGCTGTTTTTGACTTCGATACGGATGTCTCCGCCTCCAGGTGCGCGTCTACCGTCCGGGGAACCTCCTGCAACAATTAAGCCTCTGTGTCGAAGTCAATTGCACTGCTGTGGCTTGCCTGAGAGAGAACCATATGTTCCTCACTGGTAGCGCTGTCAATGCAAAGGCCCTGAAGTCGAGAACCAATGTTACAGGAGGCCGCTTCAGAGTCACTTGCCGATTGTCGACAAAGTGGAGCTCTAGTGGCGTGCACCGCGGTTTTCGCAGTATCAGTCACATTTGTAGATAGTACAGCTGATGTCTCACCGTACCACCTGAACAGTCGCTGGATGACGACGCCACGTGACCCGTTCGTTCGTCACTTACCGCCGGTACTGGCGATCCGACCACCTGCACCGTAAACGTTTTTTCTTTTATGGACTCCATAGAAACAACACACATTGGCTTTGTTGAGGAGGTAATCCATCCCCCAGATGATTTCTTTTTTGTCTGGTCCATCATCCGAAAAGACTTCCATATTTTCGACCGCCCTAACTAAGGGAACAGACGTCGTTGTACGCCGCCCCTACCATGGGGTAAACAGACGCGCACGGAGTGCAGCCGCATCTACTGATGAAAACAGACGCTGCAGAGGATATGGGACAAGGGAAGGGATTTAGAAAGTGGTAGGAAGGGTACGCCGCTCCTAACATGGAGAAAACAGACGCGCACAGGGATGTCAGGGGTTATCCCGCCCAGAACCGGTCGCCAGAGCCTCGTCTGTCATAACAGGGCATACCAACGTGATAGTGAGGTTGACATTTGATTAGGATAGGCTTTGTATATAATTCGCGTCACTAACCCTTATACCCCTAAGGACTACGATACTGCAAATAAAGTTTTTTAAAATTTTGAGTTTGATTTTTGGCTCCCCCATACAACTGAGGAATATTTCCGCCACGTCTTCCCGTTGACCGATCGACCCCATTGCTTTTGTATTTTTTTTACTGCGTGAAAGAAATTCTAATTTTGCCAAAATACGGTCCACTCAAATGCACACCTTCAATTACACTATGCGACAAAAAAAGTTTCATTGCATTTTTTTGCATATTCGGATTCTACTAGTCATAATTCGTGGCATATCATATTTTTTCACGATTTTTGCCTTAAACAAGTGAGTAAGTTTCAGTCGGGCAAGCCGACTTATATATACCCTATACCTACTGGGCCATATTGGATCAGCCATCTTGAATTTTGAAAATATGTGACATCAAATTGGAAATCAGCTACCCCAAAAACCCCCCTATACGAAATTTCATACTGTTTTGATGAAATCTTAAAATTTCGGCCGCCATACGTTTATGGATATCTTCAGATATTTGCGGTATTTGCAAGTCTCTGTGGATGAGTGCATTTTTTATGTACCATGGTGCTCCCACGATTTGTCGCAGAATTTTCGACTGCGTTCGTTGCAGTTTCTCAACATCTGACGGAGATACTGTTCCCCAGAGTTCAATCACATATGCCCATATGGTTTTAATTACACTTTTGTACAACAGGATTTTATATGCGGTGTTAAGTCTAGATTGCTTCGTAGTAGCCAATTGAGTTCGAGTTTTTAAAGTTTGATTTGTGTAATTATAGTCTCGATGAGCTTTTTCCAAGTAAGCCTGCGATCGAGATGCATACCAAGATATTTAGTTTCGGTACATTGTGGTATAACACTATCATTTTTTTTAAGCGTGGGACAAGTGTCTTTCCTTAGGGTGAAGGTTATATGTGCGCTTTTAGACTCATTGACTTTAATTCTCCACTGTGATAACCAATTTTGCAATATGTTTAAATGCACGTGTTGTGATGCCATTTTGGCGTCTGAGTGTGAGCACAATATTGCGGTGTCGTCGGCAAATGTTGAGATGAGCTTCTGATCATAAATGGGCATATCAGCTGTATAGGGGTACACCGGCAAGAATATCAAATCTACGAGAAACGAAACTTTTATGTTTAACTACAAATTTTCTGTGGGTCAAGTAGTTGTCAAGCAAAATGTGGATGCTTGCGGGTAATAGTTTCTGTAGTTTGGATATCAATCCCATATGCCATACCTTATCAAAGGCTTGGGTGATGTCGAGGAATACTGCTGAGCAGCATTGTTTTTTTCGAATGTTTTTTTGATCAAGTCAACAATGCGATGAACCTGTTCAATTGTGCCGTGCTTTTCTTTAAATCCGAATTTGTGATTGGGTATTTCACCTTTAGCGGGTATTGTGGGTAACATAATTTTTATCAGAATTTTCTCAAAAAGTTTTGATAGGGTAGAGAGTAAACTTATTGGGCGATATGAACTCACGTTTGTAGGGTCTTTTCCCGGTTTTGGGATCATCATGATCTGCGACAGCTTCCAGTCAGTTGGGAAGTGACCTATTCTTAATATAGCATTGTATATGTGCAGTAAGTGAGTAACATCAATTGATGGTAGCTTTTTCACCATTTTAGCCGTTATTAAGTCACTAGTAAATTTGCTCGTGCCATGCACGGGAAAAAAACACACAAATTTGAAAAAATTAAATGTTTACTAAATATATTTTAGATGCAAAAATATTTTCTATGTTTTTAAAATTTAAATGTAATTTTTTTTTATAGAAATTTGTGAAATATGTAATTTTTTATTAAATTTTGTAAAGAATAGAAAGAAATTTTGTTTGATGATGTAAATGTGTAAAGTTGAACTGTTACATTAAAAAAGAATTAAAAAAGAAAGATTAAAAAAAGAACAAAGAATATCAAGCAATGGATTCAAAAATAAAAATACGACCGGTGACGGGCTTGAACCCAAGACTGCCGCAGACAAAGCGGAAGCTCAACCCAACTGACCACAGCCAGCTATAAAATAATTTCAGCTAATGGCGGTTAGGTAAACCAAGCCGTATGGTGAACTCCATAATTTATATATACATATGAAAATCATTTGTGAAATATGTGAACTTTTATTAAATTTTGTAAAGAATAGAAAGAAATTTTGTTTGATGATGTAATTGTGTAAAGTTTAACTGTTACATTAAAAAAGAAAGATTAAAAAAAAAAAGAATATCAAGCAATGGATTCAAAAAAAAATACGACCGGTGGCGGGCTTGAACCTATGACTGCCGCAATCATAGGCCGAAGCTCTAACCAACAGACCACAGCCAGCTATAAAATAAATTGAGCTAATGGCGATATAGTTCATCAAGCTGTATGGTGAATGTATATATGCACACAAAAATATAGGTTTGATTTACCATTGCCACCTTTAAGGAAATAATACTACCAAAAGGCTAGCGTTGCCACCTAACAATGTTTTCACCTGTTACGGCTAAACATTATTTCCGATTGTCGATTATTTTTTTGCAAAGCGTTTTATTCATTGGATTTTTTCAATTTTTATTTTCGTATTATGTATTTTGACGTACTAAAACCAAATCTGAATCTTTTATTGTAGCAAGAATCTGCTTTCCGAGATATGCATTATTTTAAGTTTTGATTTCCCCTTTTACAATTTCTTGAGTGACTTCTAAGAAAGGTGTTCATTTTGTAGTATTTTTTTTCGGGAATTTCAATTTATAAATGATTCACATTTTTCTCACCTTAAACAAATATATTTTCGCATTTACAAGAAACATTTTTGACTAAGTTTCGCTGCGGCTGCGGTACTTCGCGTTGATGTGTGCGGACCTTAATGTTGTACTGGGAATATATGCAGTGTATAGGAAAGTGTAATATGAATGTGTAATAAGAAAATCTAATACACCACCGTAATAGGTGAGAATAGTTTTAGGTGGCAACGGTAGTCTTGAGGCAGTGTTATTTTCTTAAAGGTGTCAGCTTTAGGTCGAAGCTATTTTTGTTTATATGTGAAATTGTTTGTGTGAGTATATACATGAAAGCGTTTTGCATACAGCTTGCCGAAGTTAATCGATATTAGGTAAAGGTATTGTATGAGCATTAGTGGCTCTGGTGAGAAGGCGTTTAGTTCGCAACCTCATCTGACTTACAATCGCTGCGCTGTGGGTTCGATGCCTCAACAGGGCGGCTAACATTTATAAGAAAAAATATATGTGTGAATATATTTGTAAGTGGCTCTGGTTCCTTCTCACGACCGCGGCGTCGTGTGGACAAACCACCAGAATGGCTAACATTAAAATAAAAAAGAAGGTTAACAACTTAAAAAAATTTTTTAAGTGAATTTTGAGTCGGTTAGTGTTCCGGACAGACAGACAGAAAGAAAGAAAGAAAGAAAGACAGACAGACAGACAGACAGACAGACAGACAGACAGACAGACAGACAGACAGACAGACAGACAGACAGACAGACAGACAGACAGACAGACAGACAGACAGACAGACAGACAGACAGACAGACAGACAGACAGACAGACAGACAGACAGACAGACAGACAGACAGACAGACAGACAGACAGACAGACAGACAGACAGACAGACAGACAGACAGACAGACAGACAGACAGACAGACAGACAGACAGACAGACAGACAGACAGACAGACAGACAGACAGACAGACAGACAGACAGACAGACAGACAGACAGACAGACAGACAGACAGACAGACAGACAGACAGACAGACAGACAGACAGACAGACAGACAGACAGACAGACAGACAGACAGACAGACAGACAGACAGACAGACAGACAGACAGACAGACAGACAGACAGACAGACAGACAGACAGACAGACAGACAGACAGACAGACAGACAGACAGACAGACAGACAGACAGACAGACAGACAGACAGACAGACAGACAGACAGACAGACAGACAGACAGACAGACAGACAGACAGACAGACAGACAGACAGACAGACAGACAGACAGACAGACAGACAGACAGACAGACAGACAGACAGACAGACAGACAGACAGACAGACAGACAGACAGACAGACAGACAGACAGACAGACAGACAGACAGACAGACAGACAGACAGACAGACAGACAGACAGACAGACAGACAGACAGACAGACAGACAGACAGACAGACAGACAGACAGACAGACAGACAGACAGACAGACAGACAGACAGACAGACAGACAGACAGACAGACAGACAGACAGACAGACAGACAGACAGACAGACAGACAGACAGACAGACAGACAGACAGACAGACAGACAGACAGACAGACAGACAGACAGACAGACAGACAGACAGACAGACAGACAGACAGACAGACAGACAGACAGACAGACAGACAGACAGACAGACAGACAGACAGACAGACAGACAGACAGACAGACAGACAGACAGACAGACAGACAGACAGACAGACAGACAGACAGACAGACAGACAGACAGACAGACAGACAGACAGACAGACAGACAGACAGACAGACAGACAGACAGACAGACAGACAGACAGACAGACAGACAGACAGACAGACAGACAGACAGACAGACAGACAGACAGACAGACAGACAGACAGACAGACAGACAGACAGACAGACAGACAGACAGACAGACAGACAGACAGACAGACAGACAGACAGACAGACAGACAGACAGACAGACAGACAGACAGACAGACAGACAGACAGACAGACAGACAGACAGACAGACAGACAGACAGACAGACAGACAGACAGACAGACAGACAGACAGACAGACAGACAGACAGACAGACAGACAGACAGACAGACAGACAGACAGACAGACAGACAGACAGACAGACAGACAGACAGACAGACAGACAGACAGACAGACAGACAGACAGACAGACAGACAGACAGACAGACAGACAGACAGACAGACAGACAGACAGACAGACAGACAGACAGACAGACAGACAGACAGACAGACAGACAGACAGACAGACAGACAGACAGACAGACAGACAGACAGACAGACAGACAGACAGACAGACAGACAGACAGACAGACAGACAGACAGACAGACAGACAGACAGACAGACAGACAGACAGACAGACAGACAGACAGACAGACAGACAGACAGACAGACAGACAGACAGACAGACAGACAGACAGACAGACAGACAGACAGACAGACAGACAGACAGACAGACAGACAGACAGACAGACAGACAGACAGACAGACAGACAGACAGACAGACAGACAGACAGACAGACAGACAGACAGACAGACAGACAGACAGACAGACAGACAGACAGACAGACAGACAGACAGACAGACAGACAGACAGACAGACAGACAGACAGACAGACAGACAGACAGACAGACAGACAGACAGACAGACAGACAGACAGACAGACAGACAGACAGACAGACAGACAGACAGACAGACAGACAGACAGACAGACAGACAGACAGACAGACAGACAGACAGACAGACAGACAGACAGACAGACAGACAGACAGACAGACAGACAGACAGACAGACAGACAGACAGACAGACAGACAGACAGACAAACAGACAGACAGACCTGGACAAATATATTTATTAATGACCTGGGGCTTTGTTTGGGTTCAACTTGGCAATATCATCCATTAGTGCTTTTCTTCTGATGAATAGTGGTGTTCAATAACAAACGAAATAAAATCAACTTTAAATTTTATTTGACAACAAAAAAAGTGTGATAAAACACTATATATTTTAATCAGACAAATAATAGAATGTTCAACTACAAAACGAAACACAACCGCACTTGGTGGAATTATAAAGACAATTGAATTACAGAAAATATAAAACTTAAGAAATAATTTTGTGTCATATTGAACCACTGGCCTAATGCGCGCAATCAGCATATTTCGGCTCGTGAAAACTTTGTTGCAACAAAGTTTCCATGAACTCGTCGAAATGTGCTGACTATCGTGGATACTCAGGTTACTTGTTGGTGGTTCAATATGGCCCTGTATGGTTCGTCAACCATATAATTAATATACAAAATTGTTCAGAATGAACATACTCCACACCTTAAGGATCTCAATTCAGGAGAATTTACATTACTTTTAACTTGACTGGATTTAGTTCCTTAACATTAAAGTGAGGATGATACTCTAAATAAAGATCTTGGCTGAGGGGTTGGTCTACTTGAACGCCGCTTGTCCCATTGGTAGTGTCGCGGTATAAAATCGCGACACGAATGTTGTTGTTTTTATTGTTTGTTTTGTTTTTTTATGTTTCCCTTTTGTTCGGGGCGACGGGCGAACAAAATCGGAAGAACAAAATCACACACGCACTGACTGAATTAACGCACTGCACAATTTTATTGATTGTTACTTTTTATATAAATATATTTGTTTTGCTTAATTTGTTAAGCAAAACAAATTCGCCACTCGCGGTTGAAATGCGACCGGTGCGCGGAAGAAGAAAACTGAATATTTTGTTTGAGCTGTCAAAGTTCTCTTGCTTTCTTCTCCTTTCTTTCGCTTTTGCTTTCGTTAAGTTAGCTCAGTGAGCGGCGGCGATCCGATGAGGGTATTGCCAGCCTCGCCATTACAATAGTAAATTGTCAAAACCTGGACTAAAGCTTTTGTACTCTTTGAACCTGTTTGAGGGAGGGGAATTTGAGAACATTTATGCTTTCGCCTATACGTACATGAGTGCCGCCAAAATGTATATTTCATTTTGGTGGGTGCAGGGGGGTATATGTAAATTTGCCAAACACACCTAGAAAAATCTGAAGAGATTTTTCGCATATAGGTATGGGTAAAGCCCCGACTGCGGACACTGGTTTCTGCGTAAGCCGCACTCTATGTATGTGGGAAAATAAATGGAAAGTGAGCGTCATAGGCGCTCATATATTCTAATTCTTTTAGTTATTTTTGAGCAGGGAAGAAGGAAAGGGTTGAAGCTTTAGATTTTTAATTTAATTTAATCGTAAATAATTTGTTTATAAAATCTTGATAATTTTCTTTCTTTTCTTATATTGTATTTTTTTGGAGTGGTGAAGTGGAGCTGTTGCCATCGTCGGACTGTGGCTGGAGGACAAGTGTTCCAAAGGGAGTATTTTTGCGCGCTGGTTTAGTTTTGCCAGCTAGTGTTTATTTTGCTTTATTTTATTTGTGGCAGTCGGCCATTTAGTGTTTTGAATTTGAGGAGTTGAATAGAGTTGGACAGGCTGTGTTCGGTCGTGATTTGTTTTGGTGAAGTGTTTCCGTCCTGGGAATTTCAAGTAGTTTGCTTGGAATTTGTTTGGCCGTTACCCTCCTCTTCCTTATTCCTTTTTTTTTGTTTGTGTCGTCCCGCATCTGAGCCAAGTTATTGCTGGACATCGAATTTTATCGAAGTCCAGCTGGTGAATTGATTCTGCAAAGAATCGTGCGAGGGATTTCAGACAGGTTGGTCTGGTCCCGCAAATCAATTGCGTTTAAACAAATATAATTTTTGATATTTGGGTATTGGGTCGTTTTGTGTCAATTTTGAAAAGGGTTTGTGTTCGGTATTATTTTCTTTGTGTCGGGAAAATTTCCGTTTCTTTTATATATATATATATAGTGTGCAGTGTACCGCATCTGCACAACATACGACGCGCATAAACTCTGCAGCTCCTTGCTGCGAAACTGTGGCCCATTGTCGCATACAATGGACCGCGGAACTCCAAAGAGCAAGAACACGTTGTCCTCTAACTCCTTGCAAACATTCTTTGCCGTTGCATTTCGCAACGGAAACAACAAGGGGAATTTGGTGAAGTAGTCAACCACCGTCAAAATATAACAAAATCCCCGACTAGACTTCACGAAGGGTCCCACCAGATCTACGCAGATCATTTCCCAAGGTTCTAACTTCTTTGTCCTCTCTACCATACAACTAGCTAGCTTATTGTTGTCTGGTTTCACCCTCTGGTCCCATCAGATACCCTCTGGTCCCATCAGATCTGCGTAGATCATTTCCCAAGGTTCTAACTTCTTTGTCCTCTCTACCATACAACCAGCGATAATGGATTATCGTGACACTCGAATAAAATACTGCGCCTATCACTCCTGCCCACAACTCTCTTCCACAGGGACAAACTATTTGTCCCTGCCTTTATGTGTTTATATAACACCCCATTTTCAATTCTCCAAGCTGGGTAATCGAGTGGTTTATCCTCCACTTTCCGAACCATGCTCTTCAGCCATGGATCTTCTACACGCCCATCTACCTCCCCTACGACTGGGACACTTCTAGAAAGCATGTCGGGCACAACATGATCTTTCCCTTTCCGATGAATGATTTCATAATCATACTGCTGGAGCTTTAAAGCCCACCTGCCAACCTACCGCAAGGATCTTTCAAATTGTTGAGCCATACCAACGAATAATGGTCTGTCACCACTGTGAACCTAACCCCTTCGATGTATGGCCTCAACTTCTCAACTGCCCACAAAACAGCCAAACACTTCTTCTCGGTAGTGGAATAATTCCTCTCGCACCTACTCAACGACCTGCTCAAATATGAAATGACCTTCTCCCCTTCATCAAACTGCTGTGTCAAAACGGCACCTATTCCAAAATTGGAAGCATCAGTTTGAACTACGAAGGGTCGTTCGAAATCAGGACAGCTCAGGACCGGCGCCGTCACTAAGCGCTCCTTGGCCTTCAAAAAGCTGTCCTCGCACTCCGGCGTCCATCTAAACCTGTTCTTCTTCTTTAGAAGATCAGTTAGAGGCTTAACCAAATCAGCGAAATTCGAAACAAACCTACGATACCAAGAAATGGTGCCAACAAACGACCTGACTTCCCTTACATTTTTGGGCGCTATAATTTTCAGCATTGCCTCAACTTTCTCGGGGTCAACGTGCAAGCCCTGTCGATCAACAACATAACCTAAGTACCGTAGCGAAGAAAGACAAAAATTACATTTTTCTCTATTTAATCTAAGCCCTGCCGAACAAATCCTCCTCAGGACCTCCTTCAGAACCTCAACATGCTTATCAAATGTATTTGTAACAATAATAATATCGTCCAAATACACGAAAACATGGGGTTCCAAGTCAGCCCCAAGGACCTCATCTATAAATCTCTGCCAAGTTGCAGGCGCATTGTGCAGGCCATAAGGCATGCGCTTGAACTGGTAGAGCCCCTACCCGGAACTGTAAATGCCGTACAGGCCCTAGACTCCTTCTCTACTGGGATCTGCCAATAAGCGGATTTTATATCCAAACTATAGAGATATTTGGCGTCCTTTAGCTTATCTAAAGTAGCCGAAATATAAGGGAGGGGGTAACTATCTCGATCCGTATTTTTATTCAGTGTCCTATAGTCGACACAAAACCTATAACTCCCATCCTTTTTCCTAATCATCACAACCGGTGATGCCCAAGGGCTGTGAGAAATCTCAATCACACCCTTTTCTAACATATCCTCTATTTCCTCTTCTATGCGCCTCTGAATAGCAGGCGATACCGGATAGTATCGCTGCTTGACTGGTTCCACATTTGGCTTTGTACGAATCCGATGTTCGACCAAATGTGTACAACCAAGTCCCTCAGGCATAGACCTAAAAACATCTGCAACAAACTCCTCAAGAACCGATTTTTCCCTAGTTGACAACGAAGACCTATCAACTATCGCCGCTACTGACGAGACCTCGACTTGGTCGGAAAACCTCCACTGATTCTTGGCCAAATCTGGCACTACACCGGCCTTAGACCAAAAGTCTACTCCAAGAATCAATGATTGGGGTAAATCCGGTATTACGAGGCATTCAACGAGGACCGACTTGCCCTCTACCTCGAAAGGGACCGAAACTACCCCCCTAACCGGAACTTCTTCACCATCAGCAAGCGCAACCTTGCTGACCGCAGACGCCCATAAACTTATTCCCCAGGACTTTAATATGTCCCAGCCTGGCCTACCAAGAATCGTCCTGGTGGCCCCCGAATCTAAGAGCCCTAACATACGCACTCCAAAAAACCTAACGCCTAAATATGGCCTATTATCTAAATCTTTTCCCGACAAAGTGAAACTCAAATATACTCCGGACGGACGCCTCTGAGGCCTATCACTATTTTCCCTAGCCAGCTGGTTGCTCGCAGGCAACCTAAAGAGGAGTGTTTGCAAAGAGTTGGAAGATAATGTCTTCCTGCTCTTTGGAGTTCCGAGGTCCATTGTATGCGACAATGGGCCACAGTTTCGCAGCAAGGAGCTGCAGAGTTTATGCGCGTCGTAAGTGTGCAGATGCGGTACACTGCACACTATCATCCGCAGGCCAATCCGGCCGAGCGGATCAACCAAATAATTAAGACCACTTTGAGAGCATATATTTCAGAAAACCATCAAACATGGGATTCTCATCTCTCAAAGGTGGCGTGCTGCATTCGAACATCGCAGCATGAGGTTTTGGGAGCGTCTCCATACTTCGTGAATTTTGGCCGAAATATGGCGGTCAGGGGTGATAGAGATTATAGACGAGTGGGAGACTCAGACCAACCGGACAGTAGTAGTGAGGACCGGGCCAAGTTAATGGCAGACTTGAGGGAAGACATACGGAAGAAGTTAGAAATGGCAAGTGCCAAGACAGCAAAGACTTACAATCTCAGACGTAGAGATGTACAGTATTTACCGCACGAGTTAGTATGGAGACGTAATTTTGTTTTGTCCGATGCTGCAAACTATTTTGCAGCGAAGTTAGCTCCGAAATTTGTGGGACCGTTTAGGGTTAAAAAGAGGGTGTCTCCGTGGACATATGTTTTGGAAGACGAAGACGGACGAGAAAAGGGGACCTGGCATGTGCAGGACCTTAGGCGGCACATCGACTCAGGGTGATTTTCTCCGGTTAGATTCGAAAGTTGGCTGGTCTCAGGAGACCAAGCAACTTTCGCGGAGGTGGGGTTGTCGCGGTATAAAATCGCGACACGAATGTTGTTGTTTTTATTGTTTGTTTTGTTTTTTTATGTTTCCCTTTTGTTCGGGGCGACGGGCGAACAAAATCGGAGGAACAAAATCACACACGCACTGACCGAATTAACGCACTACACAATTTTATTGATTGTTACTTTTTATATAAATATATTTGTTTTGCTTAATTTGTTAAGCAAAACAAATTCGCCACTCGCGGGTGAAATGCGACCGGCGCGCGGAAGAAGAAAACTGAATATTTTGTTTGAGCTGTCTAAGTTCTCTTGCTTTCTTCTCCTTTCTTTCGCTTTTGCTTTCGTTAAGTTAGCTCAGTGAGCGGCGGCGATCCGATGAGGGTATTGCCAGCCTCGCCATTACAATAGTAAATTGTCAAAACCTTTACTAAAGCTTTTGTACTCTTTGAACCTGTTTGAGGGAGGGGAATTTGAGAACATTTATGCTTTCGCCTATACGTACATGAGTGCCGCCAAAATGTATATTTCATTTTGGTGGGTGCAGGGGGGTATATGTAAATTTGCCAAACACACCTAGAAAAATCTGTAGAGATTTTTCGCATATAGGTATGGGAAAATAAATGGAAAGTGAGCGTCATAGGCGCTCATATATTCTAATTCTTTTAGTTATTTTTGAGCAGGGAAGAAGGAAAATGTTGAAGCTTTAGATTTTTAATTTAATTTAATCGTAAATAATTTGTTTGGAAAATATTGATAATTTTCTTTCTTTTCTTAAATTGTATTTTTTTGGAGTGGTGAAGTGGAGCTGTTGCCATCGTCGGACTGTGGCTGGAGGACAAGTATTCCAAAGGGAGTATTTTTGCGCGCTGGTTTAGTTTTGCCAGCTAGTGTTTATTTTGCTTTATTTTATTTGTGGCAGTCGGCCATTTAGTGTTTTGAATTTGAGGAATTGAATAGAGTTGGACAGGTTGTGTTCGGTCGTGATTTGTTTTGGTGAAGTGTTTCCGTCCTGGGAATTTCAAGTAGTTTGCTTGGAATTTGTTTGGCCGTTTCCCCCCCTCTTCCTTTTTTTTGTTTGTGTCGTCCCGCATCTGAGCCAAGTTGTTGCTGGACATCGAATTTTATCGAAGTCCAGCTGGTGAATTGATTCTGCAAAGAATCGTGCGAAGGATTTCAGACAGGTTGGTCTGGTCCCGCAAATCAATTGCGTTTAAACAAATATAATTTTTGATATTTGGGTACTGGGTCGTTTTGTGTCAATTTTGAAAAGGGTTTGTGTTCGGTATTATTTTCTTTGTTTCGGGAAAATTTCCGTTTTTTATATATATATATATATATATATATATATATATATATTTATTTATATATATATATATATATTTATATATATATATATATTGCGGCAGTTTCGGGTGTAGGGTTTTAAAAGTTTAGTTATCAGGTTTTCGCGGGTTCGTGTTGTTCGTTCGGACGGGGATACCATACCGCGAGGGTCGGCCTAAATCCCACGTTTCGCGACTGTGCTATTCGGGCAAATGGGAATTTAATTATCGCGTGGGGATTTTCGATTTTAGTTTGTTTTATAAAGTTTAGTTAAAAATAGCGCGATAGTAGTTGTTATTTCCCTTTCGAAATAAAACACAAAGTTTTCGACAACTCTATCCAAACGAGTTTAAAAATTCCTGTAATGTAATATAGAATTCATTGATATTTACATTTGCGATTCAGTATAATACTTTAACTTACTTTGTTAACAATTAAGTGCTATTAGGGGGAAATAAAATAATAATAAGCGAAATTCCGCAATTTAATTTGCAAATTTTGAGCGGGGCCTGTGAACCAGCAGGTCAGCGATAGAAAAAGGAAAGGGCAAGAGAAAAAGAGTCACTTCAAAATGGCTACAACACCTGTCAGATTTTAATGTGGGTTACCGTGTTAGTCCTTTTTCGGGCCGGTCGTGTAGCTCGACTGAGTTGCCGTATCTTTCGTAACACTTCCCTCCGGTATGTTCTCTCGAGAACCTACCTCATCTGGTGAAGAATTTAGCGTAAGAACGGCAATTTTCGCAGCAGGTCGTTCATACAGACCGGTCGTAGTTTTCACTAGAGCTCTTCTGACTAGTCCGTCGTCTCCTGATTTTACTCCAATCACCCTGCCCTTTGGCCAACAGTTCCTCGGATTGTTGTGGCCTACGATGTACACTATATCGTCGATCTCAATGGGCTTTACATTGTCAAACCATTTTGAACGTCTTGTGATTATTGGAAGGTACTCTCGCACCCAACGATTCCAGAAAGCGTCGGCCAGTTGTTGAGTCATCTTCCAACTTCTTCGCAATTGCACCGCTTCATCTAGTGGTTCCATAAGTGGTTTGAGACCGTTAGAGCTTCCTAGAAGGAAATGGTTGGGTGTCAGGGCCTCATCGTCTTCGTTGCTGACCGGAATATAGGTGAGAGGACGTGAATTTACGATGGCTTCCACTTCCAGTAGTGCAGCGCGTAGCACCTCTTCAGATGGCTGACGGATTGTCAGAACTCTGCCAAGTACGTCCTTTACCGTACGCACAAGCCTCTCCCATGCACCACCCATATGAGGAGAGGCGGGCGGAATAAAGCGCCATTTCAATGCTGAGTTGGTAAATGCTCTTACCATTGCGTCCTTATCCATCATTTTGAAACTGTCCAGCAATTCGCGTTCCGCGCCTTTAAAATTTGTGCCATTGTCACTCCAGAGCTCTAGGGGAACGCCTCGTCGAGCCATAAAATTCCTTATACACATTATGCAGGAGTCCGTTGACAAGGAGTAGGCCACTTCTAGATGAATCGCTCTAGTCGTTAAACAGGTGAATAGGACACCGTATCTCTTTTCGGCACTTCGACGCACTGTAACTAAAATGGGGCCGAAATAATCCACACCGACGTAGGAAAACGCTCTACAGAACGGTGTAATCCTAGCGCTTGGCAAGCAGGCCATTTTCGGAGGCCGCGGTAGTGCTGTACGGTTGCTGCAAACTTGGCACGCCCGACGTACTTTATTGACCACGGCTCGTAGCTTAGGAATCCAGAAAACTTGACGAAGTTCGTTCACCACAGTTTCAGAGCTAAAATGATAGTATTTTGTGTGGTAGTCAGCAACTACCAGTCGAGTTATGTGATGGTCCTTGGGCAATATTAAGAGATCCTTCTTCCCAACAAGGGTTGCCCTACCTCTGAGTCGGAGCAAGCTTTCGTTAAGCGAAAGTTTGTAGATAGGACTTGATCGGGTAAGAACTTTGCCACTTGTAAGATGGGCGATATCATCGCCAAAGGCGTCGAGTTGAGTTTGCCTCCAGAGTAACGTTTCAGCTAGTTTAAAGTCATTCTGAGACAGATTGCTGCAGTGATGTGGCTGAGCGCGCTTGTAGTGCTTCCATAGGCGCGTGGCACAAATTACAGTTGCTGTGACGCGCAGAAGACGGGACCACCGTGAAAATCGCTCAAACTCCAACAATAAGGGCAGAGCAGGCTGTTCGCGGTGATGAAAAACTCGGCGTGCTCTTAGCTCCTCGTCGGTATGCATTTTGTCTCCGGCATCACTGGGCCACTCATCGTGATGTTGCTTTAGAAAGGAAGGCCCATTAAGCCAGCGACTATATCCAGAGAAGTCGGGCGTTGCCTGCCATTTAGTCGCGTCGTCGGCTACGTTTTCGGCGGAGGGAAGCCAGCGCCACTCGCTCGCGTCAGTAATTTGCAATATTTCGCTAATCCGAAAGGCGACGAACTGTGAGTAGCGGCGGTGGTCTGAGCGCAACCAAGCTAATACGGTACGCGAATCAGACCAGAAAATCTTCCTTGCGATGTTAAGTGTGTGTACAGACATTAAGTTTACTGCTTGAAGTTCTAGGCGCGGTACAGAAAGCATTTTTAGCGGTGCGACCCTGGTATTGCTTCCGAGAAGTGCGCATTCCACCAGACCGCCATCGCTGCGTCGCAAAAAGCAAACCGCTGCATAGCCATCCTCACTGGCGTCTACAAAGGTGTGTAGCTCGAGTAAAGAGGATGTGGTTAGTGCTGATCGAAAATAACAGCGTGGAATCATCATACCTTCGATTTCGGGAAAAAGTCGTATCCATCGAAGCCATTTAGCATACTGTTCATCAGGAATAAGCTCATCCCAGCCGCACCCAGAGCGCCAAATTTCTTGAAACGTTATTTTCGCATAGATGACGTAGAATGCAATGAGGCCAAGGGCGTCAAAAACGCTCATTAATGAGCTCAGTACCTCTCGCTTAGTGGGGCGACCTAATCCTTGCAACACATCCTTTTCTTTCTAACGTTTAGAAACCTTGAAAACGAAGCAGTCGTCTGTTGTGGTCCACCACATACCCAGCACCTTCTCTGCTCCCATCTCTTGATCGACGCTCAGGGAATGATTGGCGTCCACTGGCGCAGTGTTTAGTGCATTCAGGACGTTTGTTGAATTAGATCGCCAGTTTCTAATGTGAAAGCCTCCGTGAGCATGTATGGCGGAAACATCTCGTACCAGCTGAATAGCCTCCTCCTCTGAGTCTACGCTGTCAAGCATGTCATCAACATAATGGTTGTCGATGATACACTGTACAGCGCGGGGAAGCCGATCACGAAACTCTTCAGCGTTCACATTCTTAATGTACTGAGCGCAGCTGGGCGAACAAGTGGCGCCGAAGGTCATGACAGTCATTGCTAGTATAGTAGGTTGAGTTTCTCCTGGTTCAAACCACAGGAAGCGCTGGTAGTCCTGGTCTTCCTCACGAATTTTGACCCGATGAAACATTTCCTCAATGTCACCACTTATCGCCACCTGCTTTTGGCAAGTCAGCTGGTCGGGCCCTTTAAGTAGCATTGTATTTAACGAGACGCCGTTGCTTTTAGCGGCCGCATCCCAAACTAAACGAGTCTTGCCGGGCTTATTGGGATTACATACTGGAAATACAGGCAAGTACCAGCTTTTTTTTCGTGTATCTCCTGAGGCGGTAATACTTTAGCGTAACCTTTGACCAAGTAGCTGGTAATTTTCATTTGCAGTACCTGAGCGAGTTCGGGGTCTTTTTGCATCTTGGAAAGCAGACAGTGAGCTCTGCGCCTGGCCAGCGGTAGACTATCGGTATGTGGTATGTCGTGAAATTTCCACAGCAATCCAGTTTCAAAGCGACCATCGACGCGCCTAGTGTTCAGTCTTAATGGTTCGAGGGCGTGCTCGTCGTCTTTAGATGTGAACGCAACAGATTCACTGGTGATTCCCAAGTTATCAAGGCAGATGAAACCTTTAACTGTTTGCAACAGCTCTGCATTGACCGAAATATCGCAGTCGCACATATGAAAGGCGTGATGTGCGGCTGACGAGTGCGGCATTCGGCTTGACAGCATTCCCTTTATTGTCCAGCCAAGGCGTGTCTTTTCTGCTACCGGCTCGAATTCGGCGCCCTCTTTGGATTTTAAGCTTTGTCCTAGCCAGCTATTGTTGAGTCCTATTAAGAGCCGTGGTTTAGCATTGGTATAGGATTCACAGGGCACTCCTCGTAAATGGCAGTACTGGGCCTGAAGCTTCGTTACGTCTAGGGTTTATGCAGGCAATTCTAGCTTTTTGACTGTACGTACGTCTTTGAGGGCGAAGCGCTTGGTTCCCTCTACACTGGAGATTTCAAGATTTAGGAGCTCCGATTCGTCCTCATATCGGTGCGTGTTTGCGGTCCATCGCAGACATAGCGGCTAAGGTACGCCCTTCATTTGTAGGTCCCTTTGAAGCTCGTCGTCCATAAGCGTGAGCGATGAACCATCGTCAAAGAAGGCGAATGTAGTCAGCTGCACTCCGTTGCCGTAAAGGGTAACAGGCAGCACTCGGAAGAGAATCGAGTCAATGGTATCGCAGTGAGTGTTACACGTCACACCCACAGAAGGTGTAGTGATGGTGGCAATAATCTGTTTGTGTAATAGGGGATGATGTGTAAAACGACATCCGTCAATGTTGCATATCTCTGAAGACAAGCATCGGCCCGGATAGTGGGCTCTTAAGCACCTTCGACACAAATTTAGAGTGTGTACCAGTTTCCACCTTCCGGCTCTATCAGCTTTCTTAAATGCCTCACAACTGCTCACGTTGACACATGTACCTTTGCATACCTCACATTGCCTCTCAAAGTTAGCCGCAGCAGTGGGTGCATGTGTGACAGGATGCTCCATAGAAACGTTTGGCGTGGATGCGTCATGTGTGGCGGGTGGCGGCGACGTATCAGCGATATCGTATGTCGTACACGAAACGACTGGTGGTGGCGATGCATCGTGTGCGTTAAGCACACCACGCCTAGGTCAAATCTTTGTGGATGTGTTAGGTATGATGACACAATTGGCTCCCTGTGCATATTGTAAAAGCCAAGTGTTGAAGCTCTCTAAATTGCAGGTAGACAGCGTGAGCTTGTGCATTCCCCAAAAGGCGGCCAACATTCCTGGAAGCTTGCCGACCAGCTGTTGTTCCAACTCAGGATTGTTAAGGTAGTTATGTAGGCCAGAAGCCTTCATCGTGGCGCAGACATTTTGTACTTCCAAAACGAAGTCCACAAGAGCCTCTAGGCGATTCTCTTTAACCGCAGGCATATCGCGAATGCGTCCTAGTAGTACACTGATAATAAGCTCTGGTCTGCCAAATTTCATTTGCAAAGTGTGTAATATTTGGGGAACGCATGCGGCGTGCAACAAAAGATTTCTTACAGCGTGGCGAGCTGGACCATCTAGGCCCTGGCGCAGTCGAGCCAAATTTTCACCATCAGAAATACGTAGCCAAAAATAAGGGCCACTCTTCCGGATTTCCGCTGAACTTAGGTAGTTCTTTCGCGAAACTGTGTCTGGCCGCTAACTGATCAGTTGTTACTCGACGCCCCTGTACAGCGATTTCCATTCCAGATGTGGGCACGGGTGCAGTGGGCTCTCCTTCCCGTTGGTGTATAGGAGTTAAATTGCCAAACGTGCTGGATATCCACGGCATGGCCGATGGCAACGCATAGGAAGCAGAAGCATAAGGAGTTGCGGTGGAGGATGCAGCGTTTGTGCGCGCTCCAGCAAAGGTCGCAGTAGCTGCCGAAGTCATAACGGAAGAGGGCAAAGAAACTGTTGGTGCGGCGAAAGAGGCAGCGGGCGCAGCAGAGGACCGCATAGCAAGTGAGTGTGCAGCGACGAATGGTGCAGTAACAGAGCGCGTAACAATTGAGGGTTCAGTGGCATATTGCACTGCGCCAAATGTTTCACTGGAGGAGTTCACTCCAGCATATGGTATAGCAGAAACATGGTTTACCTTGCACTCTAACGCTTTAAGCTTTTCGAGTACCAAGCGCATTGTCTGTTGCGGATCGTTCCACTCTGTAGAGTCGTAATTTTTGTTCGACGATGAACGCATGCCACGCACGTTGGTGGCCACCTCAGACTGTGGAGCTTGAAAGCGTTCGATCCGGGGAGCGGAGTACTACATGTGTGCAGGTTGCACCTGCAACAACCTCTGCAATTCGGGACTCGTCTGTTGTCCAGCGAGGTCACTTTCCTCCTCCTCGTGCTCAAGTTGCTTCAACAGTTCCTCACGCCTACGTGACCAACTTTGTTTCTCTTCCTCGAGCATCTTCAACTCAGAACGCAGTCGGCTCGAAAGCGCAGTTGACTTATTTGATGAAGTACGTGGATTCGCAGTAGCTGAAGGCGAAGTGGCGGCATCATTGAGCGGTGCAGTTGTGGCAGTTTCGCTAGTCGCATGAGCACCATTCGTGTCATCAGGCGAATGGTCATTAAGCTGCGTGGTGGTAGCGCTCGCAGAAACAAGCGGCATAGAGGCCGCTCCATTAGGTGACGTAATGGCCGAAGTATCAAGCGGCGCGGCAACTTTTCCTTTGTCGTTGACCGCACGAGAGGCAGCCTCTATCGTATCAGTGGGCATTTGAGATTCCATTGTACACATCCTGCAACGCCAGTCAACATGTGCTATGGAGGAATCGACTCCCACACAACTGTAGTGGTACCATCCATCGCAGTGGTCGCAGGCCACCATGGTCAAATTGTCTGCCTTGTCGCAGAGCGAGCAGCTGTAGGTTTTTGAGCCTTTGTTCATTGTAGGGCCGTAGAAATAACTAAAGAATTTTTAAAGATGTTATTTCCCTTTCGAAATAAAACACAAAGTTTTCGACAACTCTATCCAAACGAGTTTAAAAATTCCTGTAATGTAATATAGAATTCATTGATATTTACATTTGCGATTCAGTATAATACTTTAACTTACTTTGTTAACAATTAAGTGCTATTAGGGGGAAATGAAATAATAATAAGCGAAATTCCGCAATTTAATTTGCAAATTTTGAGCGGGGCCTGTGAACCAGCAGGTCAGCGATAGAAAAAGGAAAGGGCAAGAGAAAAAGAGTCACTTCAAAATGGCTACAACACCTGTCAGATTTTAATGTGGGTTACCGTGTTAGTTCTTTTTCGGGCCGGTCGTGTAGCTCGACTGAGTTGCCGTATCTTTCGTAACAGTAGTATATCACGATTCCGGCGATGACCAGAATGATGCGATGCTGTCTCATTTAGTAATGAGTCGTACAGGATCGAGTTGGGAGAATAGCGAATGTCTTGATGATCTTGTTGTGGAATGTTCCACACACTTATATATGATGACGGTTGGAACGAAAGCTTCATGGTGTTGTTTCGAATTTCTTCGGTTTAGAGCGTTACAGAATGAAATTTAAAAATGCATGTGGGCCGCAGGACAAGAAAACCACTTCCCTGAAGTTAATGGTCTTACCGCTTCGTTGCAAATAAGGTTCGTAGTCTGCTCCCGTGTATCCTTTAATGAAAATATCCTGGTGTTTGCTGACTCCAGTTTAACCCAAAGTTCAGTATTGTTGTACTCTTGAAGATGACATCCGGTCAACAAGTCTCGCTTGTGGTGTAGCAAAGACAGTTCACACTGACTCACATTTGATTCTCGATTGAATATTGGCCCGATTTGATTGCACATATAAGTAGTTGAATCCATCATTGTACAATCTCTCAAGTCTGATTCTGATACTGGGTAATAGTTGTCAGCAGAGTGACCGCCAAAAACTTCGAAGTCTGTTTTGTGATAAAGTACCTGTTACCCTGTAGGATCGGAACAGGAATGATGTTAAGTAACTTGCGTGGTCTCCTGAGACCAGCCAACTTTCGAATCTAACCGGAGAAAATCACCCTGAGTCGATGTGCGGCCTAAGGTCCTGCACATGCCATGTCCCCTTTTCTCGTCCGTCTTCGTCTTCCAAAACATATGTCCACGGAGACACCCTCTTTTTAACTCCATTTTGAAAAGTATTGCATTTTCAACTATTCGGGGTTTGACTGTAATGAATTTGTAGAACTGAAGAATGTTTGTTGTTGGTAGTGTGAAGGTGGACGGTATGTGGTTGCGGATAATTGACAATTGCAATTGTAGTTGATCTGGTGATATCAAATTAGGATTAATCTTGTTGTGATGTAAATCCAAAATTACATCCAACAGATTATCTTTCTCGTTTCTGTTGAATCGTTGAATTTCCGCCTCCATTGACTTTGAGTAGTCTTGATCAAGGATAACGAATAAACCGTTGGCGATTGATCCAACAATATCAAATGGAGAACGTTGTTTGCGCTTCTGAGAATTTATTTTGTGAAGTAAATCATTTTTGTGGCTGATGAGTTCTAGCCGATGAGCCAATTCTTTGGAGAATGGTTTGCAATATGTATCATCAAACTCATTTTTATTGCATAATTTTGACATTGATGAGGAATAACTTTCTAAGCCTTCCAATTCATGCCAGTATGCTGATAAATTGTAGAATATAACAATGTTATAGCTACTGCTCACAGTCTTGACGTTGCCCATATTTTCAAAGTACATTCCGATATTGTTGTTGAATGGTGTTATATGAGCATTTTTAATTAAATCATGTGGCTGTGATTTTGCTGGACTACACATACACAACAAGACAAGCATGGCAGCTGACAACAGATTGATGCTTCTGTCATTTCACAAAAATTGCTTTTTGTCACCATTTGTGTGGTTATTAGTAGTTACTTGCTGTGGCTCAAGTGTAGTTTCTTCAGTTAGTAGGTGTACCCTTTTCTGTTTTTACGCTGGCCACTCTTACCAATTTATCCTTTCCTGGTATTGCGGAGATGACTCTTGTAGTGTATACATACAAGTCTACATTACCTACCCCTGCATTTCATTAGTACAAATGCACCGACAATGTATCGACATGCTAGCGCTGCACTTTTGAGTACGCTGTCCCAATATACACAAATGGTTCTGGATGTTGTCAACAACAATTGAGTGTATATTGAAATGCACTCAATTTCGGTGACCGTCCTTCGACACCATTCGTCAAAAACAAATTAGCGTACTCAGGGCAACGGGTGCAAATGAAATGCAGAACATAAGTATAATTATATTATTGTAGTGTAAGTAAGTAGGATAGATTAAGAACTAATGTATAACAGTTATAAGTAATGATATAAAAGAGTCGCGTTGGCCACTAATAAAACCAGATTGAATTGGAACTCTGTTCTTCTACCTTCTCATTTAATTGTGGTGCCTAGCGCCAATCCCTTATATGCTTGAAGAAGCTTAAAATCTTCAAATACACAAAACACTTTACTCTACATGGCGATCTTGCCACTCCAACCTTGGAGTTTTACTGAGACGATCCAGCGTAGCGAGTCCATTGTAATGGGCATAGTTAGGTTAAGATAAAAATCATCATGGACTATTATTTTACTGAACACGAACCAAGCAAAATGACAAAGGCCACCATGTCCGTAGCAGAGGAGGTGGCTAACGAACCAAAAATAGCAAAAGCCAATGAACCGCTACGAAACGAAGAAATCATTCATCTGCTCAGTGACTCGGAAGACGATTCTTACGAAATTCTGGGTTTTATAACGTTGGCATCACCACCGGTGTGCATCTCGAAACCATTTTCCTTCTCTGAGCCAGTATCATTGGGAAGCATTGAAACCACAGCGATGCAAAGGGTTGAAGTACCCGTGAACGCCGAGGAAGCACCAACAATTGGCGCCGATCAATTCGATGATGATGATTGATCACTGCATTGAAATGTCAATGATGTTCGCCGAAGCTGTTAGGAGGACACACAATGGCGAAAATGTCTTTTATCATTTTTTTAACGTTCCATATTATATTGCTTGTTTTGCCATCAACATCCTCTGAAACTACTATCTATTATACTTTTTTTTTATATTTTACGATTTTACTAAATTTGCATTTGTCAAAATATTTTATTTAAAAAAAAAAAAAAAAAAAAAAAAATTGTAAATAAACCCGAATTGATTAAATTTTCATTTTTAAAATTACAATTTCTAAATAAATTTTTCGCGCTAAATTAAGTAATAGGCTAATTTAATTGTTAAATAACAAAAAAAAATAAAAAAAATTAAAGAATTTGAAATATTCACAAAATATTAACTAATTTAATTTTGTTGCAAACAATAAACAAACAAAAAAAAAATATATATATATATTACCATATTATTATTGTATATGAAAAATAACAATAACAACAACAACAGAAACGCTACTCCAATTACACAAATCGAAATGTAAGAATCATAAACAATGAAGGAAATGATCAGGAAAACGATCAGGGCTCGGAAAACAAAGTTATTCCGGACAGCCAAAACTAAAAATTTATAAAATCTCGGATAACAATTCCAATTTCATAAAAATTAAGTACAAAAACAACTTTATGACTTTTTTAATCGACACTGGCGCAGACATTTCCCTCTGTAAAATTAATAAACATGTATCCAGATGAAAAATGCAAATTAACGGGCATTACAAACGAAGAAATTTTTTCACTAGGTAGTATAAGCCTAACACTAAATTTTGGGGAGGAATCCAGCAAACATGAGTTTCAACTGGTCAGTTCGAAATTTCCGATTGAAACTGATGGTAGAGACTTTTTGAAGAAATTTCTTTTAAAATAGATTACGAAACTTTTACAATTTCAGTATTGATAAACGAATCACTAATCATTTTAAAAGTTCCACCAAGAACTGAAATCGTACAACCAATTCGTATCAAACTAACAGAAGATACAGTTATTCTAAATAAAGAAATACAAGAAGGCATTTTTTTGAGTAATTCAATAGCACCAAAAAACGGCATGACACATATAAAAATTTTAAACTCAACAGATAAGGAAATAATTTTAAATGGTACTCAGTTGGAAACTGATTCTTTGAACAATTACGACATTTTGACCTACGACAATACAAAACCACAACACTCGCAAAAACGATTGAATAAGATTTTAGAAACATTAAACATACAGTGTAATGACACAAAAATTAAAAACGACTTGACAAACATTTTCCAAAAATACCAAGACGTATTCTACTTGGATAACGAACCCTTGACAACAAATATTTTTTACACTCAAAACATAACGACGACTGACAACACACCAGTTTACATTAAAAACTATAGACTACCACACACACACACTGACGTAATGAATGTACAAGTCAAGAAAATGCTTGAGGACGATATTATTGAACCATCAGTTAGTCCTTACAATTCCCCATTACTTTTAGTACCTAAAAAGAACATTGATGACAAAAGAAAATGGAGACTTGTAGTGGATTACAGAAAACTGAATGATAAAATTGTTAATGATAAATTTCCTCTAACTCGACTAGAAGACATTCTAGACAAGTTGGGAAGAGCAAAATGGTTCTCAACACTTGATATGACCAGTTCATTTCATCAAATTAAACTTGACAAAAAGTCACGAAATTTGACAGCTTTCTCTACACCGAACGGACATTTTCACTTCAAACGATTACCTTTCGGACTTAAAATCTCATCAAATAGTTTCCAACGTATGCTAACACTTGCACTTGCAGGTTTAGATTCAAATGCATTTCTTTACGTGGATGACATAATCATCCATGGTTGTAGCATAAATCACCATAATGAAAATTTGATTAAAGTATTAGACAGGCTGCAACGGTATAATTTAAAATTAAATGCTGCCAAATGTTGTTTTTTGCGTCCAGAAGTAGTATATTTGGGACACCTAACTACTGGCGATGGTGTTAAAACTGACCCTGCCAAAAATGACACTATAAAAAATTACCCCATCCCGAAAAATGCGGACGAAGTTAGAAGATTTGTTGCATTTTGTAATTACTATAGAAAATTTATTCCAAATTTTGCAGATATTGCGAAAAATTTAAATGCACTTTTGAAGAAATCTTGTAAATTTGTTTGGACGGAAGAATGTCAACATGCTTTTGATACACTGAAAGAAAAATTAATTACTCCGCCTTTGCTACAATATCCAGATCTTAGCAAACCTTTCATTTTAACGACTGATGCTTCAAATTATGCATTAGGCGCAGTACTGTCACAAGGCGACATAGGCAATGACTTACCTATATCGTATGCAAGTAAATCGCTGCAAAAGCATGATTTGAATAAACCAGTAATAGAAAAGGAACTGTTAGCTATTCACTGGGGGATACATTTTTTCAAACCATACCTATACGGTAGAAAATTTACAGTGGTAACTGACCACAGACCACTAGTCTCATTATTTTCGCACAAAAATCCTTCATCAAAAATGACTAGAATTCGTCTAGATTTGAGTGATTACGACTATGACATAATTTACAAAAAGGGTAGTATGAACACTAATGCCGATGCATTATCCAGAATACAAATTAATTCAGAAATTTTAAAAAATATGATACCGCAAGAAGATGATAAAAATGCAAGAGGCATGGCAAATAAAGAAACCATTAAAAATAAAGAGGCAAACAATGATGAAGAGATCATTGTGGATAGTGACAAAACCCAGAAGTCTGGTCAACTTCCGATATGGGATTGCACATCCGTTAGTGACGTCAGGAATATGAAGAATTTAAAATTTTATATGGCCAAAGAAAATAAAATATATATTGAAAATAATATTGTGCACGTGGGATTTAGCGATAATTCAACGAAACCAATTTCGTATTCGAAGAAGCTAACCCAACAAAATAATTTAAATACGCATGCGAGATACAGTGATAATTCAACGAATCTAGATTCGATTATGAAGAAACTGATATCCAAAATGAAAAATGAGAGTATAGAAGAGCTAGCGCTAGCCAACAATGATAAAATATTCCAAAGAATCTCAAAAGAAGAATTCAAAAACATATTTATAAACATACAACAAAGCCCTCAAAATAGAAAAAGCCCTCAACTCAAAATTTTAATTTATGACCCACCAAAAAGAATACAAGATGACATTACGAAATTTAAACTCATTGACGAATACCACACAACAGGACACTTAAGAGTTAGAAGGACAGTGATAAAACTAAAACAAAGGTTCGTGTGGAAAAACATGTACAAAATGGTAAAGAAATTTGTATCGCAATGTGACATATGCGCGAAAAGTAAACAAACACGCCACACTATTGAACCACTAACGATAACAGACACGCCTAGTAATAGTTTCCAAACATTGTCAATCGACACCGTAGGACCGTTACGTATATCCAATGGATTTCGGTACATACTAACAATGCAATGTGATCTCACAAAATTTGTAATATCATACCCTATGTCAACAAAAGACGCCGACACTGTCGCAAGAACACTCGTAGAACAAATAATTTTAAAGTATGGCCATTTTCAAGTACTAAAATCTGATAATGGTACTGAATTCAAAAATGAGTTAATGCACAGCATATGTGAACTAATAAAAATAAAACAAACATTTTCTACTCCATACCATCATCAAACGATAGGGTCACTTGAAAGGAACCATAGAGTACTTAATGAATTTCTATTAACATCAACAAATGACCATGAATGGGACAAGTGGATACCGTATTTTACTTTTGCTTACAACACGACTCCAAACGTTGACACTGGATACACACCCTTTGAACTTGTATACGGAAAATTACCATGTTTACCCAAATTTTTGAAACTGAAACCAAAACTTATGATCTCGACAGCTATCGAAGCGAGATGCGTACGAAACTAAATTTTTCACTAAATAAAGCCAAAGAAATGTTAATTAGGGCTAAGGAGAAACGAACTGACAAAAATTTAAATAATATACAAAAACTTAATATAGAAATAGGAGACCTAGTGTTATTAAAAGTAGAAAATAGAAAGAAACATGAAAAACCATATAAGGGACCATTTATAGTACTATATATATTATAAATTATAAATTAGGAGTTAATACAAAAATAGAATATAATGGGAAACCAAAAATTATTCATAACAATCAGCTGATACCTTACAAGGCAGCAATATAGCAATAAGAAAATAACTATTAAATTTAAAAACTTTTTTACATATATGTTATTATAAATCATACTAGTTTATTTCATAAAAATAATAATTTTACACTTAAAAACCAATTTAAAAAAACACAAAAATAAATTTTAATTGTATTTTACTATAAATTATTAATTATAATCATATATTTGCTTATTTAAGAATTTCATAATATAAATCAATATTCTATAAAAATATTATTTTTAATCATATCACCTAACAATTTTATAACTACAATCTTCTCTGAAAATTCTTTTAATGATTCTTCAAATAATTTTCATCTTAAGGGTAAGGGTGTAGTGTGAACACTAATGCCGATGCATTATCCAGAATACAAATTAATTCAGAAATTTTAAAAAATATGATACCGCAAGAAGATGATAAAAATGCGAAGAAAACACTTATAATTACAAGAGGCATGGCAAATAAAGAAGCCATTAAAAATAAAGAGGCAAACAATGATGAAGAAATAATTGTGGATAGTGACAAAATTCAGAAGTCTGTTCAACTTCCGATATGGGATTGCACATCCGTTAGTGACGTCAGGAATATGAAGAATTTAAAATTTTATATGGCCAAAGAAAAAAAAATAAATATTTATTGAAAATTTATTGAAAATAATACTAAAATCTGATAATGGTACTGAATTCAAAAATGAGTTAATGCACAGCATATGTGAACTAATAAAAATAAAACAAACATTTTCTACTCCATACCATCATCAAACGATAGGGTCACTTGAAAGGAACCACAGAGTTCTTAATGAATTTCTATTAACATCAACAAATGACCATGAATGGGACAAGTGGATACCGTATTTTACTTTTGCTTACAACACGACTCCACACGTTGACACTGGATACACACCCTTTGAACTTGTATACGGAAAATTACCATGTTTACCCAACCAAATTTTTGAAACTGAAACCAAAACTTATGATCTCGACAGCTATCGAAGCGAGATGCGTACGAAACTAAATTTTTCACTAAATAAAGCCAAAGAAATGTTAATTAGGGCTAAGGAGAAACGAACTGACAAAAATTTAAATAATATACAAAAACTTAATATAGAAATAGGAGACCTAGTGTTATTAAAAGTAGAAAATAGAAAGAAACATGAAAAACCATATAAGGGACCATTTATAGTACTAGATAAATTAGGAGTTAATACAAAAATAGAATATAATGGGAAACCAAAAATTATTCATAACAATCAGCTGATACCTTACAAGGCAGCAATATTGCAATAAGAAAAAAACTATTAAATTTAAAAACTTTTTTACATATATGTTATTATAAATCATACTAGTTTATTTCATAAAAATAATAATTTTACACTTAAAAACAAATTTAAAAAAACACAAAAATAAATTTTAATTGTATTTTACTATAAATTATTAATTATAATCATATATTTGCTTATTTAAGAATTTCATAATATAAATCAATATTCTATAAATACATTATTTTTAATCATATCACCTAACAATTTTATAAATACAATCTTCTCTGAAAATTCTTTTAATGATTCTTCAAATAATTTTCATCTTAAGGGTAAGGGTGTAGTGTATACATACAAGTCTACATTACCTACCCCTGCATTTCATTAGTACAAATGCACCGACAATGTATCGACATGCTAGCGCGGCACTTTTGAGTACGCTGACCCAATATACACAAATGGTTCTGGATGTTGTCAACAACAATTCAGTGTATATTGAAATGCACTCAATTTCGGTGACCGTCCTTCGACAAAACCAAATGAAATTCAGAACATAAGTATAATTATATTATTGCAGTGTAAGTAAGTATGATAGATTAAGAACTAATGTATAACAGTTATAAGTAAAGATATAAAAGAGCCGCGTTGGCCACTAATAAAACCAGATTGAATTGGAACTCTGTTCTTCTACCTTCTCATTTAATTGTGGTGCCTAGCGCCAATCCCTTATATGCTTGAAGAAGCTTAAAATCTTCAAATACACAAAACACTTTATTCTACACTCTTCCTAATTTCCATTTCAAAGGTGGTTGATTTGACTCCTTGATCAATACCAAGTCTCCTGGCTTGACTACATTTTGTACACTTTTCCATTTTCCTTTTGATTGCAGCAAATTCAAATATTCACTGCCAAAGTGAGGAGCTCTCGGTGGAATGTGATGCCATTCAATTTGCTGTTTTTGGCAAAAGTTAGTAAGGCTTTGTTCAAATTGCTGTGAGTGATGGAGTTCTTTCATTTCTCTAAGCTCGGATCTGGCACCTACAAAATTGGTTGCATTATCGCTGTAAATTTTGGAACAAACTCCTCTTCGAGCAATGAACCGTTTTAAAGCGTTTAAGAAAGCTACTGTTGTTAAGCCGCTGACTAGCTCGAGATGGACTGCCCGCGTTGTGAAACATACAAATATTGAGGTAAAAGGCCTTTGCCGTCCTTTTACCTCTTTTTTTATAATGAATAGTAATGGGTCCACAATAATCAACAACATCAATTGAAAACGGGCGAGCAGGAGTTACTCTGTCAGCCGGAAGTTGGCCCATTAATTGATGAATATTGCGCGGCCTTGATTTAAAACATCGCATGCATTTATGAACAATGCTTATGGCCATCCTTTTTGCGTCCAAGATCCAAAAACGCTCGCGAAAAATGGCCAACAAGGCCTGCGGAGCCACATGCAAATGCTTCTTGTGAAGATCTTCCATAATTAATTTCGATTGAGTTTGATTCTTTGGCAGTAGAATCTGGTTTTTTGATGCTGCTGGTAGATTGCTATTCTGAAGACATTGCCATTATCTAAATATAAGCTGAGTGACGACAGATGATCCTTGGAGTCTAATTGTTTGTTGTGAGATAGATGTTTATACTGATTGTTGAAATAACTCCTTTGAACATTGCAGACCAACCCCAGCAGCCATTCGCATTCCCTTTGGACTTCTACAGTTGTTACCGAATCTGAAAATGTATGCCATTATTTTTTGAAGATAAAAGAATGAATTTTTGTGATTGATTGAGTCGATTAAACTTATGTATTCGTCGGTTCCTCTTGTTGTTACCAGAGCCGTTCTAGATGACCGCCTCTCTGGCATTTCAGCAGGAGGTTTTTAGCTACTTGGAGTGATAATTTCATGTGATCTGAGGAATTCGGGACCATCAAGCCATATTTTAGATTGAACCAAATTTTTTACAAAAGATCCTCTAGATAGGATATCAGTTAGGTTGTGAGATCCAGATACATGTTTCCATTGTTGAGTTCTGGAAAGTTCTTGGATCTTTGCGACTCGGTTGCCAATGTAAGTACTCCATGTATACGACGGTGAACTCAGCCATGCTAATACAGTGCTGGAGTCTGTGTAATAAATGACCTGTTCAATGTTAATTGATAATGATTGAAGTAACCTCTCTACAACTTCAGTCATGAGTAACGCGGCACAGTTCCAGTTTTGCAATGGTTGTAACTTTTAAAGGAGCAATGCGTGACTTTGAGCACAATAAGCTGGTCTTAGTTTGTCCAAATGTATCTATTGATCGAAGATAGACACATGCACTGTAAGCAACCTCACTACTGTCTGAGAAGGCATGAAGTTCTATTACTGATGCTGCTGGTAGCAGGGTACATCGAGGAACGCAGCAGATGCTTAGATCAGTGAATTGGTTCATTAAGTTGGTCCATTGTTTTTCTAAATCTGATGGAACAGTGGCATCCCAGTCAATACCTTTTTTCCAAAGTTCTTGCAGCAATAGTTTGCCTAAAACTATCGCAGGTCCTATTAAACCTAATGGATCGAAAAGTTTAGCTAGGTCTGATAAAACCGCTTGGTCTCCAAAGTATAGATTGATACTTTCTATCCTCTGGGGCAACCAGTATTTGCCTCTACATTTTTGATATGTCAGCTGTAAAGATGAATTGGTGAGTTCTGAAACGAATCAAGGTGGAAAATTAATCTGGCTGTACTGTAGATCCCACCAACAAAATTTGATTAAGTGATTTCCCAGATGAGGTTTTTGCTGAACCGTCAAATACCACTCTGAGTTTTGTACTTGTACTGTCTGGTTTGCTCACACAATTGTGAGGTAAATAGTAGTAACTTGTAGTATCCCTATTTTTTACAATTTCCATGTGTTTGAGAGTAGTGTAGTCGTTCAAAAATTCCGTGTATTGATTGCGTACATCTAAATTTTTGCCAATCTTTTTTCGGTGGACTCTAGACGTTTACAAGCCATATCTTTCGATGATCCTAGTGCCGATGGGTCTTCTTTGAACGGTAACCGGACCACGAAAGTTCCATCTTTACATCTTGTCACACGTTCAGCAAAGTGTTGCTCGCAGCGAAACTCCTCCTGGCTCATTTCTTTGGAAGGTGTTTCGTAATGCTCAATTTCCCAAAATCGTTTAACTTGCTTTTCTAGTTGGGAGATTGAGGGAAGCGATTCCGTGGCAATGTTGCAACATTGCACCTGCTTCACTGTTGGTGTCCTCTGTGGTATAGTCACATTACCACCAACAATCCAGCCCAGATTTGTGTTTTGCAACAACGGCAGCTCTGGTGACAATGTTATTTTTCGTTCTTCAAATAACTCAAAACACAGATCGGCACCAATAAGCATATCGATGCAGTTAGATTTATGAAAGTTGGAAATGTTGATTGGTGTTTGTGGCTGATAATCACTAATTTTGTTTAAAATTATTGCGTTTAAATTTCTGGAGAATTCCGTTGCTATGGAAGAAATCGTTACTGTAGTCATAGAATTTACCTTTGTGTCATTTGCGCCCATACCAGCAATATGCATGTAAATTTTTTGTCTTTGAACCCCTAGTTCATGAGCAAACCGAGATGATGTAAAATGCAACTGCGATCCAGTGTCTAGTAAAACCCTCCCTGGAAGTTGAGTTCCTGAGTTAGTACGGACGTTAACAATTGCAGTGGCTAATAACACTTGAAAGTCACTAGATAATTCGCTAGTGGAAGCTTTTAGTGCAGATGGTCTTGCAGAAACTGGTTGCGTTTCCATTGAATTTTCCAAATTTACCTTTTGTAAATGCAATAACGAATTGTGATTTTTGTTGCACTTCACACAATTTCGTGAAGGACACGCGACGCAATTATGTCCATGTTTTAAGCAGTTAATGCATAATTGCAATTGTTTTACACTTTTGATTGGTTCCTCAACTGTCAATTTCAAAAACTCTTTACACTGAAAAATCTGGTGGCCCTTTGATTTACATCCAACACATACGCTACTGTGTGCACCTTGAGGATACGAAACCAAAGAGGAATGTTTCCGCTTATCTTCTTTAGTGCAGCAAGTTTCCAGAGTCTGAAATCTACACTCTAAAAACTTGAAAAATTCATTTAATGGCTGTAACCTTCTTGGGGCAGTAAGTGACTGCTCATAAAGGCGTCTAGTTTCTTTATCTAATTTCTTGACTAATGTATGAAGAAGGATAGGGTCTCAACTGTCTGTGACTACCCCTGAATTAGATATTGACTGAATGCACTCTATGCTAGTGTCATGCATTTTTTGTATCCCGTTGGCCGACTCGACCTGCAGAGTCGGCAGGGACATCAATTGATTGAGTTGAGCTGTGACTAACAGTCCTGGATTGTCATACCTTTCTGTCAGCAACTCCCAAGAAGTGGCATAGTTTATGTCCGTTGCTTGCAAATGTTTTATTAAATTGTGGGGCTCACCTGTTAGATTTGCCCGCAAATAGAAAAACTTTTGGGCTGGTGCGATCGCCCGATTGTGGATGACTTGTGTATACAAATCTTGAAAGGGCTTCCACATTAAATAATTGCCGTCAAAGACTGGCAGTGTTATTTTCGGAAGCTTGATTTCAATATCATTGTTACCTGTGTTACCTGTGTGGAAAGCTGCCTGGTTTTCCTTAAGCATGATGACTACCGAATGGAAGTCATCAGTTAAGTTATGAAATTGAATAGCATTGTAATGCTATTCGAATAGCATTGTAATGCTCTTCAATTGTGTCCAACTTGTGTCGAAGGTATATCTTACTAAAATTTGAAGCCGGTTCTGCTTTTACAGCTACCAGCAGGCGGTTCAGCAACGAAGTTTCTTCCTGGTGAATAGCCAATGTTCCGGAGATCGTTCCTGCTGTAGGCTCATGCTCGGAGTGGTCATTCTCGATTCCGCGTGCAAATTCAGCCATTGCTGCTGTGGCTTTGGCTAAATCTGCTTTTACCTTTTCTGCTGGATTATTTTTTGCTTCATAATCACTAAGCAACTTATTCAACCTTTCAAGATATTTTCCAATCACTTTATTCACATTTTCAAAATAGTTTTCGCGAAAATATTCATGATCAAAATACTCACTAACGTTGACTAACAAAAGTTTGTGATTAGTTTCAAACAAAGCTGATAATTCATCAATTTGAACTAGCCTTTGATTCCAATAATCCTTCTTAAAAATTGTATACTTTTCCTCGATTTGTGTGCCAATCTTTAATTTGCCAGCAAGTAGTTGTGTCTCCATTATAACTGTAAATGTTAAAACAACTAACAACTAACAACTCAAGCACACTAAAGACACTAGTGGATATATATACTTAAAGAAACACCAAATTATCACAAGTTCACTAAGGACGTTGTATAAAATACAACAAGAGTCCTGTCACGGTCGCCAAATGTTCAATCACAAACGAAATAAAATCAACTTTAATTTTTATTTGACAAGAAAAAAAGTGTGATAAAAAACTATATATTTTAATCAGACAAATAATAGAATGTTCAACTACAAAACGAAACACAAACGCACTTGGTGGAATTATAAAGACAATTGAATTACAGAAAATATAAAACTTTAGAAATAATTTTGTGCCATATTGAACCACTGGCCTAATGCGCGCAATCAGCACATTTCGACTCGGGAGAACTTTGTTGCAACAAAGTTTCCATGAAATCGTCGAAATGTGCTGACTATCGTGGATACTCAGGTTACTTGTTGGTGGTTCAATATGGCCTTGTATGGTTCGTGAACCATATAATTACTATACAAAATTGTTCAGAATGAACAAGTGGGTTATAGTTTGGCCTGGTTGCGAGCTGTGGTAACGGGTAATTTGCAGTTGGGGGGTTTGGAGTAAATAAATTTTGTAGGTGACTTGCAAAAGCAGTACCTTTTTCGGCATCACTTCTCGCCCAGTCTCCGGTGGGTAAACGAATTGGCGATTCTGCAATTATGGGTCGTTTTAAATTTATTGTGGCACGCCAAAGTGAGTAATTTGTTGAGCTCGTCGGTGTAAGCTTTTCCATGTATTGATGCAGATCATTCTCGTTTTTCGCCCTCAGTTCATTTTGTAGTTTTCGTGTAATGAGGGTCAGCTTTTTTTTCAGATAGGGTGATCTGAACTTTTGCCAATCACGCCTTATTGATCTCTTTTCTGTTAAGAGCGCAGCTATATTTTGTGGCACAAATTCCTTTTTTTGGGTAGTGTTATTGATTTTTGGGGTCGCTGCCAGTGCGGCGTTTGTAAGCAGAAGGGTAAAGTTACGCACTGCCACATTCAGTTGCTCCTCAGTTTTCAGTGACACATGTAGGGTAATGTGTGAACTTATATATTTTCTGAATTTTAGTCAATTCGTAATCATACTGGTAAGTTTGTCGGGTGGATTGACTTCTGAATTTGGCGCATATTTTACTGTGATAATAGTGGGTGTGTGGTCAGAAGAGAGTTCCACTGAAGACTCAATGGTTAGTTGAGTTCGTTTAAGGGTTTTGATTACTGCAAAATCAAAAACATCTGGAATTTTGCGTTTATCTGATGGTCAGTATGTTGGCGTGCCTGACGAAACCAGGCGAGAGCCTTAATAAGTATGTTTGGCATTAAAATCTCCAGCTACGAGAAATTTTGGACCAAGGGTTGCAAAAAATGTCTGAAGCTGCTGTTCAGTTATTTTGGAGCTGGGTGGACAGTAAATTGCAGATATTGTTAATCCTTTTATGTATTCATCAAGGCATATGCTGGTGGCTTGCAAATATTTGGTGCAAAAATCTTCCAGAACATAATGTTTGATTCTGTTCCTAATTAGAATCGCTGATCCGCCTCGTGCTTTTCCACCTGGGTGTTTGGTGTCATAGAGCTTGTATCCGGGTATATTAAAAAAATGTTTTTGGGTCAAATGGGTCTCAGAAATTAGCATTACATCTATACAGAATGAATTGTGAAATTGAATAAGTTCCAATTTATGTTGGCATACGCCGTTCGCGTTCCAGGAGGATATTTTTATTGCATTCATGGCTTATTTTTTAAAAGGGTCTGGATTAGCAGGTTTTGATTGTGTATCATCTCCTGCATCATAATTTGCATGCCCTTCATGAACTGCGACATATTTTGCATAAACATCAGGAGTGTTTGTTCAAGGCCAATGTTCTGTTGAGCAGGTTGAGTAACTGGAGGGTCTTGGATATTGCCTTTGAGTACCTTTGCGAATGAAAATTGTTGTTTTTGTGGTGAAGGTCACCACAAATAATACAAACACTGGGAAGTGTACAATATTTTTTCGTATGAGCAAATTCTTGTCAGTTTTGGCATTGTGTTCCTCAACACTGACTATACGGTGTAATAAATATCGCAGATTGTATATAGGGTGGTGTTCACCTTTTTGCAGGGTCTTAGGATCGAATTCCAATTCAATGCGGAAAAGTGGTTTGGGGTAATTTTTCCTTATTTAATGGGGTAATTTTAATGCAATTAATGCAGATTTTACATCGGCACATTTGACAAATGAGTCCACACCTCTTAGGCCTTTGCTACTTTTGAGCTGGTAAGTGTAACAGCTCTTTTTACATTTGTAGAAATGATCCACTTCTTTGCGAAAATCTGCCTCATTATAAATTTGTATTTTTGTTTCATGGATGGCGCCCTTGAGAATAGGCATCACATGAAAACTGTTGGAACCTGTAATTTGTGTCATCAGAGTAACAAGGGAATTCGAGTTTTTTTCCCTGAGATAAATTGGCGGCGGCTTTGACGGCTTGGGTTTAGGGTCTGATTTATCCTCTTCATATAATAGTGAATATCTATTTTGCCCAAGATTTATGGGCTGGATACTAGGCTTTGTCTTTAAAACCTTAGGCGTATTCGTATTATTGGGAGGGGTCGTTCTACGCTTTTGCAATATAGAGTCTGGCTTTTGCAGGTAGCGGTGCATGCCTATCTGCACTGCCGCACGTGAAGTGTTTTTCTGTGTAGGGTTTGCGCGAATTGCACCACTCGTATTTGCTGACTGAGGCTTATACAAAGGGTTTTTGTTCTCAGAGAACTTGTTAGTAGGGTCATTATTCTCAGTGAATTTCTTAAGAGGGTCTGACCTAAGAGTATTAGTAGTAATTGTACTTGTGATGCTAAAAATGCCGTCATATTAGCTGTTTGCTGGGTGTAGGGTATTGGAGTTTGACACTGCTTGCTCCATGAAAGAGAGCCCGATGGCGATGCGGGAGAGTTAGCAAAGAGTGCCTCTGCAGATCGATTTTTTGTTATAGTTGTTTCTGCAGATGCACTATTCATAGCGGGGAGCGTGACAATCACAGGTTGCGATGCATTCGCACTGCTCGCACCTATTGGTTGCCTGGCAAAAGCTTTCAGTTGTGAATTCGCCGCATTTTCACTACCACTAGCTGATGCTGATTCAAGCTCTTGTTTTGAGCGGATTTTGTGAATGGGGGGTTTTTAGGGTCACTGATTTCGATTTTGATGTCGGAATTTCAAAATTTATGGCGGCCGAAATTGTAAGATTTCATCAAATAAGAATGAATATGCTAACACGTTATAATTTCTTTGGTATAATTTGATAACATCATTTGTTTATCTGTGCATTACCAAAAATTGAGCTGAAGATGATAACAAAAAATGTTGGTTTGAGAAATACAGTAAAGCAAGCAAACTTTAAACAACTGTATCTTTTGAAAGGAAACTAAATTCGCAAAACCCACCGAGAGTTTTGCTATTCTATATAGTAGCTTTCGACCCATCTTGACCGATACCAGGTCGGACAAATGTGTTGCGCAGTGTTATCTAAAAAAGTATCGTACTCGCAAGGGCAGATAATTCTCTTACTAGTTTTTTCATATTTTTAATTCCTAACTTTTGAACTATCTCGACTGTTTCACACTAATGGTATATAACTTGTATTTATCTTTTCGTTTTAGTGGTGTAGAGGTTTCAACATTCATAAAGAAATTATTTATCGAGAGTTAAAGGCTGAACGCTTCAAAGGATGTTATGTAATTGGAATTAATGTGAGAAGAGGTCGAGGCTTATATTCTTGTACCACGTTCGTTACCTTATCTCCACGTTTTCAGCTGCATAATAAAACTTCACGCACATTGGAGTTTGCTCAAAAATGTGATATATTCAAAAATGTAAGTTTTTATTACCTCTAATTATAAAACATAGTTATGGGCCAAAATTTTTGGGGCAAAAAGAAGTACACAATCTTAGAAAAACTAAAAACACTACGTTCAAAGAATTAATATGTGTGGAGAACGTTAGCTTCAAATATACTACGTTTGAATACAAACTTAAACGAAAAAACAAACAAAGAACATTTTCTCCAAATTAAGCAGTTTGCCACCAATTATAAATAACTATGCAACAATTTAAGTACGTTTCCAATAAACGTATTGCATTTTACTTTTATTGGAAACTTACTTAAATTGCTGCAAATTAAAAACTAATTTCTAATAAACGGTTACATTGTTAAAATCGAAAATAGAACCTACAACCAAACTAAATTGGGTTAACCAACGCTCATTTCTAATATAAAAGGATAGAAATGGCAGATGAAACCTAACCGAAATTACAAATCAATGCGGCTGATGATCAAAGAGATTGATCGCAGAGGATGTATAAATTAAGAACCGAATTCAAATACAAAAAATTGCGATGTATACATTTTAATTCACTTTGGTCGGATAAAAAGTGCTATCTACACAGAAAAATAAAAGTTGGTAAATCTAACCTAAAAGGTTGCTTAAAAACGATCCAACCACCAAAGGAAATAAATATAAACAATCAAAAAGTGTTAGTTTACCAACAAAAATTTTTTACCAACCCACAAAAACTGTTTTTTTCCAATTATTACAAAAACAAAAAATTTATTATGTTTTATTTGTCTATTTTATTTTACATATTTTTACTTTCTTACTGTTTCTATAATTATAACAATTTGTAATACCTTTTTATTTACTTAAAAATTTCAACTTGCTTTACTCCCGGAATTCGAACTCGGACTTCTTGGGAGTTTTTGCAGAGCGCTCTAAACCCTTAGCAGTTTGAGCTAGCTCTAACATTATTCAACAAGCGTCTAAATGTAGTATACTCTGTACAGTCTGCTAAATATAACATATATCTAAAAAAAAGAGTAAAAGACAAGTTTTTTTAAATAAAACCCTTTAACCGACTAAAAAGCAGAAAATAAATTTCCTTTAAATTAATTTCAGCAATTTCGATTTAAAATGAAGGGTTTTTTGGCTACTTTCCTCCTAATATCATTGCAGATTCGCCAAAAACCCTTAATTTTAAATCGAAATTACTGAAAATAATTTAAAGGAAATTTATTTTCTGCTTTTTATTTTATAAATTTTTTTCTCCCCCCTTTTTTCCATTTTTTACTCTTTTTCCGGAATGCGAACCTAAGTAAAAATTTCAGCCTTGTAGCTTAGAAAATACGAAAGTTAGAACTTTAAATTGGCTCCATCCCGCTCCTCTTTGCCCCCACACCCCCCCTTTCCAAAGGTTACAAAATTCCATTTTGTCAATAAGAACTCAACACTACCAAATTTCATCATTGAAGGAATTGGAAGTTATGCCATGTTTAAAAAAAATGGATTTGAGTCCCCCCAAGGCCCCCTACGCCTCTGATTTAATAGAATGATTTGTCACCGGAGTTCTATCAGTGTTCCAAATTTCAGCTCTCTAGCTCATGTGGAAGTGTATGAAAAAGCTCGCCGCAGATTTGAGGATATATGTATATATTAGGGAATTCAAGCCCGGAGGGTTTTGGCAATCCCGGGATTTCGGTATTTTTTTGGCAATCCCTGGATGCCGGGACGGGATCGGGATTTTAAAATTATTTTATTTTGAAACGTTTTAAATAAAAAGGCTTTGTCATGCAACTGCAAGCAAAATTAGCCTACAACTTGTATTATGCAACATTTTCATTGAATTTACCAACAAAAAAAAATTGCACCGTTATTTTAAGCTTCACGTCATAATGTATTCAATGTAATTTGTTTCTATCAGTTTTTATTCATTAACGACTTAACAAACTCAATAAAATATATTTATTGGATTAGAAAATTAACAAAACAAAACAAAACATAAGTACTTATGGTGACTTTCATTATTATCTGTTGTCGAAATTCAACAGGATCACATATGGGATGCTAGATCCGCTATACAAAAAATGTTTAAATGAATACAGTGGCGGTCAGATAATAAAATGACTTCCGAAATTTATAGAATGTTAAATAAAAAAAATCTAAATAAATATTTGAGAATTTTTTTCATATTTAAGAGGGTTTAAAATCCCGAATTTCTAGAGAGAATCCCGGGAATTTTTTGTGATGAAAAAATGAAAGTATTTAATGGAAAAATGCTTTATTTTCGTTACAAAGTTGTCTGTTTGTAATTTTAATGTAGGATGCAAGTAAGAAAGTAGGTTGTTTATTGATCGTAGTCGCTGACATTTTCCAATCTATATTTTTCGTAACTAATTTGGGGTCGCTAAACACGAAAATCCCAATTATTTTTTTTCTTTGTGCCGTTTGCGAAATATTCGCAATTTTCGACATAAATATCTGTTGTCTATCACACCCAAAAAACCGCAATTCACAATAATGGCGTTCGATGGCGCTTGAGTGGAAAATGAAATTTGGTGGAAAAAAAACGACACAAGCCGTTTCGTAGTATAAACGACACTCATGATCAGGGTGACCGTTGAAAATGTTCAAAAAGAGTCCAAGAAGGGTCATGTTGCTTAAAAAAAGGGACCCAATAAAAAAAATACGAAAATGCATAAGAAAAGTAGTTAAATGTATTTATTTCAACAAAAACTAACAATTCACTGAATATAACAACAAAAGACATACATTTAACATAAAATTCATAAACAAAAAAATTTTTATCTGACGTATCTAACGATTTGAAATTATCAACCAGTTGGTTGCTTTTCGATTCGATAGACGCACCTATGTAATAATCAGTAATGGGCTGGGTATAATGGATGGTGACGGGACTTGGCCTATCGTAGGAAATGTGGAGGTGGTTATAATGCTATGTTCCGCCACGTTCAAACGGACAGCTGTTTTCTGTTTACAATTGAAATTTATTCTCCAGAAGCCAAACTTTCAAATAACGACCTCATGAACTCCTGGCTACACACAGAAAAACAACAATGCAGCCACCTCTTCACAACCCTACAATCGGCACTCGTCAGCGCCATTTGACTAGAGGTATCGGACCCTCAGTCCGCATCTTCCAACTGAACGTCGAGGGTATATAAAGCTAACATACTATCAAAATTACGTAGACGTACTACTCCTCCAAGTAAGGCATTCAATCCCGAAGTGTTTTTTAAAATTCCGGGATTTGAAATCACAATCCCGGGATCCCGGGATTTGTTCGGGATTTTCCAATTAAATGTAATAGTTAATATAAAATAAAAGAAAAAATTGTTGCAACAATATTTTAAGTTTAATTCGACAAAGAAAACATATTTAATAAATATTACATTAAACAAAACAAATACTATTTAAATAAATATAGTCAAACAAAAAGTAATTCTTTTTAAATTAGATTGATCGAACAAATTATTTTTTTTGCCACGCTGAATCCGAATATAATTATAAAATTCTGCCAGCTCCATTTCATGCTAAACACGAAAAACTTACTTTCAGTAGTTTTAGTCCGGGAACGGAAACACCAATTGTTGTTTAAAACTATTAAAATTGGTGTCCATTCAAAAGTAAAACACACACAAAACCATTTATCCGATTCGTAAAGTTTACAATATACGGTCAACAAAATAATTTAAACTTATATCTTTTTTGAAAAAAAGAAATTGGTTAAATTGAAAAAATGTTATTCAGATCGATAAAAATTGTTTGCTAACCGTTATTGACAAAAATCTTGTAAAGTTTTGTAGCACAAAATCTACAAAAGTGGGTTTTTTAAATTTACCAATTAGATTGAAAGTAAATGCACGAAAGTATTTTTGTGGAAAAACGTCAAAAATATCTTAAGCAATGCATAAAAAAATGCATTTTTGAATCCCGGGATTCCGGACTCAAAATCCCGGGTTTCCGGGATTGAGAAAACTTCCGGGATCCCGGGATTTCGGGATTCGGGATCCCGGGATTGAATGCCTTACCTCCAAGAGACTCACACTGTTACCGACGAACAACTCGGCCAGAAGGGCCAAATCGATGAATACATCGTGATTGGATCAAATCTAAACTGGTACAGAGGACAGTTTTTCCGTTACTATCGTCATTGACAATATCAAAATATTGAATATTTTGATATTGAAATACAAATTGGCCGAGAGAAATGCTACCAAATCTCATCCATCCGTCAATATACATTGATGACTTCAATAGCCACCACACAAATTGGAGATACGCCGCAAAACAACGAAGACGGACTAAGACTCAACGAGTGGGCGGACTCTAACCATATGAACCTGGTTTTCGATGCAAAATACAAGTCTTCCTTTTGATCTGCACGTTGGCGCCGCGGATATAACCCGGATCTGTGCTTCGTCACCACTGATTCCAACCGCGTACCACTGCCTACTCATAAGCGAGTGCACTCAAAGAATTATTATGTTTGGAGAACGTTTGCTGCAAATATAGTACTTTTGAATACAAACTTAAACGAAAAAACAAACAAAAAACATTTGCTCCAATTTAAGTAAATAATAAATAAATTTGCAACAATTTAAAAACGTTTCCAATAAAAGTATTGCATTTTACTTTTATTCGAAACGTTTATAAATTGTTGCAAATTAAAAACTAATTTCTAATAAACGTTTACATTGTTAAAATCGAGTTCGATATAAGCTTTGTTTTTATCGACCAGAACGAAAGTAGCTCAGTGGCACAGCGTGTATGTGCGCAACTTATAAACCTTACTTCTTTGAGTGTATAGCATACGATAAACCAAAAGCAAATCCTGATGCATTAGCCAATCATGTGACACGATCAGAATAAAATCGCGATGAAATATAATAAGCAGTACATTTCATCGGTTTTTTCATCGATGAAATTTACCTTTAACCCCCTGCGAAATGGGCAAATCAATAAAACTACTAAAAAAAGGGAAAGCAGCTGGCTTCGACAAAATTTATCCCGAATTCCTAATTAATTGTGGAGAAAACACAAAGCGGTGGTTAGTTCGGTTTTACAGCAACATATTGGATACAGGTCACCTCCCTAGTGCGTTTAAAAAAGCAAAGGTTATCGCATTGCTGAATTCAATGAAGCAAAGCGAGAACGCAGATAGCTACCGGCCGATCTCTCTTCTTAGTGTTTGTTACAAACTACTAGAAAAGCTGTTACATAACCGGATCGAGCCCACAAACGATGCCTTCCCGATTGAACAAGCCGGATTCAGATCCGGCTGGAGCTGTACCGATCAAATTCTAGCGCTGACAACTTTCATCGAATCAGGATACCAATACAATCTCAAAACAGCAGCAGTCTTAGTCGACCATAGTGCTGCGTATGACACCGTGTGGAGAGAAGGCCTGGTGTACAAGTTACTAAAAGCCGTGAAATGCACAAAAGTCGGCAGTCTTATCAACAATATGTTTTCAAACCGTATTTTTGAACGAAAGTAAAAACAAAGACTCCGTTCTTGCTCCCTTGCTTTTCAATCTCTACACTGCCGATCTCCGAGATACCAAGGATGTACACATCACCGAAGAATACTTAACTGCGTACCTCTCTGCCCTGGGGCAATATTTTAAGAAATGGAGGCTGCGCCCCAACATGAGCAAAACTGAGTCCTGCTGCTTCCACCTCAGCAACCGCATTGCTGATTTCCGCACACAAGTATATTTCGACGGAGTCATTTTGAGCCACAACCCATACCCAAAATACCTGGGCGTTGCGCTCAATCGCACACTATACTTCAGAACCCACCTTACAAAAACTGCAGAGAAACAACATCATCCGAAAACTCGCAGGCACTACATGGGTGCCTCAGCAAGCTCTCTACGATGCGCTGCCCTGGGGCTGGTATACTCAGCTGCAGAATACGCAGCTCCAGTATGGATAAATAGTGCGCATGTTAACAAGGTAGATCATCAGCTAAAAATCGCCATGAGAACTATCACAGGCGCTTAAAATCAGTGCTAAAAGTTGAAATGGGTTAATGAACGTTTTGAAATATATTGATTTAGAATACAAACAAGTTCGTCGCTGGGCTTACAAAAAGAGTTATGTTATTTTATTAGAATTTTTTTTTATTGGTTCATTTAACTATATTAGCAATCGACCACCTTCCCTCATCATTGGTTTAATGATATCTGAATTGGTTCAGAAGTTACCAAATACAGCTATGTATTTTCATTACTAAAAAGTAGAGACCGACCGAAATTCGGTTTCGGTTTCGGTTTTTCGGCCAAAAAAAGCTGTTTCGGCCGTGTTGCGGATTCGGCCGAAAAACAAAATATAGTTTTCGGCCAAATTTCGTTTTCGGCGGAAATTTCGATATTTCCGCCGAAAATTTCGGTTTGATACGAAAAATGTAAAAAATAAATAACAAAGATTACACATATTGACAAAACTGAACTTATTATGTGTTAACTAAACTTGATAGACAAATTCTTATGTATTTTGCCACGCTGAATAAGAAAATATGAAAAATACACATACATAATGAAAAATACACATATACATAATGAAAAATACACAAGGAAGAACCAAGTGGATAAAATCTGTATGTAACACAAATTTAAGAATTGATCATAGTTTCGAGGAATCAGAAGCGACAAAGAAGACATGACCCCAAATTGTATTGAAAAAGGAAAAATGGAAAACTTTAGAGTAGATCTACTACTCTCGCGATGATTTTTAAATTTCTATTCCTTTACTACGGTAGTAGATTTTTCGACTTCCCTCAAGATATGTTCTGCTACTATTGTTAGAAATCTGCTCCTCAAAATATTATGTGAGTTTCATACAATGCAAAACTACTACTCTTTCAACAAATCTGCTTCCCCGGCAGAAATTTCTACTACTCTCGTAGAATTTGTAGTACTCTACGCAGAAACGCATATCTAAATCTACTACCCTGACAGAATTTCTACTACTCTACGCAAAAAAAATTAAATCTACTCTCCTTTCTTCGAATATACTGCTTTTGCTACTACTCTCGTCGTAGCAAAAGGTGAGAACCCTGCCCCTTCAAATTCATTGCTTCTAAATTCATCTAATTCATGATCTTAACTTAAAATGATCGATTTCAACCTACTTATGCGCTTAATTATGTACTACTTTATTACATTGAAATTCAAAATTTTTTCGGATTCGGCCGAAATTAAAAAAATTAAAATTCGACCATTTCGGTTTCGGCCGAAAAAAAGAAGAAAATTTCGTCCATTTCGGTTTCGGCCGAAATTAAAAAAAGCGATTTCTGTCGGTCTCTACTAAAAAGTTTCTAAAAAATAAGTTATGTATTCACTTACACATAATTGTTTTTGATCAAAGCCGAAACTAGAACGCGAACATTGATGTAATTGCCAAAATAAAATTGAAATAAGTAATACAGGGTTACCTTTTATTTGATTTGAAGATCCAATAAAATTTTGACCATTTACAAAGGTAATAGGATACATTTATTATATCCTTTGTCTCATAATACATTTTTTAATTTTATTCTAATCATGGAAATTAAATGGGCGTTATGACCTCCCGAAAACGGCCATTTCGCTCAGTAAAATAAGTGAGTAAGTTTCAGTCGGTCAAAGCCGACTTACCCCTAACCTACTGGGCAATATTGGATCCGCCATCTTGAATTTGGAAATTTCAACACCAAATTGGAAATCAGCGACCTCAAAAACCCCTATGTAGCAAGTTTAGAACTATTTCAGCGGAATTATGTTACATATTTTAGAAAACACGATTTTCACTTATGTGGAAGGTAGGCGTAGGAGTCGACCTATTACGCTCATTTTCAATACCAACTCCTTCGAATGTCAAAAAAGGATATATCCAAAGGTTTGGCCCTCTAGATTTCTTCTAGCTCGTGCAATCGTGTTTACATGGATGGACAGACATACGGACAGATGGACAGACGTATAGTTCTAAATCAACTCAGGAGGTGTCGGTTTGAATGGTGTATAACTTCAATTTACATTCGTTCATTTAACAGGCACAATTGTGTCTTAAAGTGGAATTTTCTGTATTTAGAGATACAGTTTTCTTCTTACATTTTTTTCTCCTAATATCATCATATTAACACTAGTTTATTCTACCTCCACACACTACAGTGGCGTGGTATATTAACTTTTAAACAACGTTTGTAACGCCTATATGAATTCGTATCAGGTATGGAAAAGTATATATATTCTCGATCAGCATCGAAAACGGATTAAGCTCTAACTGTAGAATTATTGCTTGTTAATTACCAATTTTTTGGGTTGTCATGATAGGACACACAACTATATATTTAAAATTGAAATATAAAAAGCTTCGCTATTGAGCACTAAAAATATCCAATTTCAAACAACATTATTTGTAATAAAGGTAAAAAAATAACTGCGAAAAACTATAAAACTATGCGTGGTACTAATTTATAAATATTATATTCAGTTTCGGCGTTAAAAAAAAATAAGAAAAAGTTGTCTCATTTAAAAAACTTAATTTCCATTGGAAGGAAAATTCCGTAATTTTAAAAGTGCAAAATTTTAAAATTTTCATATTTTTTGCGTTTGAGCTCCTGTATCTTAAAAACGAAAAGATATACAAGAAAATAGTATTTGACGAGGCTGTAGGGCAATTATCTTTAAAAAAAACTTTCAAATTGGTATACTAATAAAAAAAAATTCAAAAATTACTGTATAATACCACAAAAAGTGAATTTTTGGCGTTTGCGTAAAAATGAAGCGTGCTGAAATAATGCAATAAATCCACATCTGTATCTTTATAAACATTGAAACAGCATCTGCATTTTATTTTCATGTATTTATTCATGTATTTATCCATTAGCAACTGTTAAAAAGCGTAAAAGTATTTCTCTTGCTGAAAATTCATTTTAATGTAAATGACACTCATGAGCTTGAATTCATGACAGCGAAAGTGATGTATGCACCGAAAAAACCCCTCTTATCCTTTCACAATTTGTCGGAAATTACTTGCAATTGATACGCAGGCAGAAATTACGTCTATAAACTAAAATTCAATCAATTCGGTCCCATTAATTAGACGATAATTACAAAAAACTCTCCTGCAAAATTTGCTTTTTGGCACTTACATGCATTTCGCTATTACCAACAAAAAAAAATTGCACCGTTATTTTAAGCTTCACGTCATAATGTATTCAATGTAATTTGATAAAGATGAGCAGTTATAACGCAATTGAAGAATATGGTTTCTATCAGTTTTTATTCATTAACGACTTAACAAACTCAATAAAATATATTTATTGGATTAGAAAATTAACAAAACAAAACAAAAAATAAGTACTTATCGTGACTTTCATTATTATCTGTTGTCGAAATTCAACAGGATCACATATGGGATGCTAGATCCGCTATACAAAAAATGTTTAAATGAATACAGTGGCGGTCAGATAATAAAATGACTTCCGAAATTTATAGAATGTTAAATAAAAAAAATCTAAATAAATATTTGAGAATTTTTTTTATATTTAAGAGGGTTTAAAATCCCGGGATTTTCTAGAGAGAATCCCGGGAATTTTTTGTGATGAAAAAATGAAAGTATTTAATGGAAAAATGCTTTATTTTCGTTACAAAGTTGTCTGTTTGTAATTTTAATGTAGGATGCAAGTAAGAAAGTAGGTTGTTTATTGATCGTAGTCGCTGACATTTTCCAATCTATATTTTTCGTAACTAATTTGGGGTCGCTAAACACGAAAATCCCAATTATTTTTTTCTTTGTGCCGTTTGCGAAATATTCGCAATTTTCGACATAAATATCTGTTGTCTATCACACCCAAAAAACCGCAATTCACAATAATGGCGTTCGATGGCGCTTGAGTTACATGATACGAAAATGAAATTTGGTGGAAAAAAAACGACACAAGCCGTTTCGTAGTATAAACGACACTCATGATCAGGGTGACCGTTGAAAATGTTCAAAAAGAGTCCAAGAAGGGTCATGTTGCTTAAAAAAAGGGACCCAATAAAAAAAATACGAAAATGCATAAGAAAAGTAGTTAAATGTATTTATTTCAACAAAAACTAACAATTCACTGAATATAACAACAAAAGACATACATTTAACATAAAATTCATAAACAAAAAAATTTTTATCTGACGTATCTAACGATTTGAAATTATCAACCAGTTGGTTGCTTTTCGATTCGATAGACGCACCTATGTAATAATCAGTAATGGGCTGGGTATAATGGATGGTGACGGGACTTGGCCTATCGTAGGAAATGTGGAGGTGGTTATAATGCTATGTTCCGCCACGTTCAAACGGACAGCTGTTTTCTGTTTACAATTGAAATTTATTCTCCAGAAGCCAAACTTTCAAATAACGACCTCATGAACTCCTGGCTACACACAGAAAAACAACAATGCAGCCACCTCTTCACAACCCTACAATCGGCACTCGTCAGCGCCATTTGACTAGAGGTATCGGTCCCTCAGTCCGCATCTTCCAACTGAACGTCGAGGGTATATAAAGCTAAAAGCGACATACTATCAAAATTACGTAGACGTACTACTCCTCCAAGTAAGGCATTCAATCCCGAAGTGTTTTTTAAAATTCCGGGATTTCGGGATTTGAAATCACAATCCCGGGATCCCGGGATTTGTTCGGGATTTTCGGGATTTTCCAATTAAATGTAATAGTTAATATAAAATAAAAGAAAAAATTGTTGCAACAATATTTTAAGTTTAATTCGACAAAGAAAACATATTTAATAAATATTACATTAAACAAAACAAATACTATTTAAATAAATATAGTCAAACAAAAAGTAATTCTTTTTAAATTAGATTGATCGAACAAATTATTTTTTTTGCCACGCTGAATCCGAATATAATTATAAAATTCTGCCAGCTCCATTTCATGCTAAACACGAAAAACTTACTTTCAGTAGTTTTAGTCCGGGAACGGAAACACCAATTGTTGTTTAAAACTATTAAAATTGGTGTCCATTCAAAAGTAAAACACACACAAAACCATTTATCCGATTCGTAAAGTTTACAATATACGGTCAACAAAATAATTTAAACTTATATCTTTTTTGAAAAAAAGAAATTGGTTAAATTGAAAAAATGTTATTCAGATCGATAAAAATTGTTTGTTAACCGTTATTAACAAAAATCTTGTAAAGTTTTGTAGCACAAACTCTACAAAAGTGGGTTTTTTAAATTTACCAATTAGATTGAAAGTAAATGCACGAAAGTATTTTTGTGGAAAAACGTCAAAAATATCTTAAGCAATGCATAAAAAAATGCATTTTTGAATCCCGGGATTCCGGACTCACCGCGGATATAACCCGGATCTGTGCTTCGTCACCAGTGATTCCAACCGCGTACCACTGCCTACTCATAAGCGAGTGCACTCAAAGAATTATTATGTTTGGAGAACGTTTGCTGCAAATATAGTACTTTTGAATACAAACTTAAACGAAAAAACAAACAAAAAACATTTGCTCCAATTTAAGTAAATAATAAATAAATTTGCAACAATTTGAAAACGTTTCCAATAAAAGTATTGCATTTTACTTTTATTCGAAACGTTTATAAATTGTTGCAAATTAAAAACTAATTTCTAATAAACGTTTACATTGTTAAAATCGAGTTCGATATAAGCTTTGTTTTTATCGACCAGAACGAAAGTAGCTCAGTGGCACAGCGTGTATGTGCGCAACTTATAAACCTTACTTCTTTGAGTGTATAGCGTACGATAAACCAAAAGCAAATCCTGATGCAATAGCCAATCGTGTGACACGATCAGAATAAAATCGCGATGAAATATAATAAGCAGTACATTTCATCGGTTTTTTCATCGATGAAATTTACCTTTAACCCCCTGCGAAATGGGCAAATCAATAAAACTACTAAAAAAAGGGAAAGCAGCTGGCTTCGACAAAATTTATCCCGAATTCCTAATTAATTGTGGAGAAAACACAAAGCGGTGGTTAGTTCGGTTTTACAGCAACATATTGGATACAGGTCACCTCCCTAGCTACCGGCCGATCTCTCTTCTTAGTGTTTGTTACAAACTACTAGAAAAGCTGTTACATAACCGGATCGAGCCCACAAACGATGCCTTCCCGATTGAACAAGCCGGATTCAGATCCGGCTGGAGCTGTACCGACCAAATTCTAGCGCTGACAACTTTCATCGAATCAGGATACCAATACAATCTCAAAACAGCAGCAGTCTTAGTCGACCATAGTGCTGCGTATGACACCGTGTGGAGAGAAGGCCTGGTGTACAAGTTACTAAAAGCCGTGAAATGCACAAAAGTCGGCAGTCTTATCAACAATATGTTTTCAAACCGTATTTTTGAACGAAAGTAAAAACAAAGACTCCGTTCTTGCTCCCTTGCTTTTCAATCTCTACACTGCCGATCTCCGAGATACCAAGGATGTACACATCACCGAAGAATACTTAACTGCGTACCTCTCTGCCCTGGGGCAATATTTTAAGAAATGGAGGCTGCGCCCCAACATGAGCAAAACTGAGTCCTGCTGCTTCCACCTCAGCAACCGCATTGCTGATTTCCGCACACAAGTATATTTCGACGGAGTCATTTTGAGCCACAACCCATACCCAAAATACCTGGGCGTTGCGCTCAATCGCACACTATACTTCAGAACCCACCTTACAAAAACTGCAGAGAAACAACATCATCCGAAAACTCGCAGGCACTACATGGGTGCCTCAGCAAGCTCTCTACGATGCGCTGCCCTGGGGCTGGTATACTCAGCTGCAGAATACGCAGCTCCAGTATGGATAAATAGTGCGCATGTTAACAAGGTAGATCATCAGCTAAAAATCGCCATGAGAACTATCACAGGCGCTTAAAATCAGTGCTAAAAGTTGAAATGGGTTAATGAACGTTTTGAAATATATTGATTTAGAATACAAACAAGTTCGTCGCTGGGCTTACAAAAAGAGTTATGTTATTTTATTAGAATTTTTTTTTATTGGTTCATTTAACTATATTAGCAATCGACCACCTTCCCTCATCATTGGTTTAATGATATCTGAATTGGTTCAGAAGTTACCAAATACAGCTATGTATTTTCATTACTAAAAAGTAGAGACCGACCGAAATTCGGTTTCGGTTTCGGTTTTTCGGCCAAAAAAAGCTGTTTCGGCCGTGTTTCGGATTCGGCCGAAAAACAAAATATAGTTTTCGGCCAAATTTCGTTTTGATACGAAAAATGTAAAAAATAAATAACAAAGATTACACATATTGACAAAACTGAACTTATTATGTGTTAACTAAACTTGATAGACAAATTCTTATGTATTTTGCCACGCTGAATAAGAAAATAGTAATGAAAAATACACAAGGAACAACCAAGTGGATAAAATCGGTATGTAACACAAATTTAAGAATTGATCATAGTTTCGAGGAATCAGAAGCGACAAAGAAGACATGACCCCAAATTGTATTGAAAAAGGAAAAATGGAAAACTTTAGAGTAGATATACTACTCTCGCGATGATTTTTAAATTTCTATTCCTTTACTACGGTAGTAGATTTTTCGACTTCCCTCAAGATATGTTCTACTACTATTGTTAGAAATCTGCTCCTCAAAATATTATGTGAGTTTCATACAATGCAAAACTACTACTCTTTCAACAAATCTGCTTCCCCGGCAGAAATTTCTACTACTCTCGTAGAATTTGTAGTACTCTACGCAGAAACGCATATCTAAATCTACTACCCTGACAGAATTTCTACTACTCTACGCAAAAAAAAATTAAATCTACTCTCCTTTCTTCAAATATACTCCTTTTGCTACTACTCTCGTCGTAGCAAAAGGTGAGAACCCTGCCCCTTCAAATTCATTGCTTCTAAATTCATCTAATTCATGATCTGAACTTAAAATGATCGATTTCAACCTACTTATGCGCTTAATTATGTACTACTTTATTACATTGAAATTCAAAATTTTTTCTATTATTTTTTCGGTTTCGGCCTCGGTTTCGGCCGAAATTAAAAAAATTCAAATTCGACCATTTCGGTTTCGGCCGAAAAAATAGAAGAAAATTTCGGCCATTTCGGTTTCGGCCGAAATTAAAAAAAGCGATTTCGGTCGGTCTCTACTAAAAAGTTTATAAAAAATAAGTTATGTATTCACTTGCACATAATTGTTTTTGATCAAAGCCGAAACTAGAACGCGAGCATTGATGTAATTGCCAAAATAAAATTGAAATAAGTAATACAGGGTTACCTTTTATTTGATTTGAAGATCCAATAAAATTTTGACCATTTACAAAGGTAATAGGATACATTTATTATATCCTTTGTCTCATAATACATTTTTTAATTTTATTCTAATCATGGAAATTAAATGGGCGTTATGACCTCCCGAAAACGGCCATTTCGCTCAGTAAAATAAGTGAGTAAGTTTCAGTCGGTCAAAGGTGACTTACCCCTAACCTACTGGGCAATATTGTATCCGCCATCTTGAATTTGGAAATTTCAACACCAAATTGGAAATCAGCGACCTCAAAAACCCCTATGTAGCAAGTTTAGAACTATTTCAGCGGAATTATGTTACATATTTTAGAAAACACGATTTTCACTTATGTGGAAGGTAGGCGTAGGAGTCGACCTATTACGCTCATTTTCAATACCAACTCCTTCGAATGCCAAAAAAGGATATATCCAAAGGTTTGGCCCTCTAGATTTCTTCTAGCTCGTGCAATCGTGTTTACATGGATGGACAGACAGACGGACAGATGGACAGACGTATAGTTCTAAATCAACTCAGGAGGTGTCGGTTTGAATGGTGTATAACTTCAATTTACATTCGTTCATTTAACAGGCACAATTGTGTCTTAAAGTGGAATTTTCTGTATTTAGAGATACAGTGTTCTTCTTACATTTTTTTCTCCTAATATCATCATATTAACACTAGTTTATTATACCTCCACACACTACAGTGGCGTGGTATATTAACTTTGAAACAACGTTTGTAACGCCTATATGAATTCGTATCAGGTATGGAAAAGTATATATATTTTCGATCAGCATCGAAAACGGATTTAGGTCTGACTGTAGAATTATTGCTTGTTAATTACCATTATTTTGGGTTGTCATGATAGGACACACAACTATATATTTAAAATTGAAATATAAAAAGCTTCGCTATTGAGCACTAAAAATATCCAATTTCAAACAACATTATTTCTAATAAAGGTAAAAAAATAACTGCGAAAAACTATAAAACTATGCGTGGTACTAATTTATAAATATTATATTCGGTTTCGGCGTTAAAAAAAAATAAGAAAAAGTTGTCTCATTTAAAAAACTTAATTTCCATTGGAAGGAAAGTTCCGTAATTTTAAAAGTGCAAAATTTTTAAATTTTCATATTTTTTGCGTTTGAGCTCCTGTATCTTAGAAACGAAAAGATATACAAGAAAATAGTATTTGACGAGGCTGTAGGGCAATTATCTTCAAAAATTACAGTATAATACCACAAAAAGTGGATTTTTGGCGTTTGCGTAAAAATGAAGCGTGCTGAAATAATGCAATAAATCCACATTTGTATCTTTATAAACGTTGAAACAGAATCTGCATTTTATTTTCATGTATTTATTCATGTATTTATCCAATAGCAACTGTTAAAAAGCGTAAAAGTATTTCTCTTGCTGAAAATTCATTTTAATGTAAATGACACTCATGAGCTTGAATTCATGACAGCGAAAGTAATGTATGCACCGAAAAAACCCCGTTATCCTTTAACAATTTGTCGGAAATTACTTGCAATTGATACGCAGGCAGAAATTACGTCTATAAACTAAAATTCAATCAATTCGGTCCCATTAATTAGACGATAATTACAAAAAACTCTCTCCTGCACAATTTGCTTTTTGGCACTTACATGCATTTCGCGATTAGGGGTCGATATATTCCTGATCAAAATGTATCCATAAATGGTTTTGAATAAAATAAAGTCCATTTGGTCAACTTAACATGTTGACCAATATAACCGTTAGACCATACATATGTTTTGGATCTGAATTTCATGCAATTCCATTGTGCCGAAATCGAATAAAAATTCTTTATCAAAAAGACTTATGTGATGATTGAACTACATTTTTTTTTTCATAACGAAATTTTTAGTAGTTAACGGAATTTTTTAAAAATATGCCAATTTTAAAATAATGCGTAAGGACACAAAGAATTAGTTTTTTTGCTCTCCTGAAAAGTTGATGAAAAATACATAACTCATTTTGTAACCCCAGCGACGAGTTGTATCATGCCATTGAATATAAAAATTACTTAGAGTAAATCAACATTTAAGTTTTTCACTTCATATATCAAAGGCACAAACCAAAAATTATTTCCCGTTTTGAAAAGGTAGAAATTATTGAAACTCAAATGTTAAATGCCTATTTTAACAATCAGACCACATTCATCCATTTTAAAATATATAAAAAAATTTACATAACGACTTCAGAACCTTCAAATCTCCGACTACATCGAGAATACTTAAATTTGGGAAGAATTAAGGGCAAGAGATAACATCTTCCATTTTGTAATAAAACCCATTTTGAAATTTATGTTACATACCGCCTTTATCCATCCACCCCTTCATATATAACGAAATTTATTTGTCATTTCTTAAAACGTGGTAAAAAAAAATTCACGATATAGTACGAACTTTAGAAACAAAAAATTAGCTATGTTCACAGTAGGCATGTCCATTGGCCAAATTCATTGAGACATCTTTCGGAAGAAACTCAGACACAAATTTAAAACAATGCATTAAATTTTTATGATAATTTTAAATCTTAAAATTAAAAATCGTCCAAAAGTTAAGTGGCTAAATTCAGAAATGTAAAATGGCCCATATTATATACTGATAGTATTGAAAACACGCTACAAAAACCGCAATTGTGAGCGACCGAGTATATAGATTTGGAAAAGTAGTGGAAAAAAGGAGGATTAGCAACGCTTGTTATCGAGAAGAAAAAAGTTAAAGTTTTAGAAAATGGCAGAACTAACTATTCAATCGTTGGAAAACATTGGATAACTCCAAAAATCGTATTTTGGCTTTATGTCCATTTCGGGAAAAATTTTGCCGATATGACCATTTGGGAAAAACTAAATGGATTCAAACTCAATATAATTGACATTGTGTCTATTTCGGATTTGGCGTTTCCACTTCATATGGACATAAAGTCATTTGACTTTGTGTCCGTTTGAAATGGCATTAACGTCAATTGCCCTTATGTCATCCCACCTAATACTTTACAATACAAATATAATTCTCAAAAAACTATCATTCGCAAATTTTTATATGCTTTCGCTATCAACTGAGTTAGAATAGGTTGCAATTATTGATATATTGCTCGACTTGATCCTGACAAACTTTCGATATTACAGTTTGGGTGTCGATTTTTATCAATTTCAATTACTTTTAATGAAAATGTAATAGAAAAAATGTAATTGAGAGAAAAATTATAAAAATAACTTTTTTTGTATTGAAATACAAAAAAATAATGAATACAGCAAAAATTCACCAATACTGCCATATTTGTTCTGATAAGCATTGCTAAGTTGGACATTTGCAAGAGGTGTACGAATGGTGGCCAAAGGATAGATTGTGACAAAAATTAACAATATATATGATTTCATTGTCAATTGAACCTTATACATTTTCACTTGGCACAGTGAAAATTGATTTTAGTGGTCAAGAGAAGTTACCATTGACCATTTAAGGCCAAAATTAGCAAAATTAATTATTTTATTCATGAAAAACTAATTTTGATTGTTTAATTACGATAAAACAATAATCGTTTTCAGGATAAATAAAAATTTTATAACATTAGACAATGGGAACAACTTCGGTATTTTGTATTAAAAAATTGTCCCGCATTTTTATCAGCGCCGTCCCACAAACCAATGTTTTGGATTTGGAAACCCTACTCTCAACACTCAGCGATATAGCTCCTCCTGAATTAAGACGAAACAATGCCCTTGTCCGAGAGTTCTCAAAGATCACCAATAATAGCAATCTCCCGATTCATAAAGACATTAAATCTAGAAACTTACACCGGCTGCACTCAAGGAAACCCCGCTGCAGAAAGCTGAAACATCGACCACGTTTGGAAGTCCGCGTGGGAAAACTCTCAGTACTATACAACCAATGTAAAGGATCAAACAATTGCGACACCCGGTTTCAGCATGCCAAGAAAAGCGTGAGTGAGGCTGAACCGACGTCGCACAAACGACGGCCGCTGTGGAGACATGCTTTGCAAGTGGGGTCAATCTCCATCACCTGAATGCGACTGTGGATCTGCGAATCAAACTATGAACCACATCCTGACCGAGTGTCCATACTGCTTTTGCTCTTCATCTTTTGTTATGCTCGCATTGTAGTCTTGAATTAATTTGACACCTCTTTCAGCTGTGTCATTTACAACCCTTAAACTTTTAACTATTCCATGTCCTTTCAAAAAATCTAGGTCTTCAGTCGGGATCGGAATGTAAAAAATTGGTTGAAATTTTGAACCTTTTGAAGAAGTTTAATGTAACTTTTTTTTTTTTTAATAGTAATTTTATTCAATTGAATCACCTAATAATAACTTAGGTCTAACAATGATTTTTCAAAAATTCAGAAATTCAGCTTATTATTATAATATTCAGATTAAAACTATTTGCCCTATATCCATTGATTTCGGCAATGTAGAGTTATCGTAACTAATATATGGGGAATATATTAGTTTCGTTTGAGACGTGAGGGATTCAGAGGTCTCAGTAAATTTCTAGCTAGAATGTTTGGGTGAAACATGAGCTTCTGCTTGAGGTAAGTTTCGGAATTTCGTCTTTTACTAGAGGTATATTCAGGTCTCTGTGGATGTTAGTATTTTTTATATACCAAGGGGCTCTGGCAATTTGTCTCAGGATTTTAGATTGGGCTCTCTGGAGTTTTTCCACGTTCGAGGGAGAGGCAGTGCCCCAGAGCACAATTCCATATGTCCATATGGGTTTTATTATACTTTTGTATATTTGGACTTTGTATGTGAGACTTAGCTTTAATGCCCTTGAGATTAGCCAATTTAGTTCCAATTGCTTTAATTTGATCTGAGTGATTTTGGATTCAATATGTTTATGCCATGTAAGTCGGCGATCGAGATGCATTCCACGATACTTGGTTTCGGAACTTTCAGGGACGACTTGGCCGTTTATCTTCAGAGCAGGACACGTGCCCCTTCTTAGAGTAAAGGTTAAGTGACAGCTTTTGGATTCATTGACCTTGATTTTCCATCAATGTAGCCAATTACTTAGAGTGTCCAAGTGTTTTTGCACGTATAGAGATGCCATGTCTGGGTTTGAGTGAGAGACAAAGCTGGGCATAGTTAATCGAGAATTTAACTTCGTTAATCCGGAAATAATTAATCAAAAATGTAACTTCGTTAAATTAAAAAGTTAACTGCGCTGAAAAGTTAACTTCGTAAAAAGTTAAATTAAATAGTTAAATTTTCTATAGAAAAAATTTTTTTTTCCCAAAAAACCCATAAAAAAACATTTTATCTATATACCTATGCTTACACTCACAGACCCTTTTTTCAATCGATTTCAGCCTCTCTATGCAAATTTACCTTAAAAAATGAAAACTTTGTTAAAATTTTACAAAACGAATTTGCCGACGCGCTTTTTTTTGATTGTCACTACGCACCCAGAGTTCCAAGTTGTTTGGAAAATGTCGGCGGCGGCTAACCAGTTTCGCGCCGACCATAATCGGCTTCAATAGGGGTGCGAACAAATCGATGTCAATATCGGTTGAGCCGACATAATCGACTCAATATTTCGCCGCCGACCAAGCCGATACATTTGACGGCGGACTAGGCACGCCGTCTCGACTTGGAACTTTAAATTTTTGTCAACAACACGAAAGAGTTCTGTGTTTACAATTTTTCAACAGTGTGGCTAGGTAGATTATTAAAAATAGTATGAATTCTTAATTTTTACTTTTTTTTTTAAATTCAATAATAAAAAATTTGTTCGTTTCAAAGTTAAGTAATGCCAGTTAATCGAAGAAATTTAACTTAACTAAATGAAAAAGTTAATGGTTTTCGAAATTAACTGAAACGTTAAAAGTTCACCAAAAATGTAACTTCGTTAATTAATTATTAACGAATTAACTAGTTAATGCCCAGCTTTGGTGAGAGCACATGATAGCAGTGTCATCAGGAAAAGTCGATATGAGAGTTCTATCACTTTTGGGCATATCTGCAGTATAGAGAATATATAGCAGGGGCGCGAGGACACTGCCTTGTGGTACTCCGGCCAGTATTTCGTATTTTCGGGAGACAAAGCTTTTGTATTTTACTACAAATTTTCTATTCGTGAGGTAGTTTTTGAGTAGACAGTGCATATTAGCGGGAAGAATATGCTGTAGTTTGTAAATAAGTCCTTCGTGCCAGACTTTATCGAAGGCCTGGGTGATATCGAGGAAAACAGCGGAGCAATACTGTTTATTTTCGAAAGTGCCTTTTATTGAGTCAACAATGCGGTGCACTTGCTCAATAGTGCCATGCTTTTCGCGGAAGCCAAACTGGTGATCGGGAAATTTTTTCGTTTCAAAGTTAACTAATGCCAGTTAATCGAAGAAATTTAACTTAACTAAATGAAAAAGTTAATGGTTTTCGAAATTAACTGAAACGTTAAAAGTTCACCAAAAATGTAACTTCGTTAATTAACTATTAACGAATTAACTAGTTAATGCCCAGCTTTGGTGAGAGCACATGATAGCAGTGTCATCAGGAAAAGTCGATATGAGAGTTCTATCACTTTTGGGCATATCTGCAGTATAGAGAATATATAGCAGGGGCGCGAGGACACTGCCTTGTGGTACTCCGGCCAGTATTTCGTATTTTCGGGAGACAAAGCTTTTGTATTTTACTACAAATTTTCTATTCGTGAGGTAGTTTTTGAGTAGACAGTGCATATTAGCGGGAAGAATATGCTGTAGTTTGTAAATAAGTCCTTCGTGCCAGACTTTATCGAAGGCCTGGGTGATATCGAGGAAAACAGCGGAGCATTACTGTTTATTTTCGAAAGTGCCTTTTATTGAGTCAACAATGCGGTGCACTTGCTCAATAGTGCCATGCTTTTCGCGGAAGCCAAACTGGTGATCGGGAATCACTTGTTTTTCTAGAATTTTCGGTAGAATCAATTTTATTAAAAGTTTTTCGAAGAGTTTCGATATTACAGAGAGCAAACTTATAGGCCGGTATGACGTCACATTAGTGGGATCTTTTCCAGGTTTGGGTATCATTGTAACTTGAGATAGTTTCCAATCATCTGGGTAGTGACATGTTCTGAGAATCGCGTTAAATATGTGCAATAAGTGGGTTATTGTAACTGTTGGCAGTTCTTTTGTCATTGTTGGCGTTATCAAGTCCGGTCCTGGTGATTTTTTCGGGTCCAAGCTTTTGTTTATTGCCTCCATAAGTTCGTTTTTTTTAATCGCGATTGTACAAGAGGTATTATATGGGATTAATGTTGGTATTGGGATATCACCAGCTGTCGTGTTCGGGGTGAACAAGGTTTTTAGGTGGTTGGCAAAAGCTGAACCCTTTTCTGCAGGGGGTTCTGTCAGTATTGGTTTTTTCATATATTTTGCAGCTCGCCAGAGCGAGTAGTTTGTTGACTTTGTGGGTGCGAGATGTTCAACAAATAGCTGGAATTCTCTTTCGGATTTCCTCTCAAGCTGCTTTTTTAGAATTCGAGAGACATCGTTAAGCTGTTTTTTCAGATTTGGGGATCTGTTATTTTGCCAATCGCTACGTATTTTCCTTTTATTTTTTATTAACTGCTCTATGTCCTTTGGAGTACCCTTTGCATAGCTGCGAGTTGAGCTTTTTGGGATTTGGGCGGGAGTGGCCGCTGCAGCTGCTTGGGAAAGCAAGAGTGTGAAATTACTAACAGCTGTGTGTATTTCAACTTTCGTTTTTAGTGACCCAATATGTATGTTTGACGTTGAAATCGCCGCAACGAGATACTTTTGTCCAAGAGAATGGAAAAAAGTCTGGAATTGTTGGTCAGATACTTTGTGTCTGGGCGGGCAGTATATAGCTGTTAATGTTAGGCCTTTTAAGTATTCATCGAGAGAAATACTTGTCGCTTGAATATATTCTGTGCAATAATTCTGGAGAGCGTACTGTTTTATACGACTTTTAATGAGAATGGCGGTTCCACCTCTAGCGTTTCCGCTTGGATGCTTTGTGTCATAGAGTCTGTATCCTGGTAAATTGAAAAAGTGTTTTTCAGTGAAGTGTGTTTCAGAAATTAGCATAACGTCTATGCTGGACTCTTTCAAGAACTCGAGAAGTTCTGTGATGACACAGGCCGTTTGCATTCCAGAATGATATTTTTAAACCATTCATGGCTTAGACATGAGATGTTGTAGTAAAAGACTTTGATTCTTTATCATTTCTTGCATCATATTTTGCATACCAGACATAAATTGAGACATATTTTGCATGAATATTTGTAGAGTTTGTTCAAGGCTACTACTAGGAGGAGCAGGTTGCGCGTGCACAGTGGCAGAGTGACCGCTTTTTAAGGCACTGGCGTAGGAAACGCCTTGTTTTGTAAGTGGGTTTGCGAAGGATTGTGCAGCGGATAGCGGAGGAAATTTTTGGGTTTTCCATGTTTCATGTTTTTGCGTCACATTTTCCGTTTTTTTTATGAAGCTTTGATAGACTGCACAGCCTCTATAGTTAGCAGTGTGATTGCCACCGCAATAACTACATTTTTTAATAGTGGAAATTACGCACACGCTGGGAAGAGTGCAGTAAGACTTTGTGTGGCCGTATTCTTGGCAGTTATGACACTGAATCGGTTCACTGCGCTTGTGAGGCACTTCAATTGTGATTTTGCGATGTAGCAGATATCTGAGCGAGTATATCGGGTGGGGTTCACCTTTTTTGAGCAATTTTGAGTCGAACTCTAGTTCCACACGAAAAAGGGGTTGTGGTATTTTTTTTTGATTTTGGAAAGGCTCGATATCTTTCAGTACGACTGAGAGGCCTTTGGAACTTTTGAGCTGGTAGGTGTAGTAGCTCTTTTTGAGTTTATCAAAGAGATTGACAATTTTTCTATAATTGGATTCGCTGTAAATTTGGATTTTTGTTTCGTGTACTTGTCCCCTGAGAATAGAAATCACGTGGAAATTATTAGGACCAATATTTTGAGTTATATCTTTGATGAGCGAATTAGAGTTTCGCTCACGCAGGTAGATAGGTGGGGGTTTTTGCGATTTCGGCTTGGGATGCGAATCATTTTCTTCATCAAGAATCGCATATCGATTTTGCCCAAGCTCGAGAGATGGTTTAACGGGATTCGTCTTTTGAATTTTTGCGGAATGCCTATTCCCATTAGTGGGGGACGATAGTACTCGCTTTGCGAAGTAAATGTTGATTCCTGTCTGCACTGTCGGCACGAAAATCACAATTAAAATATCCTTTTTCACTAAATCCTTAATAACTTTGTCCAATATTATCCGACCACGCGGGAACAGAAGTTGCACAATGAAATGGCCTATTAAATGTAAAAATAAAACGATTTTTTTGGAATTACTTCTGTCCGCAAAAAATTATTTTATTTTACTTCGATCAGAAAAATTGTCAAAAATATTAAAAAAAAAAAAAAGTAAAATCCAACTTCCGACACCGATAACTCAGTTATTTTTCAATCAGATCTTTATCACCATATGTTTGTTAGATGCGTATTTTTATTATCTTTGCAATGGTTAAAGGTTACCTTCAATCAAAATTATCGTTCTTGAAATATTCTTAAGTAAGTGGAGCCATAACCCCAAATTTCGAAAATTGGCAATATTTCGCGAACGGCCCCAAGGAAAAATAAATAATTGTGATTTTCGTGTTCAGCGACCTTAAATTAATATAGAAAATATAGTTTGCACAATGTTATATTTTGGATGTTAATTGGCTGGGCATCTATTTCCAAGTCACTTAAATAAAATTGATCTCTGAAAATGAATATTTTTAGGGAGTAAATGGCTTTTGTCATTGGCACCCGGCGCTCTGAATGTAGTGTTTTCCGGAGCAACACGACCTAAAAATATCAAACACAACTGAAAAAATTCTTTATAATCGTCTCTGGGCTGATGTCCTGGTTTTTGTAATTGCGCTGAGAGAAAACTAGAAATATGTTCGAGATCATTTATATTTTGTTCATCATTAAGACCAATATTATATTTTTGCTTGTCAATTTTAAACCACCAGTCTGAAATCTTTTAAAAATTTCAGGTTGAGGGCCAGTAGTTGCACCCATTTTGCAATCAAAAACTGCCTTCAGTATTATTTCTGAAATGTGGTAACGACACGCAAAGTATAAAAGATCTTTTTGAAAAAATTGTTCTAATAAAGAACCAGTTCCTCTCAAACGATCAATATATTGACAGCAGTAGTGTCAACACACATTGCTTCTATTTTTTCTGCTACTCTCCATTTTTCTACTTCTGAAATAACAGTTTCTGCCTGAGTAAATCCCTCCTAACAACTGCTCTTCATCACCACAACTTATCAAAAGTGCCAACCCCTCTACATTTTCTTTTTTTAATATATGTGGGAGTAATTTTCCATCCCAATATAGGCTACCAACTTGTAAATCTGATTTGTTAAGCCTATTTTTAAAAATCTTGACTCTTGCCTCTCGAAATGTTTGTCTGCGGACTCGTATAGTAGACCTACTGATTATTAATGACTAGGTATCGTGACCTAATGATTCGGCAGTAGCTGAAACAATTCTAACTGCGTCTCTATCCGAAATCTTGCATTTATCTAACAATACTGACAACTTCTCTGTGATAATTTCTTGACTTCCTCTGCAGTACTTTCTTTTCTTCGGTTGTGATGTGTCGATTCCTGTGTTCTGGAAGTCCTCATGATCCTTCTCCAGATTTCCACGAGATTGTAAATCGACCCCTCCCATGCAGCCGGTACGACCCTTTTGTCTCTGAAGTATTAAAAACTGTCTGTCTTCTGCAGTTGAATTCTTCAGCGCGTCTTGGTGTGCGATATCAAAAAGGTCATCAAGACTGGACTTAAAAGCTTCCTCATTCTTCCGTTGAGCTTGACTTACGCTTCTAGTTTAATTTTTTTTAAGTTTTCTCCACTCCTCGTGCAGTTTTAAAAGCTTAATGATAAAGTCTTTTAAATGTTTGGTAGGTATCTTAGATTTCTCCCAAAAAAGTACAACTTCCTGGATTGTGAGCCTGGCAGCTTCTCTGGTTTCGAGTTTAACTTGGCGTTTATTGTAAAATATACTGCGTAAAACTTGACCATTGGATGGCAACTTACTGCCAGTAATTTGATGGGACATATATCCCATAAGAAAAATCTTATCTTTTTCCCTAGAACACACACCACATGCCGCTGTAGAGGACGAAGTTGAAGGTTCCGAATCCATTATAAACCGTGTTATATTTGAAGCGAATATGGAAGTAGCTCAAGTGATTGTATAAATAAATATGGTTTGAAATATTTGAAAATATTTTTTACGTAGCCTCATGACTAGAGACCGAAACCGAAATTTTGTATTACTTTTTTCGGCCGAAACCAAAAAATAAAAGAAAAAAATGTGAATTTAAATGTAATAAAGTTGTTCATAATTAAGCTGAAATCAATCATTTTAAGTTCAGATCATGAATTAGATGAATTTAGAAGCAAACTATCAAATGCGTGGAAATCAATTGAAAGGGCAGGGTTCTCACTTTTTGCTACGGCGAGAGTTGTAGATATTCGATTTTAGGGGAGTAGATTTCAAGAAAGGGAGTAGATTTAATTTTTTTACGTAGAGTAGTAGAAATTCTACGACAGTAGTAGAAATTCCTGTCAAGGTAGCAGATTTCAAGAGAGGGGAGTAGATTAGGGTTTCTGCGTAGAGTAGTAGAGATTCTACAATAGTAGTAGAAATTTCTGTCATGGTAGTAGATTTGTAGAAACAGTAGTAGTTTTGCATTGTATGAAACTCACGTAATATTTTGAGGAGAAGATTTTCATCGCGAGAGTAGTAGATCTGCTCCGATAGGAGAAGAGTGAGAACGCTGTGAAGCGGTGAATGGATGAAGGCTGTTGTAACATACAAATTCTTTCAAGAAAATAAGTTTCAAAGTTTTTTATTTTTCTTTTTTCAATACAAATTGGGTACTTGTCTTCTTTGTCGCTTCTGATTCTTCGAAACTATTATCAATACTTAAATTTGTGTTACATATAGCTAACGAAATTTCGGCCGAAAACGATATTTTATTTTTCCGCCGAATCAGAAAAACGATCGAAGCCGCTTTTTTTGGATAGAAAAACGGATTCTCAAATTTTGGTTTTCGGGAAATTACACTGAGGGGACAGTACCACTTGAAAATTTAAAATTAAGATGACAATAAACTGTACAACCGATTTTAACGTTCATGGGCTCAATAGAAAGGTGTTTCAATAAGTGTCAATTTTATTGTTATCTTTTAAACTTTTTCAGTTACAGAATGCTTTATATTTTTTTAGTACTTAAGGGGGTATTTTCAGAAGAAATATCGCTATTAAGGTTTAGTTGAAACCAGATTTAAGCTTGATAAATTTCCTTTTAGTTACATGGTTGTCATACCTATTTCTTCTAGAAATCTATGTAAATGAATATTGTGTATAGTCGGGTTCAAGCTCAGTGCAACTTACATCAATTAAGCGGCGAATTTTTACAATAACAAATTGTATGCCAGCGGTAGAAAGTTAGTTATATGCACTTCACTGCCCACTACGGCAACTTAATTGATTTAAGTTGAACTGAGCTTGAACCCGACTATACACAATATTCATTTACTTAGAGCTCGTTAAATATAAATCATTTGAATCTTTGTAAATTTAATTTAAAAAAAACACATATTTGGTGTGTTAATCAAAATTGAAATAACACAGTACAATATTAGAATGTTTATACTAAGGGAGTTCACAAAGGTCTCATATTGGTCATAAAGTCATATTGTTGTATAGATATACAATAGTCATAAATGTTGCTTTTTCCCATACAAAAAATTTTACGACCAATACAACTCAGCAAGCTGCGTTTTTCGACTCTCATACGCTGTATCTATTTTACTTTGGGACTATTTTTAATGCATAAAACGTGCAAGTCTTGCCGAAAATATTGCAACAAAGATCGTGGAGACCACCAAAACACTTGCACCACCGGGCACACGAATGACGGGCCCAGAGGATTTTGGAAGCATTTTGAATGCATTAAACATGTGCAACTGCTTGAAAATATTGAAACCACAGAATTACTTCCGACCGTTGATTTGGGTTGCATCACCATCTCCGCGATTGGAGGCGTGCATCCCGGGGCCAACGAATTGGGTTAGGTTCGACATTTGTAATGTAAGAGAGTTTATTTTGAAATGAGTGCGCGCACAACTATCGTATTTTTTTACAATATGATTGTATGACAATATGACTTTATGATTACTTTATGAACTCCCTTACTATGTTTATTTAGTTTTTGAGTTTTGTGTTATCACTTGTCAACATTACCGGGATAATACCAGTCGTATTATCCACCAACGGTTGGGAAAAATTAACAAAATACGACAAGTCTTCAGTCGCAGAAAAAAGAGTAAAAGCTAGCTAAAAATCGAGAGAAAGATGGTTGTGGTTGATTTAGCATTAATTTTAATTTCTCGTTTCAAACTTCGTGGTAACACAATATTACAATTCAGAGCTGTGTGTTATTCTAAATATAAAAAAAGAGTATGTCTTAATTATAGTACGCAATTCTATTCCAGTTGTACAGTACAAAATGAAAATTACAAAATTAATTCAAATGAAAATAAAATGAGATTATGGGCATCTGCCGAAACATACCTTATCCTCATTCAATAAACTATCTTATATCATTGTCTCAGCTCTTGGGCCAAGATATACATTACTCAAAGAATTAAAAATGGAGGAGTCTTCAAAATTCCTATCATTCAGTCATATACTTAGGTACTTATATACCAGTAGTAAATTTCGCAAGGCCTCTCAGCTAGAGACATGCCAGCACGCCAGCTATGGGACGAAATTGCACATTCCATCCTCGCTTCTAGTGGAGGCAGGCCGGTATGCCTGCGCTAGAAGGGAGATAGGGTGGTGTCAATGGATTTTCTATGCAATATTGCCTGCCAGCAGGCATACGCATGGAAGCGACAGACGTAGGCCTGTTTATTTGTCCCGTTTCATATAAAAAATAAGTATAGGTTGGAAGCGAGGAGGGCAGGCATCCGAGCTCCTAAAGAGGCATTCTGGCATGCCTGCAGACACCTTCTTTTGACCACTGGGCAGGTTCGAACCCCACCGAAGTGAAATCGTAAGTACATATTTGTTATCACTATTGCAGAAAATATATATAATTTTAAAGACTCCAGCAGCATATGGAAACGTGGCGATTCTAATTGAAACTCCAAGTTTATTTTATTTGTTGCGTTTAATGCATAAGCCAAAAAATGTAAATAGCATTTATTTTTATCAATCAAGACGTTCACAAATGTTTGATGCTATATCATTGTCCTTGAAAGCGTTAACCAAGAAGTAATGAATCAAAGCTGGCCATTGCTCTAATACTTTGCTATAAGTATTAAGCGATTGAAATGCCTGGCAAATTTTTAGAATATTTGTCCAAATTTCACTTTAATTTTGCTCATATTCTTCCGCCGACTTTATTTCGTAAAAGAGTGATGAAGTGTGGCATTATAAATCGTAGTGAAAAACTCCAATTGAAGTGACAGCGACAGCACTGAACTAATGTAGAAAAAGATAAAGAGACAAAGACAGAAAATTTGCTGACAACTTTTAATACGGAATCTGCCGTGAAGGTGATTCCGACATTTGTGGGACGTGAACTGGAAGTTTTTTTTAAATTACTGAAATGTACGGATTATTTTAAATTGAATGCAAATGTAAGGACAACGTTAGGATCTGTTACTGTTCCAACTGATTTTAAAGCTTTGAAAGCTTTGAAAGTACATATTGCCTCAAAAATGGAAGGAAATGACTGGCAAAGTTCTGATCAGATTTTATATGTCAGTTATATGCCAGACTATTTTGACAACAGGAACACTAAAAGTACTGTAAATTAAATAATTATAATGACAGCAATAATTACAATAGAAACTATACAGGAAATAACCACAATAATTTTAATAATAACAACAACTTCAGGAACAACAACAACTTCTGGAATAACAATAACAACAATTTTGCAGGGAATAAACAAAATAATAACAACAACTTTCGAAATAACAACTTTATGAATAACAACAATTTTGCAGTTAACAACTAAAAAATAACAACAACTTTGGCAGTAACAACAATTTTGCAGAGAATGTTGTGTGCAACAACTCGCACCTGCTGTAGGAGAATTACCGACAGATAGAGTAAAAGTTAGAGCAGTGTTCGCCAGCACTATACTCGCGAGTAAAGCTCTTGTTGAGCTTTAAATATGTATACGCGCGAAAGCTTTTTTATTCTTTGTTCAGATTTCGTTGAAGCAAGACTGCGCTCGGACGCTCCGTAATTTGTGGATTTATGCGTACACTGAGTAAATCGAAAATGCAAAATGTTTAACGTTCAATGGGAATATGTATACCACGAGAATATTGCTTGGTTTGGAATAGGCCGATACTTTTAAAAGAAAATAAATTCCCTTTAAATTAATTTCCGCAATTTCGATTTAAAATTAAGGGTTTTTGGCTGGTTTGTTAGGTTAGGTTATTTTATAAGGGTGTGTGGTACAAAAAGTACCATTTCCACTCGGAGGCCATCTATGGCCCATTGTGAATCCCTTTTATTATACCCCCACACTCACTGTGGCAGGGTATACTAACTTTGTCACAACGTTTGTAACGCCCATAAGGAGGCGTGTCCGGTATGGAAAAGTATATATATTCTTGATCAGTATCACCTCCTGAGTCGATTTAGCGATGTCCGTCTGTCTGTCCGTCCGTCTGTCCGTCTGTCCGTCTGTCCGTCCGCACGATAGCGGTCGCAGTTTTGGAGATATCGACTTGAAACTTTTTTTACATGTTTCTCTCGTAATTACTGAGATCAAGTTCGAGAATCAGCCAAATCGGACAAAAACTGGGCGTGGCTTCCATACACCGAAAAAAAAGGTAAAAATTTTTTATTGTTGTATTCGATTGCAAATGTTTAGAAACGTATTTTTGACATGGTCCGAGGTTCCGCAGCCACATATATAAGGGTCTAAATGGGGTCTTGAGACCAATTTTTTTTTTTTGTGGATTTAATTGGAAATTTTTAGAAATGGATTTTGGACATGGTCCGGGCTCCAAAACCACCTATAATTGGCTCAAAATAGGGTCTTGAGACCACAATTTTTTATGTTCAAGGTACTTCTTCCTACTGTGTGGGGGTATTTCAGCTTCGGTATAGCCGAAGATAGTCCACTCTCTAGTTTTTTAATATTTTGTGTGCGTACATGTGAAATCCTTTCTCAATTTCCCTCCTATATTATCAGCGCACGTTTGATCCATCAAGGATCCATTTTGTGCTTCGAATGAACTTTAGAAGGTCTGATACTGTATGCTCTGCCAGCTCTGTTGTGCTCTCAAAAAACCGGGAGCCTAGTGCTCGTTGGCGCTTTGTTTGTAGAGCGGGACAGTGGCAGAGGAAATGTTGTATAGTTTCTAGTTCATACTCATCTCCGCAGCTCCTACATATATCTGTGGTTACTATATGCCATTTCCCCAACATGGATCATATGGCACAATGTCCGGTGATAACCCCCGTCAGTATGATAAGAGATTTCCTATCCAGGGATAGCAGTTCCCCTGTTCTTTTCTGGTTCAATTTAGGCCATAGAAGTCGAGACGTTTTGCAGTCTTGTCTGTGGGCCCATTTATCGTTTATTTCCCTATTTACCATACTGTCAATTATTCCGTATTGGTTGCATATCGGTTGCAGAATTGAGTTGTCAGCCACACTGATCTCCATAGCAGAGCCTCACCTGGCTATCTCGTCTGCCTTGTCATTCCCACCCGATGGTGGCTCTGCACGATTCGCAGTGATTCCCTACACCTCTTTACTGCTTTCGAGTTGACTATGTACGGCGTGATTGCTTGTATGGCCGCCCTATTGTCTATGCAGATCATTACATTTTGTGTGCGTATGTTTTGATCAGCTAAGGCTCTAGCGGCATTCTCTATCGCGTAGATTTCAGCTTGGAAGACGCTGCTAGCGTCCGGCAGTCTGAAGGACTTTTGGAGGCCAAGCGCTTCACAGTAAAAACCCGCACCTGTTATTATATCCATTTTGGATCCATCCGTAAAAACTACAGTGTCGTCAACGTCTTTTGCGCCTTTTGCAGCGCATCTTTGCATGTACAGGTCCACCGATGGCAGGCCTAGCATTATATCTATTACCGCCCTAGGTGTGCTTCTTGCGGCTCCCGCAATCGATCTACCGGCTAGCGATTGCACTTTCGTGAGGAGTCCGAGGCGACTTCCAACATTAGTAGTGGTCCACCACACCAACGACCCATAGGTGAGGATAGGGCGTATTATTGCAGCATACATCCAGTGAAGGATTCGTGGTTGCAACCCCCATCTTTTCCCAAAGGTCTTTTTACAAATGTAGAACGCGTTTCTTTTCCACATAAGTTTGTGGTCCAGAATGACGCCGAGGTATTTAGCTTCATTAGATAGTTAAAGTTCAATTCCCTCTAGTTGTGGTAACTCGAAGTAGGGAATTTTCGTCTTTCTCGTGAACAGTACTAATTCTGTCTTAGAGGGGTTAACTTCAAGTTCGTTTAGTTTCGTCCAGTCTGAAATCTCTTTTAAGGCCGATTGCATGAATTCTGATATTGTGGGCAAAAATTTGCCTGAAATAAGTATGCACACGTCATCAGCGTAAGCAGTTAATACCCTTTGAGTTAAATGATTTTAGGATTTCATTTACTACAAGAACCCACAGGATAGGAGAAATAACTCCTCCCTGTGGGGTCCCTCTAGTTACGGATTTTCTGGCGGTGCCCGTACCCCACATTGAGTTGATAACTCTAGTCTCTTGCATGTTGTGAACCCAATGTTGGATAGGACGTGGCACAGATACGTCATCTAGACCATTTAAAATGGCCTCTGTTGTCACGTAGTTAAAAGCACCTCCGATATCTAAAAATGCGGCTAACGTGTACTCTTTTAGTTGTAGTATGCGTTCCACATGAACGACAACTTCAGGGAGAGCGGTCTCAACAGATTTACCTTTCTGGTATGCATGTTGTGATTTGCTTAGAAGTTGTGGGTTTATGGAACCTCTCAGGTAAAGATCAATCAGTCTCTCCATAAAGAGTAGTGTAGCATGGCTGGGAAAATACCATAGGGCCCCGCAGATTTGTAAGGCCTGAAGGATTTTACTGCCCAGGCTATTTTCTCTTCCGTTATTACTGATGGTAACTCGTCTCCGAGCACGTTGCTTATCTGTGACCTGTTTAGATTGTGATTTCCAGCGTCCGTGCAGTCAGGGAAGTGAGTTTCCATAAGCAGATCCAGTGACTCCTGACTAGATTCAGTCCATGAGCCGTCAGACCTCTTTAGGTACCCCGGGACACTAGAGTCTTTGGTACCTTGCGAAGTCTAGCTGCCTCATAACATCTTCAAAGGAGCTACAAAAGAGTTGCCATGATTACCTTTGGGCTGTTCTTATCTGTCTCTTAAATTCATTAAAACTGTCTTTATACGTTTGCCAGTCGGCCTCACTTCTACTCAATTTGGCTTTATTGAATAGTTTCCTTGTTATGCCCCTTAGTTGTCGTGCTCCACCAGGAGTTACCTGGCTTTGAACTGGGACGACTGATGGGACATGACGACTTGTAAGCTTTTTCCTGAATGGTCATCAGATTTCCGACTTTGCTGTCAACACCAGTCACTGTGGATTGTAAGGAGACTTGAAGCTTTGAAAATCCGTTCGCGACTAGTGTTGAAAACAAGTTCCAGTCGGTCCTCCGAGGGTTTCTGTAGGGCTTAGGTTTCTCTTTGGAAAGATTAATATCGAAGAGAATCCGACTATGATCAGAGAAAGAACATTGTCGGACACTCTCCAGTTATCTACCTCAATATTATTATTTTCTGTTAATAGTGTTATGTCAATTACCTCTTCTCTAACCCTATTTCGAAACGTTGGCGTCTCGCCCTTATTGCACTGAGGGAAAAAATAGTGAAATCAAATGAAATCGTATTTAAATCAAATATAAACGTATTTGATAGTGCTCCTGCTCCTAAGCTGTTTTTATTTAAATCAAATATGCGCGTATTTAAAATTGTATTAAATATGGAAATATTAGAATTAAATATGGAAATATTTAATGGCACCGCCCATACAACATTCAATTTAAATAACAGTAAGCAAGTATTGAACATATTTTAAATTTGTCAAGGAGCTGTACAATAACATTCCCAAGCTTTTTGTCGAATAATGGAATAATTGGGCAAGGGGCGTGGCACCGCCCATACAATTTTCTACCCCATATTACGGTTAAACGGCTTTATTGATTTTATTGAAATTTTAAGGTAAAATTGTGTATTTTGCAATAGGACATAAGAGGTTGGATTTGGACAATGGGGTGTGGCACCTCATATACAACAAAAAATATAATTAAAATGTAACTTAGTAATCATCACCAAGTGCGACATTTTTTGGGTGAACCATGCCGGGTGGGATTACGGCAGCCACCAAGCGCGTCCTTCGACATTTTTTGGATAATCCATGCCGGGTGGGATTACAGCAGCCACCAAGCGCGTCCTTGGATATTTTTTGGGTTATGATTCACCCGGGTGGGATTCCAACTGCCACCAAGTGCGTCCTTGGACATTTTTTGGGTGGATCATGCCGGGTGGGATTACAAGTGGCACCAAGTTTCACGGGCGGAATTAACTATCAACTACAGCGTCCATGAAGTTGTCGCAAATTCTTATATATATTTATTTTAAAATTTTATACAACCCATGCAACGCCGGGTATGTAACAGCTAGTATATCGAGGGCATATATTCAATACTCTCTATCAGCAAAAACACAATTGTTCAGGAGAGCGAAAAAACTGTTTTATACGCTAATGGTAGAAGTAATCAATCAACTCATCTTCTACGATATTAATTAAAAATTACTTCTAATTGATTCATGCAAAAAAATTTTGACATTTCGCCATAATCAAGCTGCTATGTCTGATAGACAGTATTGCATTTGATATTTTATTTTTTTGAATTTTTGAAAAAGTCTGATAGAGCATATTGCATAGTAAAAAAAATATTTTTTATGAGTTCATTCGCAGTTTTATTCAATTTGCAACATTTTTATAGATGTTTAACATTAGTTTATATAATTTTTGAATAAAAAAAGAAAAGTATTACGAACATTGATAATCAAAACAAAATAATTCACGTATTTCAATGCATTTCGAAGATTTTTTACTCCAACTGGCTTAAATTGTCATAGAAGTAGTGATATTCAGATGGAATAACTGGCTTCAAATCCTGCAAATGTTTCCATTTGCTTGGCTTAATTCCAAGACGTCATGAGTATAGCTTTTTTGGTTCTGTATGAAATTCGTATTGCTTGATTCGTGTAGGTAGGTTGACATAATGTGCATCAAAATCCAGCTTCAATTTGACACCACCACATGGTAGATATATAATTGATCTTAGCTGTGATACCGTCGGATCATTTTTGGTTCGACCGGGTCTAATGCTCGAAAAACGTAGAAGTTTTGCATCATTGTATTTTTTGAAAAAATCGTTGTTCAAATATACTGCGACGAATGGTTTTTTCACTACCTTATTATGAATTTTCTCGGCGAATATTTTGTTCGATTTGCTCGTCGTCGGTGTCTGTGTACAATTTTTTATTAATTATTTTAGTTTAATGAATATCTTCAACATTCTCTTCACGTGATGATGCGTAATCAATTGCAATACGATGTAAGGAATTACTAGCAACTGCATTTTGCGTTTAACCTCGTTAAATTAAAATCTGATGTGACTTTCCAGTTCTTACATTCGTTCAAATATGAATGTTTATGTCTAATTTGAATGACATACTCAGTTTTGCGCCATCTCGTCAGGATTTTTTTTGGCACAGTGAAAGGTGTAAAATGAGAAGACGGCGTGATTTTTTTATCCTAGAGCGTAGCTTTAGTGTACCGCTATTGATGAACAATCAAATAACAAACAACTTTGGTAATAAATCTTTGTTAAATTTGAGCTACAGCCAAAAAGCCAAAGCACCTTAAATTTTTTTTTTTTTTTTTTTTTTTTTTTTTTTTTAAGTAATTTTATTTAATTGAATCACCTAATAATAACTTAGGTCTAACAATGATTTTTCAAAAATTCAGAAATTCAGCTTATTATTATAATATTTAGATTAAAACTATTTGCCCTATATCCATTGATTTAGGCAATGTAGAGTTATCGTTACTAATATATGGGGACTATATTAGTTTCGTTTGAGACGTGAGGGATTCAGAGGTCTCAGTAAATTTCTAGCTAGAATGTTTGGGTGAAACTTAAAATCGAAAAATATTTTTTTTGTATGCTGATAGTCACTATTGCATTCATAAAAAGTCATCGTTAATGATAGGCAAATACAGAAGCGTGAAAAAATAGCTTTTGCGTTACTTTTTTGGTCTGAAATTAATATCATAGATGCACCTGCGATCAGGGAACAGTTTTGCATCAAAAACTCATTTCGCACAAAATTGCTGATAGACAGTATTGAATATAAGCCCTCGATATATATATAGTCAAGCCAAAACAAGTTAGTATAAGGGTTATAAAACAACGAAACGCACGGAGAATACACATACACGTCCGCACTTATTGAATTTTACTCAAAAAGTTGTTCATTTTAAATTACACTGATCGAACTAATTTTACATTGAGGTATTAAATAGAGTTGTTATATTATTCACTTTGACACGTTTTTGTCATTTATTCTGCCAGCTGCATTTCATGGTAGCTCGAACCGATACACTAAAACCGATACACCGCTTTTTTTATCATGTACTAGCAGGGCCCGGTCCGCTTTGCTGGCCCTAAAAAAGTTCTTTTTGCCTTTAAGGACATAATAAATTAATGAAAACATTTGTCACATATTTTTATTGGGAGCCCAAGTGTAGCATTTTGAAATATTGAATTGTATGAAAAGTGCCACGCCCGCTGTCCAATTCCAACCATATGTAACATTGAACTTAGATTTGAAAGCATAAAATCACGTCCCGTTGAAAAATGTTCATCGGCAGCCCAAGTGTACCATTTTTAAAATATTGAATTGTATGGGAAGTGCCACGCCCCGCTGTCCAATTCCAATATGTTGCATTGAAGGCATAGAACCATTTCCCGTTGAAGAATATTCAATGGGAGCCCAATAATGGCACTTTGAAGTATTGAATTGTATGGGCGGTGCCACGCCCTACGCCGATATGTTGTATTTAGCTTAGAGATGAAACCATGAAACCATTTGCCAAATTTTGTTTGGAAAACATTGAATGAGAGGCCAGTTAGAGCAATTTGAAATATTGGTTTCTATGGGCGGTACCGCGCCTTTTTGTCCAATTACGCCGATATGTTGCATTTAGCCTAGAGTTGAAACCATGAAACCATTTGCCAAATTTTGTTGGAAAACATTAAATGAGAGGCCAGTTGCAGCAATTTGAAATATTGATTACGCCGATGTGTTGCATTTAGCTTAGAGTTTAAACCATGAAGCTATTTGCCAAATTTCGTTGGAAAACATTGTGTGGGAGCGCTATTACAGCATTTTCAAATATTGACCTGTATGGGCGGTGCCACGCCCCATTGTCTATTCCCAGCCATTTGCCATTTTCATGGCGAATTTCATTTTATTGTGATCAAAAACGTCTGAGATATAGCAGTTTTTACTAACTTCTGGGCGGTAAAAGTGGGCGTGTCAAAACCTATCCTATGTCACGACTCACGACCCCTAGAACACATATATAATTATGGTGAGAATCGGTGCTGTAGTTTTCGCGTCTACTGGTAACAAACATACACGTCTCTATTATATATGTAGATTCTGGCAGCTCCACTAAAACTAATACCCCAAAAAAAGTTGTTAAACATTTTTGAAATTGGTGTAAATGGACACACAAACACAGACAAAACCATTTGTCCAGTTTGGTAATATACGGTCAACCAAATAATTTTACCAATTAAATATATATTTTTTATCGTTATATGCAATGCACTCCGGCCCTGGGTGCAGAACTGTATGGTGTTTCTCATCACAATAGTGGCCGATAAAAGAAGCGAAATATGGACGAAAAAATAAGAAATATTGATGTTTTTGATGTATTATTTTACATTTCGCGGAGCTCTCGGTTTCATTTGAAAGCTGAGCTCAATAGCTAACAAGAACTTAAAACGAATCTAGCAAAAGCCCTAAAATCGACTTTCCAAAAAAAGTTCCCACCTACTGGAACCCATTTACAATTCACTGTACAAAATCGAAAATTGGGCATAAACACAAGAGCTCATATTCATAGTCAAATTAAGTTTCACCTTATCTTAAGTACTCTACTAAGTTGACAGTGAATTGAAAGCTTCTAAGCTGGTACTAAGGTTTAGCAGCTACTAAATTTGACTATGAATATGTCAAGTTTATTAATTTTTATGTGTTGTTTATTCTTTCAGTGGTACACACTGACCATTGCAAAGATTCATTGTGAAATTAATAAAATGTGCTAATTAGAAAAAATTTTTTATTAATTTTAATAACTTTGTTCGTAATTCGTTTTTTTTTAACATTATTATTAACTCTGAATACGTGGTACTCGAGCAGCAACCTTGTTATTTTGACATTGTCGTAATCCTTTTAAACAATGGCAATGACATATTTAAATTTTTAAAAAAAATTTGTCAAAAATATGGTTAAAAAATTTAAAAAAAATGCGAAAATATGGATGAAAAATAATAAAAAATGAGAAAATATGGATGAAAAAAAAATGGTGAAAATATGGATTTGTGCCTGAAAATGTTAAAAATATGAATTTAAATATTTTATATTTAAATTTATATAAAAATTAGCCCTGCCTATGAGCCAAGCAGTTTGAACAATAAATTGAAATTGATGATTTTGTGATTTTAAGTTCATTTAGAGATAGAAGTGTATCACTAAATTTCCTTTAGTAAAAGATGACAATTTTTAGTTTATGAAAACCTTAATCCACGCGAAATATAATAATGGGGTTCATTTAAACTTGTACAACCCCGTAAACTCGTAAACTCGTACCACATGTAAACATTAAATGAACGATGAAGTGTAAAAATCGTAAATATCGACAAAATGGCTGCTACGGTTAGGGTGGCATTTCAATACTCTACAATTAGGGTTTACATATTAAGAAAAATTTAATAATAAGCACTGAAAAAATCATAATGCCACATTTAACTGAAATTGAAGTACCTCGAAGATACAGCAGTGAATGATTTGCTAATGCTGGGGTTATTTTTTGCTTACATCAGCCATTTTTCCAATTGTTTGTTTATTTCAAGTGACAGCTGACAGTGTGGTAGCAAACTTTTGGAAAACGTTTAGAAACGCAGTAACGCACATTTAGAAACGTACTTTTAGACCAAGCTATTTAAATTTCGAACATTATTTATAGATTTTGTCAGTTTTTACACATTTTTAATAATTACAACCGCATTTAGCGTAGAATAAGATATAGGAAACAGCTTTAGTATCTCATTTAACAACATAAATGTCGATTATAAATGAATTCCGCACTTTTAAAAATGACAAATTATTTCCAACTTTGTGGATTTGATTTCTTGTCTCATAAAATAAAAGAGATACAGAATGTTCCACAGTATTCTCTAATGTTTTATAACTCAATTTTCTATACAAAATTTTTTAAAATTCCACAACGCAAATAAGACTTCTTTTTAAAACTCACGATCACCTTTATTCAATTTTATTTTCTCTAAAAATCTGAATGGACATCGAAAATAATTTTTTTTCTGAATATAATTTAACTACTTTTAGTATGTAATGGTTTGTGCAAAAGGCAACCCATATTCACCTCGTAGATCTACGACGTAGTTTACGCTTCAAAATAGGCTCGGAAAGGTTGTAAACTTATTCCCATACAAATTCTAACGGAAAGTTTACTGTCTACAAGATGTAAATCGTTTACGAGTAATCGCTGTAACATGCATTCCGATTGGATAAGTTCTTTGAATTTTTCAGGTTGGATTTTTTTTACCGAGACTCGAAAACTTAAACCGCATTGCAGAGGCACAAGAACTTATCCAATCGGAATGAAAATTGAACAATTTCTTAATGATATCAAACTTTTGAGACTCAATACAGTCCGATCGGACTATTCCCAATATTTAATACACAGGTTGTAACCAGTGTTGCCAGGTTTTTGCCAAGACCTACCCCATTTTTTTCCTCAAGAGGTATGGGTAGGATTCCCAGACGTACTCTTTTAAAGAGTACAGTACTCTTTTTTAGGCCCTCCTCTTTTTTACTCTCACTTTTTTCCCGAAAGTACTATGAAGTACTCTTTTTCTTATTTCTGTGACTTTACCATATTTCTGTGACTTTACCATATACCATATATGAATGTATCGGCTCAGTAAGGTTACCAATTTTTATTATTCATCACAATTTAAATAAAAACCATCAATTATTATGTTTGTTAGTTTGATGCAGAGAACTTATATTCATAGAGAAGCGTCATAAGCATTCCTCTTCCTTTTTCCTAACTCGGAGCTCATGCAATTCTGGTGAGTAAGCAGACTCATTTGTGATGCTGATTTTTTAAATTTACTTATTATTTAATGTATAGGTGCTTTTAAACAAAAGCAATACATAATCAAAACTGAAATCAGCATTTATTTAAATGCAATAATGCATTTGAAATAATTGCCATTATTTCTTTTTAGTTAATTTCTAGGCATAAAGAATAAACAAAATTAACGAATTGAAGATAACAGACTGAAACCGTTTTTGTTGGGCATTTCGTTAGCAAAGCAGCTTTCTGTTGTTGCTTTGCTAAAAAAATGCGCGCAAGTCCACTAGGATGAAAGTGGTATGTACGAGAAATTTATTAAGTCCGCCATATAGTGAGTTGTGGTTCCAGTTCAGAATATTAATAGTTTTGAGAAATATGGAGCAAATCATGCAATTTATTTTTAAAATGCTCCTAATACGGCTGGAAACCCAACATTCCAAACCAGTTCTGATTTATATTTGTATTTTTTCGAAATATTTTTCAAATATTAAAATTTTTTTTAATATTTTAGAAAATAAGGGTGATTTTATTTTTAATGCAATATTATAGAAAATACATGAACCTGAGAGTCCTCATCATTATTTGTCCATTTAAAATTTTTGCTGATTTTTGAAAGAATTTTTTGTAACAAATCTATTAATTGGGTAGAATATATAAAAAAAAAGTTATACAAAAAATAAGCAAACATATAGGTACCAAGCAGATAATTTCCATAATTTATCATGTGATTCCAAAAATGCCAAAACCATCAAAATACTTTGTCGCGAATCCAAATAAATCATAGAAAATATACACGCATATAAGAAAAAAACAGCAGGAGGGATGAAAATCGACAACAACAACTACCTCCGCCAATCATATTAAAAAAACCAAACGGCAAAAAATTGCAAAATGAATAAAAAAAGAATCAAAACAAACGAATCAAGATCTAGTCAAAGAAAACGATCGAAATAAGAAAATGGACAAAAACACAGATGTAAAGAAAAGCAAAAACAAAAGCGAACCAACAAGAAAAACTTTTGTAACACACTACAAAAAATTAAAAAATGTTAGCCAAATGCCGCAGTCTGTACACTCACTGTCCAAACTCCGCAGTCTGCTTACTCACCAGAATTGCACGAGCTCCGAGTTAGCAAAAAGGATGAGGAAGAGCTTATGACGCTTCTCTATGAATATAACTTCTCTGGTTTGAAGCATCACATTGCATTCAAAAAGTTACAAAAATTCTTAGCTGCTTCACTGAGAGGAAAATGTTTTAAAATTAAACGAAAATGTTTTAAAATTGAACGATTTTGTTTTTAAAACAGAGCTTTGTACAGATTTGTTAAATTTTAAAACACGTGTGCTAAAAACAAATTTTAAAACGCAAATGTTCAATTTTAAAACATTTTTTTCAAAATAATAAAATTTTTTTATGAACAAATTTTATAAAATTTGAGACCGGGATTTAAACCCACGCCTACGGAATTTGGATGGCGCGCTAAACGCTCAACAGTTTGGTCTTCTGTTAACAATATTCAACAGAGTCTAAATGTATTATATAAGGTAGTTCACAAAGGTCTCATATTGATCATAAAGTCATATTGTTGTATAAATATACAATAGTCATAAAAATGATGTTGCTTTTTTCCATACAAAAAATTTTACGACCAATACAACTCAGCAAGCTGTGTTTTTCGACTCTCATACTCATTTAAAAGTTGTTACCAAAAAAGCTGTAGGAATTTGTGAAAATTGGACTATGGAACTATTTTTAATGCATAAAAGGTGCACAACTTGCCGAAAATATTGCAACAAAGATCGAGGAGACCACCAAAACTCTTCCGACCATCAACTTTGGCCAGATGCACACTTGCACCACCGGACCCAGAGGATTTTGAACTGCTGCGACTTCTTGAAAATATTGAAACAAAGCTCTACTACTTGAAAATGAATCAGCAGAAGTAATAGTAATAAGAATCAGCAGTAGTTCTAAAATCAGCAATTCAAAAAAATACGAAATCATATTAGTTATTGCATGAGCTTTGGTTATGCTGATTGAAAATGAATTAGCATAAGCAATAGTAATAAGAATCAGCAGTAGCTCTAAAATCTGTAATTCAAAAAACTAAAAATCATATTAGTTTTGCTGAAATAGTAATAATTTAAAAAACTAAAAATCATATTAGTTTTGCTGAAATAGTAATAATTTAAATAACTAAAAATCACATTAGTTTTGCTGAAATAGTAAGGGTATTCATTTAAAAGTGGAAGTTGTGCAGTTGGTGACCAGCGCAGTTTTCCCCGGTCTGGTTTCATGAACGCACCAGAAAATTATTTGTGCACTTCTTTTGATTCTTCTTCAAATTTTTGACAGCTTTTGTTTAAAGTTAAAAAAAAATGGTTAAAATAAGCGAAAAAAGAAAATTAATCAAACTATTTGAAGAAATAGCTTTCGTTGACGTCGGTAAGTAAATTTGTTTACTTACCGCCATTTTCGAAGCAAGCTATATTAGTGTTGCATACTCACTTAGACAATAACAAGTACTCGATATTCTGCACAGCTTTGACAATTATAAATTCAATAAAATTTTATTTTGCAAACAATTGTTACCTATATTTATTTTTTAAACTTATATATATAATTATACATTTTTCTTTTAATTTGCAGCCGCATTTTATTACTTTTGATAACTACTTTTTTAATTAATCGAATATCAATTTTATTGTTCGACATCACTTCAATCGCACAACATTTGCGCAGTTCTTTCCGCACCAAAATCGACGCGCAAAGTTTTCCACTTTGTGCAATTCTCTTCTCATACAATTTTTGACAGTTCTCGTCAACAACTGAACCACTGCGCGTTTCCCAGGGTTTTCCCACTTCAAATGAATACCCCTAGTAAATAATCTTAAGTAGCTTTAAAATGAGCAATTCAAAAATTAGCTCTGCTTATGCTAATTGAAAATGAATTAGCAGAAGCAATAGAAATAACTAGAGAGTGGACTATCTTCGGCTATACCGAAGTTGAAATACCCCCACACAGTAGGAAGAAGTACCTCGAACATATAAAAATGTGGTCTCAAGACCCTATTTTGAGCCAGTTATAGGTGATTTTGGAGCCCGGACCATGTCCAAAATCCATTTCTAAAAATTTCCAATTAAATCCACAAAAAAAAAAAATTGGTCTCAAGACCCCATTTAGACCCTTATATATGTGGCTTCGGAACCTCGGACCATGTCAAAAATACGTTTCTAAACATTTCCAATCGAATACAACAATAAAAAATTTTTACCTTTTTTTTCGGTGTATGGGAGCCACGCCCAGTTTTTATCCGATTTGGCTGATTCTCGAACTTGATCTCAGTATTCACGAGAAAAACATGTACCCAAAGTTTCAAGTCGATATCTCCAAAACTGCGACCGCTATCGTGCGGACGGACAGACGGACAGACGGACAGACAGACGGACACCGCTAAATCGACTCAGGAGGTGATACTGATCAAGAATATATATACTTTTCCATACCGGACACGCCTCCTTATGGGCGTTACAAACGTTGTGACAAAGTGAGTATACCCTGCCACAGTGAGTGTGGGGGTATAAAAATCGGATGTATTCACATGTGATTAAAACAACTCCTACACAGAGGGAAAAAAAATCAGAACTGCATGGTTATGATTTGAAACGGCTATCGTTACGAAAAATTCAACACCGCAACGTTCTAAAACACAACCGAAACAGTTTCACTTTTTGAAGATGGTATGAGTTACTGGAGCGTGGGTTCGAATCTCAGTCGGACCAAATTTTTTTTCGATTCTATTTTTGTTTTATAATTTTTTTTATATATTAGTGCAACAAAAAACTTTTGAAAAACTTTTGAAGATTGTATGAGTTACTGGAGCGTGGGTTCGAATCTCAGTCCGAGAAAATTTGTTTTCGATTCTTTTTTTATTATTATTTTTTTTTTATATATTTGTGCAAAAAAAAACCAATTTGAATTTGCCGATTTTAATTTTGTTGCATTTTTGAGTTACTGAACGTCGATTTCAGCAAAACAAACCCCGGATTCTTGATCAGCGACCCCTCAAAAAAAAAGAATACAAAAAGTAATGTGTTAAAAAGGAAACCAAATATAAATTGCTCCGACTGAGATTCGAACACACTATCCCAAAAAATATTTTATAACTGAAACCGTTTCAAATCCTAACCAGTTTCATAGTATATGTATGCAGTTAAAACATTGTAAAATACACACAGCGGTAGGCAAGCGTGCTAAGGGGAGCTTTTATGAATCCGAATGGCCAGGGTTCAAATCTTGGTAAGTAAACAAAAATGTAAACCATTTCTGTATTTCGTAAATTAAATATAACAATGAAATATCAATAAATAATGTTGTTTAAAAAAAAAAGGTAATTTAGGTAATTCTAAAAAAAGCCTTTCCAATAACCTTTTTTGGTATTTTCAATTCATGAAATCATAAGCATTTCAGTCGGAAAACAACAATTTTCAGTCTTGAAACAACAACATTTGCGTCTCAATTCATCAATGTGCCGTTTCAATTCATTAATGGGCAATTTCAAAAAAATTTAAACGTTTTGTTGTCAAAATCAGAACATTCAGTTTTGGCTGGAAATTGACAACGATTCGGAACGTTTTGACAACGTTTCGTTTTGATTTTTTTCTCAGTGTATGTACGTCTTTGGAGTTTTTTGGGTGATTCATGTCACTTGGGATTATACCAACTCCTAAGTGCGTCCTTGGAACTTTTTTGGGTGATTCGTGCCACTTGGGATTTGACCAATCATCAAATAAAGTTCCAACGACAATGCTATTTTGCTTGCAGCATTTTGCTTGTTGTGATCAAATCATTACTATTTCCGTATTTATACTCTGTCCAAGGGTATATTGTTTTTGTCACACCGTTTGTAACGCCCATAAGGAGGTGTGTCCGGTATGGAAAAGTATATATATTCTTCTGAGTCGATTAGGCCATGTCCGTCTGTCTGTCATTTCGCACAATAACTGTCGTAGCTTTTGAGCTATCGAAATTTTGGGATTCCTCTTATCGATTTTTTTCGATAATTTATCGAGAATTTTTCGATAATTTATCGATTTTTTATCGATAATTTATCGATTTATTATCGATAATTTTCGCTAATTTATCGACTTTTTATCGATAATATTTCGAAAATTTATCTATTTTTATTGATAATTTATCGATTTTTATCGGCCATTTTGTATGGGAGGTAGGCGTGGCTCTTATCCGAGGTTGCCCATTTTCAATACCGTCCAATCATTAGCCAAAATTCATTTAATTTTCATTTCATTTATTAACGTCTAATGGATACAGTAATAATTACAGACTAGAAAATAACTAACAATATATTTATTAACTTACACTAGCTAAAAATAATAATTCAGTACAATTCATTTAGTAATAATTTAAATGCAAAACGCGAGGAGGAAAAATCTATACCATTTTCATTTTTATTAATTTTATCAAATTCTAGAAGAGTCCGAGTAATTGGCTCATTTAGTTCTGTGAAAACTTTCACAAAACAAGTCATTGTGACGCAGATGTCGATTGGGAATCGTAAATAAAATAAGTTCCAACAAAGATGAACAGTCAATATTGCCACTGAAAACTTTGGTATTGTGCTAAGTTTAGCAATACCTCTATAGTTAGATACGAATGATTTGGTTCCACTTTTATAAAGAGGAATAATGTATGACTCTCTCCATGAATTCGGAAAAAAACCTCTTTCAATAGAGGCATTAAATATATTTGAAAGTGGAATGTATAAATTTTCTGCACAAACTTTCAAAATACAGCTAGGAATATTATCTGGACCAGTACTATATGAATATTTCAACGATTTTAGGTGTTGTAAGACATCATCAGATTCTATAACAGGATTGAGAATGGAATTATAAGTGGGGATGTTATATGGATATGATGTGTTGCCATAAGTATTATCAGAATATGTCGTTTTGAAGAAGTCAGCAAACATATTTGAAATCTCAGTAGGATTGTTGGACTCACGATCATTCCATTTCATTGTAGTTGGAAAACCAGTGTTTTTCCTTTCTGAATTTACAAAGTTATAAAAAGTTTTAGAATCGTATTTCATTTTGGACTAGCTGGGCCCGGTCCGCTTCGCTGGGCCTAAATAATTTTTTCGCGGCAGTGTGTAGGAGCATTAAGTTGGGTATAATTTAATTTCCATTCACAATAGACATTTTTCCGTAGTTATTTGGAATGTAAATGGCAAATGCATTTTAGTGGAAATGAAGTACTGTGAAAGTGGGCGTAAAATGTGCACTGGGAGATTGGGGCAAATTATGGAATTGCGAATATGTAATACTCAAGGAGAAGCCGCGTTTTTTTGGCATTGCCTTAGGTTTTTTCCATTGTTGAAAAGTTACATGCAATCAAATGGAAATAACCTTAATTTTTACTCCCCGCTGCATTTAATGTTAAAAATACAGAAGTTGTTGAAATTTGTGATCCGTACATCGACTTGAAATACTTTAGCTAATCGATTTCATACTTTGAAAGAAACCGAAAGGTTTTTTACCCGCAGATATGGTAACACTTGGGTGGGGAAAAATTAAGTCCTAGGTGGCAACCAAGTTGATTGTTGATCATATGGTATTTGCTTCAAAAGATTCACAAATGTGAGAGAAATACGTATTTTCTAACTTGTGGGCGGTTAAAGTGGGCGTGTCAAAACCAATCCTATGTCACGACTCACGACCCCTAGAACACGCATATAAATTTTGGTGAGAATCGGTGCTGTAGTTTTCGCGTCTACTGGTCCCAAACATACACGTCTCTTTTATATATATAGATTTCAAATCGTTTAAATATTCCTCATAGCTTTTTTTATTAAGTACTTGATATTTATGTCTCAGAAGCGAATATTTTGAATAATCTTGAAGGTTTAAAGTTCTTTTATATGTTTTAAATGCCCGAGTTTTCAAAGTTTTAAGTTTCCTCAATTCTTTTGTAAACCATACAGCACCAAGTTCATTCGAATTCTTTTTAATGTTCTTTGGAACACATATCTCGAAGACTTTGCTGAGCGTACAATTGAAAATTGATACACAGTCGTCAACATCTTCAAAGCTCATGTCCCAACTAGTTTCAGATAAGAGTTGGTTCATTTTAACAAAATTTGTATTCTTGAAGCAAAAAAATGACCTCAACGGTGTAGAAACTGGTTCTAAGTTGTTTTGAACAAATTCGAAAGATAATTCAAGTGTTGGGTGATGGTTATCTTCTGGACATGCAAAAGCATCACAGCGTTGCACTGAAAACTTCGAAGAGTCGTCAACATAAATTAAATCCAAAATTCTACTATTCTTATTTTCAATCCCGTTTACTTGTTGTAAACTCATATCTGAAAATGAATCCAGAAAGTCATTTAAACAGTTTGAATCGCTACAAAAATTCCAAGATATATTCGGTAAATTAAAGTCTCCAAAAACAACAATGGAATCGGCAGGTTTAACATTTGAGTAAACCAATGATATAAGCGACACATGTCTTAGATAAACGGTAATATCGGAATTCGGTGGGATATACGAGCAAGTATCGAAAATATCGATACTAAAAACTCGAATTCGTACACAAATAAATTCCAAGTCAGAGACATCTGAAAGTATGATTTCCTCACATGAAAAAAGGTTTTTTACTGCAATGAGGACTCCACCACCAGTCCTGCATTTACGATCCCTCCGAAAAATTTGATACCCAGCACACAGAATTTCTGAATCAAAAATATTTGGTTTAAGCCAAGTTTCGGTAAATACCAAGACATTATGACTACAATCGAAACTTTTAATATAAATATCGTTCAACTTTGTATTTAGCCCTCGAACATTTTGGTACAGAAGACAAACAACATTATTCGGGATTTTATTTAGTTTTTTTGATTAGAATTTAATTTTCTTTGAGGAAGTTGAACTGGATTTACTAGATTTGATTCTTTATAAACAAATTCACGAACTAAAGTATTATCAGACCAGAAATTTTTATTAACAATCTCATCAAACAATTCTGCAGGAACAGATAATTTGAAGGATGAAATGTTTCTAACGTATGAAAAGTTAAACTTAAAAGCATTTATATTATTTCCGGTTCTATTGTGTTTAGAATCAATATAAAATATAATGTCATCAGATACTGTGTCCGCTGCAAATCTAGACACGAAAATAGATTTTTTAGGTTGCACAACAACAATCCTTTGTGGGGTTCCCGTTTCTTGTACTTCCCGCAAACAATCCTTTGGAGAAATAATATTTATGTAAGGACAAAAATTTTTTATCAATATTTGAGATTCCATTCATATTTTTCTCAGGAGCGTCATCTACCCTCGTTTCCAAAACCGCAGGATCAGGAGAATAAAATGTAACTCGTGAAGCAAACATATCGGAAAAGGATGGAGTTGTCGGAGTTGAAATTGGCTTTGGGGCAGGTGGTAAAAGCCCAACAGAAGTATTTTGTTTCGGAGCTGTTTTATCCAAACATTTATACTTCTGAAAGTATATTTCATACTCCTTCAGTTTAGACTGGGCAGCTGCTAAGTCCTTTGATACATCATTAAATCCCTTTCGGGCTTGACGTACCAATTTACAGAATTTACGGAAAGAGCAAGTCATATTAAAATGCAAAATTTATAAAAAATAAAATACAAAAAGTGTAAAAAAGTGTAAATTGTAACGAGACAAAATATTGACTGGGAAAAGGCACTTTCAAATTATATTAAAACAAGTGCCTGAAAGTATGCTCTGAAAATATGATCAGTCTGAGAATGTGGAATCTATATAAAGCTGTTGACACAAGAAATGTCAAAGTGGACAGTATAAGCAAAAACAAAAAAAATTGCAATTTTTGTTGTTGTGATACTTAGCTGACAGAAATATAGCACAAAACTTTGTTATTTGCACAAAACTTATTGTACTTAGCCAGAATTTAATTTATTTAATTTATTTAAAAGGTTTTCAAAATAATTAACACGGTATAACTATTTAAAAATATTTATTCAAATCGCAGCAAAAAATTCACTTATGAACAAGTTGAACAGGGTTGCCAAACTGTTGCCAAATCGAACAGGTATGTCGAAGACAAAAACAAGAGATTGAATAACTCTTCTTTTTTCAAGAGATTGAAGATTTAATAACAAACAACGGGAAGTATAGGATGGCAATGGATCCCGAAAGTGTAATGATCTCAATGCAAACTTCATACATTTTTTTTTTAACACGTTCTAAACGATTAATGTGGGTAACATAAAACGGCCTCCAAATAAAAGAAGCATATTCCAATTTCGACCTTACAAAAAAAGTGTATAAAAGCTTAAGCGTGTATGGATCAGAAAAATCCGAGCTATTTCTACGTACAAAGGCCATAAGGGAATATGCTTTGGGAATGACAAAATTAATATGTGCAATAAAAGTAAAACCAGCATCAAATAAAACTCCCAAATCTATGGTTTCTTTAACTGATTTTAGTTGTGTACCATAAAGTTTATACATTTGAAAAGGTATTACATGTGATTTCAAGAAGCATCTAACAAGTTATCTATTTCAGATTGCGAAGTAAAAGTATCACTACACTTAGAGAAAAAATCGTGTTAAATTAACCAATTTTTAACCAATTTTGTGGTTAATATTTTTCAAACCGATCTTTCAGGTTGTTTTAACAAGATGCTATTGTTAAAAATGACACTCTCCTATATGTGTACGTGTACGTGTGAAGAGGTTTGTGATTAAACTGGGAAAACTGGTAAATATGCGTTCCTTCAAATCATTGCCGGTAGCTCAGGGGTTAGGCAGTCAGCCTCATAAACGGAAGTACGGGGATCGAGTCCCCGTTCCGGAAAAAGTTTTTTAAATTAAATTTTTTTTTATAAAATTGTAAACCACAGTTCCCTTCTTCCCAGCAAACATTTTGGTTTGGAAATAAGTTATTTGTAAGCTTACTAGAGTAAGTGTTTTGTTTGGAAACAAGTGTTACAAAACAATGATTTTTTACTATAAACTAAGCGAAACGGAATATTGACTGTAAGCTTACAATTTAGGTTTGTAAAACCAGAGAACATAGACGAGTAGAGAAGCACCACTCGGGAAGTCAGACTCAAAAACATTTTCACGCAACATTTAACCAGAGGACCGCTAACAGAATGCATTTTACAGCGCTTAAGTTTTAACATTTTTCCCTTTGCTCGCTGTTACTTTTTCTGTTTTCTTGTGGTTATTGCGTTTTTTGTGATCTTGTGATTCTCTTGCTTTTTCGCATTCCTTGTGATTCTTTTCTACTTGTCATTTTTTTGGTACCCCTCCGGTCAGTTGCCAAATTTCTGTGACGTCATGATGTCTTTGGTTGTTTTGAATATTTCTACATTTCTTTTGTGTATTGAAATTCATAAATATATCAAACATGCAAACTTCAACAACGGTCAATTCACCGAAGCAATTATGAAATTGCAGAAATGATCAAAATATAAAGAAGCAGAGTGAATGAGCCAAAAACTAGCGAAAGAAATACAAGTGACCTTGCTTATCAAATATTCTTGGTCTCTTTGTTGTTGCGAGGACACAACGAAAAAAAGAAAGAAATACGACAAGGGAAGAAATTGATAGGTTAATGAACTTATTGCAAAATGGAATTAATGCTAAATATGTATGACTATATTGTAAATCTGTGTGAAAATAAATATATTTACATAATGCTTCAATAATAATATTAAATAAAATATTGTATGTAAATACAAATGTGATGAAATTATTGAAATATAATAATTGTAAATTGCGTAAAAAACCAAAACGTTTTGTACGGATAATCAAAATAAAATCAATTCGCTAGCATGACACAGAATAAGAAACCAAATGCATATCAATTTCAATACACAAAAGAAATGTAGAAATATTCAAAACAACCAAAGACATCATGACGTCACAGAAATTTGGCAACTGACCGGAGGGGTACCAAAAAAATGACAAGTAGAAAAGAATCACAAGGAATGCGAAAAAGCAAGAGAATCACAAGATCACAAAAAACGCAATAACCACAAGAAAACAGAAAAAGTAACAGCGAGCAAAGGGAAAAATGTTAAAACTTAAGCGCTGTAAAATGCATTCTGTTAGCGGTCCTCTGGTTAAATGTTGCGTGAAAATGTTTTTGAGTCTGACTTCCCGAGTGGTGCTTCTCTACTCGTCTATGTTCTCTGGTAAAACAATGTTTTGTAATGGTTGTTAATTAATGTTTTGTAAACATTGACTGTAAGCTTACAAAGCAGGCTTGTAAAACAATGTTTTGTAAACATTGACTGTAAGCTTACAATTTAGGTTTGTAAAACAATGTTTTGTAATGGTTGTTAATTAATGTTTTGTAATCCAATTAATCCTTTTTTTTACACATTACATATATAAATAAAGCTGCTGTATAGTTTTTAACGTAGATTTTTATTTAATTAAGAAAACAGTTTGTACATAGATCTAAGGAGATGTTAAATTCAATAAATAGTTAAACAAGTGATAAAAATTATAACTTAAATTCAAACATTAGTTAAACATTGGGTTAGTTTATGGTGAAAACAAATGAAAAAAACAAATCTAAATGTATTTATTTAGCGGGAAGTTTTTTTTGGTCTGCCACCTCATCCTCCATGAGCTTCCGCCAGCACGTCTTAACAAATTGTTGCTTATTTTGCGCCGAAATAGATTTAAGTTGGAATTCCTGCAAAATTAAAATTTTCGCAAACTTTTTTCCTAAACCTTTTTTAATATACTTACAAGTTGTTGAAGCTGATCGGGATTTTTTTGTAGATTTCCCTCAAACTCCATAAATTTATCTATCAGCGAATACTTGTATTTATTTCAATTATATTGAAATTATAATCGCCTTCGCACCACAAGAAAAATTTTAGAATGCAAAATATTTTTGAATATATGATTGAAAAATCAAAGTGAAAAAAAATATCTAAAAAGTGTTTTCAAAGTAATAAATTTTCCAAACCTTTTCCAAACGTTTTCCAAAAATTTATAAAATGCTTACAAAATTGTTTGGAATTAGTTAATTTCCAAACATTTTCCAAAATTTACAAAAATGTTTACAAATTTGTTTGGAATTAAATTTATTTCCAACATAAATTCCAAACATTTTCCTAAATTTATAAAATGTTTACAAATTTGTTTGGAACTAAGTTAATTTCCAAACATTTTCCTAAATTTATAAAATGTTTACAAATTTGTTTGGAATTAAGTTATTTTCCACACATTTTCCTAAATTTAAGAAATGTTTACAAATTTGTTTGGAATTAAGTTAATTTCCAACATATATTCCAAACATTTTCCAAAAATTTATAAAATGTTTACAAATTTGTTTGGAATTAAGTTAATTTCCAAACACACTTACGTAATACTTCATTAAATGTTTGCTGGATATTTTTATTTTCAAAAAAAAAATTTCTCATTTGTGTAAATGTGTGCGTTTTGCTTCGATTTTTGTCAATGTATTTGTAGTTTTTTGGAATTGTTTTTGTTTTGCGTACAAATGTTTTTCATGTAAATATAACATGAATCGTGTTAATTAAAATACATGAAGATTTCTCTGGGTGTAAGATTCGCAATTTTTAAAAATAATTTAAGATCATCCGCATATAGTAAATATTTAGAAACAGAAAAACCACTACTGATATCATTAATAATAAAAATAAATAGCAATGGGCCCAAAATACTCCCCTAAAGGACACCGGACGATGCAACAAAATTATAAATTTTAACAATATCGATTTCAACAAAGAAACGCCTATTACTAAGATACGATTTAATCCAATTTAAAAACGAGGAGTGAAATCCCATTTAAGCAAGTTTGGCTATTAGGATGTTATGACAGACCTTGTCAAACGCTTTTGAAAGGTCTGTGTAAATGGTGTCAACATGACAGCCAATTTCAAACGACGATTTACAGTAGTTATTAAATACAGCCAAGTTACTGGCCGTTGAACGTCCCGCAACAAAATCATGTTGATGAGGACAAATTATTCTCTTGGTAGCAAAGAATAACTTACACTTAATGACAGATTCGAACAGTTTTGACACTGAAGATAACTTCGAAATCGGCCTATAGTTTGAAATATCGTTCTTATTACCACATTTAAAAACTGGGGTAATAGATGCAATTTTGAAATTATCAATATACGCTCCAGCTTGAAGCGGTTTATAAAAAATCCCTTTTAAAGATTTAATAAGAGAAAACACAAATTTTTTTTTAGTAAAAAGGAAGACAAACCATCTACATCAATTATGCAAGAATTCTTAAAAGTGAGTATCATGGATCCGAAATCCACTGATGACTTAATATCATTAAAAAAGAGTAATCTATATCCTCCGCGGGTTCAAAATTCGAAACAAAAAAATCAGCGAATAAATTAGCAGAATCTAAAGCTGAATCAGATTTTTAAGTAAAACATTGAAGACGGAATACTAGAGACACATTTTTTAGATTTAATGAAATTCCAAAAAAATTGTATTTTCAATCTTATGTTACCCTCACATTCCAACAAATACTGCTTGTATACAAATTTGTTAAGAAAATTAAATTCCCTCAAATAATGTAAATATTTGCAATCAACATCATCTGTGGCTTTACATCGATTAAAAAATTTATTTTTAAAATTTTTTAACTTTTTAAGTTTTTTGTTATACCAAGGTATCTTATAAACTTTTTTGGGCATAGTCGGTATATGCTAGGCATGTCAATCCCGACTCTTTGTTAGTCCCGAAATCCCGGGATTCACGGGATTTTCGGGACAAGTTTTATAAGCAATTTTTTCAAAAATATGCCTTTTATATTGCGAAAAAATAATTCAATTAAATTCTGTTTAGAAAAAATTTATAAATTCAGGAGCTTTTTCTATCATGAATAATTTCTTAAGTTATAGCAAGGACCATAGTTTTGCATCCAAAAAATGTGGATAAGAATTCAGGAAAAAACTTCGAAAAGTCGGATATTTTTGGAAATGTGTTTCATTTGATTTTATTGGTTTGGAAAAATTATTTATTTTGTTGTAAAGAAAAAAATTAAATAAAATTGGCGAAAGTTTTATTGATATACTCGTACATAAACTATATGAGTTTTACATATAAAAATATGCAATACGCATTGTAGAAACTTGTACTAATGCGTGAAGGCAATTTAGGCATATTTTCATTATGTCAACAAATTTAAGCAAAAAATAGTTCCAAACTGTTTGCAAATTAGTAGACTATAAAGCACTCAAATCCATTTTGTTTAAATGGAAATCGGATCAAAAAATACATCAAACATCGTTCGGGACATGAAATACAAATTCCAATTTCGTATATTAAAATGTTCGACAAAATGTTCAGGTCAAGAGTTGTTCGAGAAATGTGTGTTTTTAAAATGATCTTATTCTGACCGGAAACCCAAGATTCCAAAGACCAAATCTACTCCAATTAGTATTTTATTCTACATATTTTAAAGTTATTCAAACTTTTTTCTAATGTTCCAATTCAATTTAAAAAAATCCAATAAAAACCTTGAATATTGTTAGATTATTTGCGCAATTTCCAAAATATTATAGTATGGGTATATTAAAAGCAATTCAATTCGATTTAATATAACATTTTTTACTGAATTTTGGTTGAATTGAAAAAAATCCGAATCCCGAAAATCCCGGGATTGACAAAGGTCTCGAAAATTGACATCCCTAGTCTCTAATGGCAAAAAATTATTCAATTAAATTCTATTTATTTAAAAAAAATGTATAAATTCAGGAACTTTTTATATCATGACCAATTCCTTTGTGAATGGTTTAGTTTTAGCAAGGACCATAATTTTTCATCCAAAAAATGTTGATAAGCATTCAGGAAAATAAACAAGCTGTTCAGAAATTTATTGTAGGAAAATGTCAGATTTCGTGTGCTTGTGTTTTATTTGATTTCATTGGTTTGGAAAAATTATTCATTTGGTTTTAATGAAAAAATTTAAATAAAATGAGCTAAAGGTTGATTGATATACAAATACATACTATATGAGTTATATAAAAATATACAATACGCATTGCAGATAGCATCAACGCATGAAGGAAATTAAAGACTACTTTCATTACATCAACAAATTTAGGGCAAAAAAAAGTTCCAAACTGTTTGCAAATTAGTAGACTATAAAGCGCTCAAATCCATTTTGTTTTAATGGAAATCAAAAAATTTTAATGGGATCAAAAAATACATCGAACTTCGTTCGGGACATGAAATACAAGTTCCAGTTCCGTATATTAAAATATATGACAAAATATTCCATTCAAGAGTTGGTCGAGAAATGTGGACAAACGACAAATTTTTAAAATAATTTTATTCTGACGGGAAACCTAAGATTCTAAAGACCAAATCGATTCCAATCACATTCCAATTTACATATTTTAAAGTTATTCAAACTTGGCTCTAATATTCCTAATCAGAGGTGTAAAAAATTTAATTTCAAAAATATCCAATAAAAATCTTAAATATTGTTAAATTATTTGCACAATTTCAAAAATAATATAGTAGGGGTATATTAAAAGCTATTCAATTCGATGTAATATAACATTTTTATACTAATTTTTGGTTGAATTGAAAAAATCTAAATCCCGGGATTGGTCCCGGGATTGCATTTTTAAATGCCGAAAATCCCGGGATTGGCAAAGGTCTCGAAAATTGACATCCCTAGTATATGCGTATCGCAAATCTCAGACATTTTACTGAGAAACATATTATAACAAGTAGACAGATTATTAATATTTAAGATGACATCCCAATCAACATTATCCAAAAATAGCATTTAAAGAATTAAAGTCTCACAAATTATAATTATACTTAGGATTACAACTAAAAGAAATGTTCAAAAATTCATAGAATTCAATATTAATTAATAAAGGAACATGATGCATATCACACTTTGAAAATAGAAAATCGCATTCCGATATTTTAAATTTGATATTATTTCTTACACAAACTAGATCTAAAATCCTATTCAACAAGTTTACAATAAAAATAAATTGAACAAGATCAATACTAAAAAGGCTATCAATAACACACATGAATTATTAACATTACTAGGCGTAAGGTCATTATCAGATGAAACAAAAGAACAGACTATTTTATTTAAATTAAAGTCCCCAAGGACGCAAAAATGATTATCAACCACTTTATTTGTTGACAAATGCATGATATTGTCGACATGAGCGACATATAATTCCTCAGAACTATGAGGTGGAATATACGAAGCACATACGAACAACAATCCGAAGTGCTCTTTATAGACACACATAAAAGAAGAGTATCAAAAAACTCGGCATCGAAAAAGTCTGAGTTCAACCATGTCTCTACTAGAACAATGATATCAAAATCGCATGAAGCCGTAGACAAATAAACATCAACAGCCTTGGTACGCATTCCAGAAATGTTCTGATAGTATAACTTAAGAGGTTCTCCTTGTCTTGGAAAAAACTTAAACGGCCGAATCTTTACATTTGACGGCCACAACTCGGGTTTCAGCAACTCTTCATAAAATGAAGCAGAGACACCAACTTTAAAATTGACGAATCTTAAATTTTCAAGTGGAGCACCATTCTTAACGAGCTTAAAACAGACAAGATGTTGAGAGCAAATCTCAGCATGCTTCTCAATATACACAGTTTATCAAATTGATAAACTTTTTGTCAATATACGGTCAACAAAAAAATTTTATCAATTTAATCTATTTCAAATGTCAAATAGATAAAATATTTGTTCAAATTTAAAAATTTTTAGTCAGTTTATTAAAAATTTTTTGTTAACCGTATATTGACAAAAATTTTGTTAATTTTTTTTTGTGTGTACGCAATTCACTTACACTAGGTTTAAAAGAGGCCAAATGTATCCATTTCTTTTTAATCACAACTTCCAAATCATTGTTATCATCAACCCCAACAACAACAGGTTGCTTATTGATTTTTTTTCCTTCGCCTATTCACATTCACCCAATCGTTTTGTGGTTGCGACAAAAAAAAGTATTTGACGAAGTTGAAGCATGAACATTAGACGAGCGAGAATTGAGAGCACCAGAGTTTATAACATGTAGATCTCCATGCGATGAAACTGCATCGGCGAATGAAGAATGCAGAGAAGACAAACCGGTTTGCGAATTAGGAATCGCGAAACTTTCACCCATATGCGGGGCAATGACAATGATAAGTGATCGGTATCAACTTTAGATCGCTCTTCCACGAAATCGGAGAATTTGGTTTTAATTTCTCTTATTTCACCAGTTAACACTGAGATTGCAGAAACTAAATCTCTGCAGGCATTAGTACAATTAAAAACAATGTTCGGAAATTTGTTTATAATTTCAAAAATATTTGAATCATAAATTTTCACACAAATGTTATGAAATTTTGAATGACAAATTTTGCATTCAAAAAAGTTTTTACTGATATTATTTGTTGAGAATCAGAAATAATATTACAATTATATTTCTTTTATTCTTATTTTATTAATCACTACTATTATTATACCCTGCACACAAGTGCCAGAGTTATGTCACGGCAACACTGAATCAATGTCACTAATCAGTAATCGTTAACTGAGTTACAACCTGCACGCAGAGAAAAAATATGGTTGGAGCATGATTGCAGCGATCATATATACTTGCTACAATAATACTATGATTATAAAGACCATAGTTGGTTGGGGTAATCATGTAAATTATATTTTAATGATTATAGAGACCATATTATGATTTCAGAGAACATATTATGATTAGATTCCAACCATGCCAAAAACATGCTAGAGGCAATAATGTATATGATTGGATATTTAATATTATTAAGAGCCCAAATGTGCAATGTCCGAATTTTGAGTTGTTGTCTTTGCTTATTCCATAAAAATATAAAAAAACGGTTTTTGTATTAGATTTTTGACACATTAAAATTCCTTCATTTTTATTTTCCAACTGTGAAATTTGATTGTTTGATATGAAAATACACCAGCTCCATCTAGTGTTTCAAGCAATAAATTATTTTTGGTTTGTGTTTTTGATAAATAATAATTAGTATATGTATGCATTTAGAACAAAAGAAATTCAAGGCACTAGTAGCTAAACGCGCTAACGCGCTTCGACAGCAACCCAAGTATCCCAGGTTCAAATCTCGGTACGGCCAAACGTAAGTAAGTAAAGAAAAATGTATATGAACTATTATTTCTTAAATATAATATAACAATCAGCTAATATTACATTGAAATATTAATAATATGATTTAAAACAATTGAAAAGTAGATGTTGAAATTCAATTGAAAGTTGAATAAAAATTGGTTAACATGATTGTAACCACATGCAAATTTTTGGCTGCAATCATTACATGTTTATTTTCAATCATGTAAATGGTTAGCTGCAATCATGTAAATGTTTAGTATGCAATCATGGCATGGTTGGTGCAATCATTTCGCCAATCATAATATGGTCCCCTTAAAATATGTTCAGGTCAAACATGTTTTTTCTCTGCGTGTGTTACCAATGAATAACCATATAAAATTAAAACCTTACTTTTTAATAACCACATGAAGAAACAAAACGTTTTTTTTTATAAAGTTAATCGCAAAAAACTAAAACTCTCGCCAACCATCTAGAGGATTAAAAAGGCTCAATCCCCTTATAAACATTTGGAGGCCCCGACGAGATTAATATTTAGTTATTTCGTACTAAAAAGTATGTCTGATACTGAAAAAACTCAGTCAGATAAGAAGTCTGACGCTGCGTCCACTTCTAAATTAAAGGCCGTAGCCCCGCTGAAAACTCGTCGCACCGTGTGCGAGCAACAATTAACGCGTCAGAAAGACTTTCTAACTAGGATCAACAACGATCCGAAACTAACCACGGAGTCGGAGCTTGCGATCCGCCTGGAGGCGTTGGAAGGTGCCTTTAAGACGTTTGAAAGCGTTCAATCCAAAATCGAAAAAAAGGATCCGGATGAAATTCTGTTTCCGAATAGATCTACGTATGAGGAGCTATATTACCTTTCGGCGTCTACGTTTAAAGTGCTACTCAACAATTCTAAGAATACCGGCTGCACTGCACCAACAAACAATGCAAATGATGAAAGGTATGAGGCTATTCGATTGCCGAAAATTGAACTACATGCTTTTTCAGGTGAAGTTACGATGTGGATGAGTTGGTACGACGAGTTTGTTTCCCTCGTGCACAGCAATCGAAATCTGACTACACTGGCTAAATTTCATCACCTTGTGGCAAAGTTGGAGGGTACTGCGAAGGCTACCATTGAAGGACTGAAAATTGTGTCTGAAAACTACGAAATTGCACTACAACGGCTGCGTGAGCGTTTTGAAAATAAAAAGGTTATCGGCAAAAAGCATATCGAGTTAATCTTCCATCATCCAAAAGTAACTAAGCCGAATTCGATCGACATCCGCAACTTGATTGGCCAAATGAACAACCATTTGACTGGGCTCAAAAATATGAATCAGCCTGTCGATCAGTGGGATGATTTGATTGTTCATCTCATCGCATCAAAGTTGGATAGTGAAACCGCCTTAAAGTGGAACGAGCAGTCTGCCACTGACCGAATGCCGACGCTTGTGGAGTTAATGTCATTCCTTAAGAAAAGATGTCAAATTCTTGAAGGTAACGTACAACCCAATTTATTACCTAATTCAAGTAGTTCGCCTTGTAGTAGATACAATAATACGCACAAACGCCCTGAAGCTTTTACAGCTACTCAAAATAGTTGTAACTTTTGCCATAAGAATGGACATTTTATTTATAGATGCATAGACTTTTTAAACTTACCTACAAAGGTTCGGCTTCAAAAGATTCGTGATCTAAAGCTATGCGAAAATTGTTTAAAAACAAATGGACACACTGCGGATGCATGTGTTTCACAATTCAAATGCCATTCCTGTGGGAACAAACACCACTTTACATCATATGACATAGCATTAAAAAGATTCCACAATTTAGAAAGAAGGCTGTACCGCAATGAATCTTTTCATGATCAATATAAACAATTCATGGATGAATTTATTAATTTATCGCATATGGAACTTGTAGAACAAGCTGATTTTAATAGTCCTCATTATGTGATACCTCACCATTGCGTATTCAAGCCATCAAGTTCAACTACCAAAATTCGCGTTGTATTTGACGCATCTTCGAAAACCAGCTCAGGCATATCATTAAATGATTATGATGGTTGGGCCAGTAATACAGCCCGACTTATTCACAATCGCTCTAAGATTTCGATATTATACGTATGCCTTCACATCCGATATAACTAAAATGTATCGCCAGACATTAATTCATCCTGACGATAGGCGATATCAATACATTTTGTGGCGATCGAAGGAAAACGATCCAATTCAACTTTTTCAACTTTGCACGGTGACCTATGGTACAGCTCCCGCCTCCTTTCTGGCAACACGTGCATTGAACCAGCTAGCTTCTGATGAAAGACACAGTTTTCCACTCGCTGCCGACGCTGTGAATACAGACTTTTATGTCGACGATATTTTATCAGGTGCTAATACCATTTCTGAAGCTTTATTGCTGCAAGATCAACTCAAATCAATGCTGTCTAGAGGTGGTTTAGAATTGAAGAAGTGGTGCGCTAACCACGAAGATCTAATTAAATACATTCCCGAAGAGGACAAAGAGAAATTCTTTAAAATTAAAGGCGAAAATGCAATTAAAACACACATGATTTGGAATCCAACTCTAGACAAATTTCTGTATGACAAGCATTTATCCGAGAGCTTAACAACAACGACAAAGCGCAGCGTACTCTCCGAAATAGCTCAATTCTTTGATCCGCTTGGTTTAATAAACCCCGTAATAGTTTTGGCAAAAATCTTTATGCAACAACTGTGGCGCTTAAAATTGGATTGTGATGAGTCGTTGCCGCAGGAGTACCACTCACATTGGGTACATTCTAGAGACCAGTTGAGTTACCTAAACGATTTTGATATCGACCGACAAGCTTTCACTACTAATTCAAACTACGAAATACATGCGTTATCCGATAGCTCTGAAGATGCTTATGGGCCATGTGTATACATACGTTCGATTTCCAATGATGGAGCCGTGCTCACTGTGAAGCTGTTGTGCGCAAAATCTCGGGTGGCCCCTTTAAAAAAATGTTCCTTACCAAAACTAGAACTATGCGCTGCTGTCATTATGGCTCAACTTGTTAAGCGCATTAAAGATATATTAAGTTTCGTCGAGTTTCAGAGCATAACTTATTGGACTGATTCAACAATCGTTTTGAACTGGATATGAGAAGAATCATGCAGTTGGCAAACTTTCATCGCTAATCGTGTTGCTCAAATACACGAAACTAGTGCAACATCTCATGGCATGTACCTACGGAATTAAATCCAGCAGATATACTTTCACGAGGTGCTTTTCCTGCAGATTTAATTAAATCAAAGATATGGTATAATGGGCCAAACTTTCTTTCGAAATCATATACTTGTTGGCCACCAATGATAACGAATGCCATCCATGACGATATTGTATTGGAAAGAAAAACGATCAAAATTGTTCTCACCTCTCGCATAGATAAATGCTTTATTGAGAGCATAAAATTTCATAACGATTATCAAAAATTACTCAATGTAGTCGCGTACATTCTCCGACTTAAATTTAATAGCACAGTCAAAGACAAACGAAATCGAATGTTTGGTATACCAAGTGCTGATGAACTACGTCACTCATTGTTTGCTATTGTCAAATCAGTGCAGCAGAGCGAATTCGCCGCAGAATTGATATCTATTTAGAATACAAATACTCTTTCGAAAAGAAGCAATATTCAATCTCTCGTTCCATTTATCGATCAAAGCGGTATCATGCGTGTTGGGGGACGACTGGAGTACTCTGCCTTGGATTATGATAGCAAACATCCAATATTGCTCCCGAAATTTCACGTATTTACCCGCAGTCTTCTCCGGCACCTACACACGATTAATCATCATGTCGGCCCCCAAACACTGCTATCTATAGTTCGTCAATCGTTTTGGCCCATTCATGGAAAGGTGGCTGCACGATCCATTGTTCATAACTGCATTCGCTGCTCGAGAGCTAGACCGTTAAGAAATGAACAGCTGATGGAGGATTTACCTGAACTTCGTGTACAGCATACCAGACCATTTAACGTTGTTGGAGTGGATTTTTGCGGACCCTTCCGCACACATTTTCGTCGCCGCGGTACTTCACCAGCAAAATCATATGTGTCAGTCTTCGTTTGCTTCGTAACCAGAGCAATTCATTTAGAGTTGGTGGAAGATTTGAGTACGCGAGGATTTATTGACGCTCTTAAACGATTCATCGGTCGCCGTTGTAGCTACTCTGTCTTGTACAGCGACAATACTACTAATTTTGTAGGGGCTCGCAACGAGTTACACGATCTTTTCAAGATGTTCCAAGACCAGCAATGTCAAGACGACATCACAAAGACTTGTGCTGACAATGGAATCATTTGGAAGAATATACCTCCCCGGTCCCCCCACTTTGGAGGACTGTGGGAGGCAGCCGTAAAATCGTTCAAATTTCATTTAAAACGCATTTTGAGCAATGCGTCGCTTACATTTTCTGAGTTTAATACTTTAATAATACAAATCGAATCTATTTTAAATTCTAGACCCATTACACCCGTTCCAGAAAATCCAAATGACATTCCCGCGTTGACACCGGGGCATTTCATTATTGGTACCGCCTTAAATGCCATACCTGAACCGTATCTACATGTTGAAAATGTCAATCGTTTACAGCGGTACCAGCAATTACAATGGTATCTTCAACAGTTTTGGGATAGGTGGTACACGGACTACTTGCAGAGTCTACAAGTCCGCACTAAATGGTCTACGCACGGTAGCCCGATCAATATTGGTGACGTCGTAATTCTGCAAGAAGAAAATCTCCCACCTTTGCAATGGAGGCTTGGTCGTGTGACTCAGACGCACCCTGGAAAGGACGGTGTCATTCGAGCGGTCACATTGAAAACATCCAGTGGTGAAGTTCAGCGAGCAACGGCTAAGATTAGGCGACTTCCTGTTGATGGGACTTCGTCCCCTCAAGGGGGAGTGAATGTTGAGAATCAGAAATAATATTACAATTATATTTCTTTTATTCTTATTTTATTAATCACTACTATTATTATACCCTGCACACAAGTGCCAGAGTTATGTCACGGCAACACTGAATCAATGTCACTAATCAGTAATCGTTAACTGAGTTACAACCTGTTACCAATGAATAACCATATAAAATTAAAACCTTACTTTTGAATAACCACATGAAGAAACAAAACGTGTTTTTTTTTATAAAGTTAATCGCAAAAAACTAAAACTCTCGCCAACCATCTAGAGGATTGAAAATGCTCAATCCCCCTATAAACATTATTAAAACACTTTCCGCAAACGTTTTTTGGTGGAGACGACATTTTCAGTTAAACCGAATCGAAACGTAGTCAAATGAAGACTGATATGGTGTGGGATCCCACACCGCCAAAGTTACACTTATCGTGACAAGATTAACATTCGCTGAAAAGTGTCAGTTTTGGGAAAAAGAGTGGTCCAAAATTATTTTTTCTGATGAAAAAAAATGTAATGTGGATGGTCCTGATGGTCTTCAAATGTACTGGCACGATAAGCGGCAAAATAAGAAATAAAAAAAAATGGCTCGTAACTTTGGCGGTGGATCCCATATGGTGTGGATTGTTGGAAAGACAGCGATTTGTTTTTTTACCAAAATGGACAGCCTTAAGGAGTTTGGGTCTTGAAACGGCTGCAGACTAGTGGAGATAATGCTGTAATTCATTCATCCAAGGCAACAAAACGGTTCTTGAGTACGCGGAACATACCTGTTTTGGGCAGGCCCGCTTGCAGCCCCGGTCAAACCCATTGGGAACATGTGTGGATTTTCAAGAATGGGAGACAATTTGACAAAGTGCCATTAAAAGTGCCATTACTGCTGAATGGAACACAATTCAACGAAATTGTATTACGTCTTTAATTAACTCAATGCCACGGCGTCTTCAACATGCTGTAATTAAATAGGGTTCATATACTGACTACTAACAATTAAACAAAAATAATTAGGGAATTTACAAGGGTCTCGTATCGGTCGTATTGTTGTATTGTCGTGAAAAAATACGATAGTTGTGAAAATGTTGTTGCTGTTTTCCATACAAAAAAAATTTGATAATACAACTTTGCAACCTGTGTTTTTATGACTCTCGTATTAATTCTTCTTCTTATTTGAAAAGTAATTGGAGGGAATTGTTAAAATTTCTTTTATGGACTATTTTTAATGCATAAAACGTGCACGACTTGCCTAAAATATTGCAACAAAGAACGTGGAGACCTCCAAAACTCTTGCGACCATCAACTTTGGCCACTTGCACTTACGGGCAGACGAATGCCTGGCCCAGGGGTTTCCGGAAGCATTTTGAATGCATTAAACGTGCGCGACTTCTTGAAAATATTGAGTCGAATCACAGGTGAACCGCAATATTTCTTCCGATCCCTAATTTGGGCTGCATCAGCACCTCCGCGAATGGTGGCACGCATCCCGTGGCGAACGAATTTAGGTTAGGTTTAACATTTGCAATATAATTTTTTCGCTCTCTTTTTCTCTCCCTCTCTGAAATGACAGTACTAGATTTTTTCTGCAATGAGGGTGCTCACAACAATTGTATTTTTTCAAACACTATGATACGACAATGCGACAATACGATACCCTTGTGAATTCCCTAAATAATTATAATATTTTCGAAATTTTTATAGTCTGGTCTTATCATTTGTTCATATGAAATAATTTTTATTTATTTATCAAAAATATTTGAGTGCATGAATTTAGTCTTCTTTAAGTTAATTTAATTAATTGTTAGTACAACTAAATATTTGGCAATAAATATGCCCTGTATCAGTAATACAATAAAATATTTTTAACATTTTGATGTTGGTCTTATCATTACTTCGTGCAGTGTACTACAACTTAATTTAGAGCCTATAAAATATTCTAAATTTTAAGAAATCACAAATATTTTGAATTTTTAATTCATTTGTATTCAGTTAATGGCAAAAAATTAACCAAAACCAAACTCATTATTAAAAAAAAAATGTATATATTGGCCGGAATCTATAATTATTGTGGGAACATCTTTTGGAGTGTTTTTCAAAGTTCTTGAATCGTTCGGAAGACCCTCAACTACTTCTGACATATTAACTAACAGTTTGTTGGTTACCGCATTGGATATCCCAAATTCCACCACCCATTCCGCTAAATTATTTCTTAATTTCGAAGTTTTTTCCCGATTTAATGGCTGCGAATTGCTCGTGGAAGAGTCCGAATCGGAAGATAATTCTTCTCCGCAGGAATAATTTTCTGAATTTGCAGGTGGAGAATGTACTCTATTCAAAAAAAACTGATCACTGCTATTTGGGGTTGCAACTGAAGGAAAAGGGCATGTCAACAATTCTATAATTTTCCCACACTCATTTATGGTTTTTTTGCTTATTTCTTTTGGCATTTTCTGTTTATATATATTTTTTTTGTTATTTACTTGTAATTATTCGAATGTTTTTCTTTAATTTCGCGACCAAAAATGTAACTTTGTTAATTAACTAGTTTCTGTCCAGCTTTGCGTATTTCTTTTCTGTTTTCACTTTCGCGGCATTGACCTTTTTCTGTTGCTGGCAAGTCTTCTTCAACTCGAATGCAAGTGTTGCATACTCGACTTGAAGGCAAGTTGAGGAATACACTTGAATGCGAGTTGAGTTTGGCCAAAAAAGGCAAAGGGTTGCCACAGTACTTATTGGGTTGCATCAAAGGACAAAGATGTTATATTGGATTATAGCCCGACCGATTAATCGGCTTCGGCATCGGCTTCGGCCGTTATCGGCCAAAATTTTACATTCGGCTTCGGCTTCGGTTTTTCCGAAAAATGGCCGAAGTTTTGGCCGAAGCTTTTCAATTTTTTTCCTTATTTTTGCGACACCGAAAACCAAAACTAATTTTTTACGATACGATTTTCTAGCCCACATCACATCTAAATTCTTACTGATTTTCTTGAGACTTGAATGTAAAATTGTGTAATTGATGGAATTTCCAATGGGACATAAGAGGCCCACAAAACAAAAAATATGATTAAAATTTAAATTAGTAATCATCGAATATTGAGTGAATCTCGTCTCAAATTGCGTGGCACGAGGTTAAAACTGCCACAAAGTACATCCTTGGACATTTTCTGGGTGGATTACTGAATTTTAAATATAGATTTAGAAGCTACTACTTGCCCTGATGTCTATGTTAAAAGGAGTCCTGGTAAACTGTATCAAATTTCAAATATAGGGGTAGGAGGCTCACGGAAGGATTCTACCTTTTAGAAATGTAGCCCAAATTGCTGCGCCAACATATATGAAAAGGTGCTGAAATCCAGGACCGTTTTTGGTAAAATTTTACATTTAAAGTTCAAAGCTTCACAGGTGGTTTTTACCATCAACTAGAACATCCTTTGCCCATCACCTGACGGATTTGGGGAGTCCTGAAAAAACAGCTACTTAGATGGATTTATTCTGTGAAGAATTCTCTACCATTTCTTCTAAATTCCCATTATTTTAAGCTTTACTCCAAATTTTTAAAAGTGATTTTAAAAAAATCCAATTGTTCTTACACGGGATATATGGGATAATTTGAGGCTATTGTTAGTTTTGACCTAGGATTTGTTTGTGAATTCTTTTGGTTACTTTTATTATTTGTTTAAATACATTTTTAGTTCCTTAAAAAACTAAATGTGTATTTATATACTCGAATTCGAATGAAAATACACGAAAAAACAAGTTTTTAAAGGTTTTTTTTTTAAGTATCGGCTTCGGCTTCGGCTTCGGTATAGGCCTTCGGCGTCGGCCGAAGTAATAGGCTGCCAATTGACCTTCGGCATCGGCTTCGGCTTCGGCCTGAAAATGCTTATCGGTCGGGCTCTATATTGGATACCCTCAACCGGGACCACAACAAAGTACAATTCACAATTGAAACAGAACAAAACTGCAACATACCGTATCTTGGCACAAAAATCTATAGAATAAACAATAAAATAATTATGGACTGGTGCACAAAACCCATAGCATCAGGTAGATTGATCAACTTCCAGTCAACGCAACCAATTAGACAGAAACTTAACACAGCAGCCAACCGCATCAACAAAGTACTTGACATCAGCTCAGTTCAATTTCACATTTACATTACATTACAAAAATTACAACAATATTGGCAAATAACAACTACCCCCCCCTACCTGATCGACAACATCATAAAAAAACAAATGCAAAACAGAAAAAATAAACACAGCAAACCACAAAATAGAGAACCACCTGACCAAACCAAAAAGTACTTGGGAGTCACATTCATTCCCAACCTAACAGAGAACAGAAAACTTAAAACAATAATAAAATCGGAGAATACAACATTCGCACACAAGTCAAACACAACACTTCGGACGATATTCAAAAAATAAAAACCCCAATAGACAAATTGGAACAAAACAACGTCGTGTACGAAATAAAATGCAAAGGGAATGACATCGAAAAATGCAACTGCGTCTACATAGGAACAACAAAGAGAGCGCTTGGAGTCAGAATTTCAGAACACAAGACAGACTTCAAAAATGAAAAAACAACAACAGCATTATCACAACACACAGTGGAGAGAGGACACCAACTGGACTTCGAGGAAGTAAGAATATTAGACGTTGAGAGAAGAGAGAACACAATACTGACGTTAGAAAGCTTACGAATACAACAGAAATCGACCACCGTGATGAACTTTCAAGAAGACAAAGACAACATTAATCTAGCGTACATAGTGGTGATCGCTCCGAACAAAAGCCGGAAAATTTCAAAAATTTTTAATGTTTAATTGTAATTATTTGTTAAATGTTTAATGTTCTTATAGGGAAATGACGTGATTGAAAAATGTAAGTTAGGTAGAATTAGGAAAAATGTGATATTAATTTACATTTTGTTTGTTTTTAATATTCTCGTTGTAATTTCTTGTAATTTATTGTGAAAATAGCGAATGAACAGAACCCCAGATGATGTTGACAACAAATAAACGAAACGTCGGGTGACAAAAGTGAATTAGATTTTTAATTGCACAAAACATAACTGACCAGAAAGCCCAAAAAATCATAAAATTTATATGAAAATCCCACCAAAAATCAAATATAAATTTATTTTTTCTTAAAGAAAAAGTTCTGGGCACAATCAATTTTATTGTAATTATTTATGGTTTTTGTATTATTTTTGTATATTATGTAAATCAAATATAAACGTATTTGATAGAGCTCCTAAAATTTTTTTAAATATGGAAATATTACAATTAAATATGAAAATATTAGATTTTTTTATTTATTAAAATTGCGAAAAAAATTTTTTTCTTTTTTATTTATTTGCCCTTTTTTAAAGTTATTTATTTATTTCCAAATATTCAAATCACATTTAAATAAAAAATATTTAATTCTACTATGCGTTTGTTCGGTCAGTGTAGTTTCTCATTTAACAAACTTAATTTCCATTGGAAAAGAAATTCCGTAACTTTAAAAGTGCAAAATTAAAAAAATTTAACTTTTTTTAAAAAGCCATAAAAAAAGTTTCTTTTATTTTTATAAAAAGAGTTTATTGTAAAAATATTTGTAAGCTACATAAGGTTAATGAACGGTTGAAAAAGGTCCTTGATCAGACGTACGGCGAAGATTTGTTGGGATACCTCTGAAAGACCGTTGGAGAGCAATTTTGTCTATTTTACGAATACATGCACGAATTCTTTTTTCGAGTTCTTGGCAGTTTTTAATTCTCCAATTGTTCTTGCATACCAACGAACTTAAATTTCCAAAAAAAATCTTCGATTGGACCACATCGTCCAAAACGTATGATCTTTTGCAATCATTTCGAAGCATCCATCGGCAGTGCGATTTTATTGTGGATATTTGCTCATTGGTGCACTGTGGCGATCTGATTTTTTTTCGACACTTTATTTGAAGTTTTTTTTAATGCTTTGCAGATACATCTTTGATCTCATTACATCACAGCATTTGCGTCACGTTGACTTATGCTATACGTATTAAAGGCCAGCACAAATGCATTTGTTTCGGTATGTCTTGCGGGTGCAGTACTTCAGTGCACTCGACAAACGAGTATATACAAAGCAAAACAAAGTCGAGTGCAGAATTTTTTTTTTTTTTTTTTTTTTTTTACTAAATTAAATTTTTTATTGAATTATCTAAGAATATTTACTTAGATCTAATTTCAATAAATTCCTAGCTAGAATGTTTGGATGAAACGTAAGCTTCTGCTATGGGATATTCAAATCATTGTGGATGTTTGCCTTTTTTATAAACCAAGGGGCTCTGGCGATTTGTCTCAGGATTTTAGATTGGACTCTCTGGCGTTTTTCCACGTTTGAGGAAGAGGCAGTGCCGCAGAGCTCAATTCCATATATCCATATGGGTTTTATTATACTTTTGTATATTTGGACTTTGTATGTGAGATTTAGCTTAGATGCCTTTGAGCTTAGCCAATTTAGTTCCATTGTTTCTGGGTGATTTTGGATTGAATGTGCTTATGCCATGTGAGTCGGGGATCGAGGTGCATTCCAAGATACTTTGTTTCGGAGCTTTCAGGGACAACTTGGCAAGAGTGTGAAATTACTAACAGCTGTGTTTATTTCATCTGTCGTTTTTAGTGACACATTTGGGTTAATATGGGAGCTTATATACTGCCGATATTAGAGCCAGTTTGTGAGTTTACTGGTCAATTCTTCTGTTGGATTGACCTCAGAACTTGGCGAGTACTTGATTGTGATACTAGTAGGTGTATGGTCTGGTGAGAGATCTAGAAAAGATTCTATAGTCAATTGGCTCCTTTTTACAGTTTTAAATACTGCAATGTCAATGACGTCGGGAGTTTTTCGATTGTCAGTTGGCCAATAAGTTGGAGTGCCAGAGGAGACTACGTCAAAGCCAAGTCTGTTGATGGTGTTCAACAGGAGCCTCCCTTTGATGATATTAGGCGAGAGCCCCTGTATGTATGTTTTGCGTTGAGATCGCCGGCAACGAGAAACTTAGGTCCGACAGAATGGAAAAAAGTCTGGAATTGTTGCTCAGTTATTTTGTGTCTGGGCGGGCAGTATATGGCTGTTAATGATAGGCCTTTTAAGTATTCATCGATAGAAATACTTGTTGCTTAAATATATTCTGTGCAATAATTCTGGAGAGCAGAGGGCTTTATCCGGCTTTTTATGAGAGTAGCGGAACCCTCTAGCGTTTTCGCTTGGATGCTTTGTGTCATAGAGTCTATATCCTGGGAGATTGAAAAAGTGTTTTTCAGTGAAGTGAGTTTCAGAGATCAGCATAACTCTTTCAAGAACTGGAGAAGTTCTAGTTTTGTTAACACAGAATGATATTTTAAAACTATTAAAACTATGGTTTAGACATGAGATTTTGTAGTAAAAGACTTTGATTTTTAATCATTTCTTTCATCATATTTAGCATATCATACATGAATTGGGACATATTTTGCATGAATATTTGTAGAGTTTGTTCAAGTCTACTAGGAGGAGCAGTTTGAATGTTTACAGGAACAGAGTCACCTAATTTTCTAATGGTGCTGACAAAAGATTTACCATCGGGTCGCGGGGGAAAATTTTGGGTTTTCCTTGCTTCCCCTTTTTGAGTCGTGTTTTAAGTCTTATTTAAAAAACTTTGATAAACTGCGCAGCCTCTATAGTTGGCAGTGTGATTGCCATCACAATTACTACATTTTTTAATAGTTGAATCTTCCTTTATTTTTGTACACATACCTGTTTCATGAAGGTCTCCACAAATTGCGCACACGCTGGAAAGTGAGCAGTATGACTTTGTGTGGCCATATTCTTGGTAGTTATGACACTGAATCGGTTCACGGCGCTTGTGGGTTCTTCAATTGTAATTCTGTGGTGCAAGAGATTATTATTATTATTATTAAGTAGAAATGCTGTATTTTACAATAACAAGCAAAAACCAGTTTCGCAATTTTTGCCATTCGCGCTTATTCAGTGGAATCGGTTTGATGCAAGGAATGAATAATTCTGTGTTGTATCATGACTTTTTCCCCTTATAGAGGCGTCTTGGATTAACAAAAATTGCCGAAAGAGTGCTGATGAGGATTTTGTGGCTAAAATCCGAAACAGCTGTACACTCTGCCAAGGCTGGTTTTTGCTTGTTGTTGTAACAACCTATTTTGCCAAATAATTTTTTGGTAAAAATGAGCTATAGCCCAAAAATAAATAATTATTATTATTATTTAATAGTTTATTCATATAATAAATTATATAAACAAGCTTAAGACTAGGCAACTAGCAACTATGGTCTTCGGAATCTTTTGTTAAATTAGTTTAAATTTGAAAGTTAATATTGCATGATTTTAGTAATTCTATTACGGCTTTAATATTTGCAGAATTTACATTTGATAGGAGTTGTGGGAATATGATGTTGTTGAATAAATTTAATTGCATGTTATTAATGAAGGAGCAGCTGTTAATGATGTATGATATTGTGAGATTGTCGGTGTTGCAAAGATGACAGTTAGGAAGTGGTTGATTTTCCATAAGATGGCGTTTGGTTAAAAGTGTATGGCCCATACGTAGCCGGATATATTTTTGTAGATGAGTCCTAGGAATGTCTGAAGGGTATTTTGGTGGTATTCCATCCGGGTTAAGCAGTTTGTAGTGGAGTGTGTACTGGGTCCAGTTTTGTTCGTTACGGTAAGAGTAGACTTTTTTGATTCTCTTTAGCATATTATTTTTGTTGAAGGTGGTTTGAAAGAAGATTGGTGCTGTTGTTGCAAATTTGGCTGCCTCATCAGCTAGTGTGTTTCCTTCGATTCCGACATGTCCGGGAATCCACATTATCTTTAATTGAGTTGGGTGTTTTATGAGTGTGCTTCGTATTTTTGTAATTGTTTCGTTCCTATGGTCAATATTTTGAACCACTTTTATTGATGAGAGGGAGTCAGTGCATATAATGTGTTTCCCACGAATAGCTTTACAGTGGGATACTGCGAAGAGTAAAGCTTCTGCTTCCGCCGTAAATATCGAAGTGTGCTGGTTTAACAGTGCCAGCCTCTCTACATTTAACGATGAGTTTATAACTCCATAGGATGTACTCGTGTCAGATTTTTAACCATCAGTAAAAGTAATTTTCCAGTTGTTATCAACATATTTTCGTATTGTTTATTTGTAGAGGGTTTTGAATGAGTTTGCCGAAGTGCTGTTTTTTGGTCAAAATATTAGATCGTTGATGAAGGAATTTTTATCGAGTTTCCAAGGGGGTTTAGAAGGGAAGTAAACTGTGTGCTTTTTCGTTTCAAATCCAATTCTTATAGCATTTGAGAGAACCCGAGAGATAGTAGATGGTATGCGGGGTCTTTTTGGTTGGTTATCTTATCCAGGTTTTGGACTAATTGATGCTCGGTTAGTTTTGATGTTAAAAAGTCAATTCGAAGTTCTAATGTTGGTAGTCCCGTCTCAGTAAGTATGTTTGTCAGTGGTGTAGTCCGAAACGCTCCAATGGATAGTCTGGCGGCTGCATGGTAAAAAGTTTTTAATTTATTAAGAGTTGTTTTTGCTGTGTGACCGTAGATTTCTAATCCATAATCGATTTTAGATATTAAAAGTGCTTCTGTAATATGAATATTTACATTTGGGTGAGAGTTACTATGGTAAGATGATATACATTTTACCAAATTTAATCTAGAAATAAGCGATTTTTTTAGATAATCTATGTGGGCAGACCAGTTGTATCTACAGTTAAAAATTAAACCTAATATTCTTAAAGGGCTAACATATTCAATATGACTATAGTCTGCGTATACATCAGTTAGTGCACAATTTCTTTTTATTTTTGTTTTTGAATTAGAGATTTTTGCTCCAGAGATGGAACACCAATTATTAATTTGATGTACAATATCCGTTAATTGCAATTTAAATTCAATGTCAGATTTTACTTCAGCTACGAGATACAAGTTATCAGGCTTGATACAATGATTAAAGTATGCATTTTCTGTTCAAATTTTATTAAGTAGTTCAGTGGCTATATGAAATCAGATCACCGACAGCGGAGATCCCTGTGGGATACCATTGTGTAGCGGCCCTACTTCAGAATGCCGACCGTTGATTCTGACTCTAATTTTTCTATTCGATAGGAAAGCGTTGACAAAATTCAATGTTTTTGTTCCAACTTTCCATTCCATTAGTTGGGATAGAAGAGCATGTTAGCCTACCCTATAAAATGCTTTTTCGAAGTCGACAGATATAATTGCTATGTGGTTACGTTTAGATAGTGTGGTGGCTATTTGATGATCAAGGAATAAGAGAGCGTCAATAGTGCCTTTACTGTGTTTAAAAGCGACTTGACGAGAGCTTATCAAGTTATGTTTTTGTAAAAACCAGTATAGACGTTTAGCAATGATTTTTTCGAGGATCGGAATGACTGTAGCAGTTTTCCATTGCTGTGGAATGATACCACTGTCGAAAATTCCATTGTACACTTTTAACAAATATTTTTTGGTCATTGATGGTAGGTGATGAAGCAAGGGGTATGATATTCGGTCGAATAAGGCGTTTTCCCTTTTGCGGAATGTATTGCGGATCTTAATTCAATTAGTGAGATTTCGTCTTTTATCAGTTTTGCGGTCGAATTGATGGTATAGTTTATAACAAGTTTAGTGTTTAATTTGTTTCTTAAAAATTCGTTTGAGAAGTTTGCGTCTTCGGAGCTATTAGACCATTCTTTGGCGAAAATATTGGAAATTTCATAAGGGTCGTTAGTGGAAGTTTGGCTCTAGATATGATGTAACGTATTGTGGAGCTAGGATTAGCTCCATGTAGTTTGTTGATAGTATTCCATACCAACTTTATTGGACTGTTAGGATTAATAGAGCTAGTAAAGTCTTCACGATTAGCTAATTTGCATTCTCGCTTAAAAATTCCATTTGCCTTTTTATAAGCAATTCTATTTTGGACAGAGGGTTGCCTTCTGAATGCTGAAAAAGTTTTTTTGTTTTTTCTATTTTAATTCGTTTACTCCACCAGTGGACATTCTTTTTTTTTATTAATAGAAGTGTGGGGGATGGATTCATTGGCGGCAGCAATAATTTGTCTGTGGAGACTGGCATCGGGTCTGTTGGTGTTGTTTGCATATACTAAATTGTCTGATCTTGTTGTGAGGATTTTATGAAATTTATCCCAGTCAGCTTGTTCGATTTTGAATTTAATAGATTTATTGACATATGAAATTATGCCTAAGCAGGGTAATTCTAGTGAAATATGGATGGGAAAGTGATCACTACCATGAAGCTGTGAGTCAACTTTCCATGTAAGGAATGGTAGAAGTTGAGCTGATGCTAGTGAGAGATCGATGTGTGTGAAAGTGGATCTAGTGGATAAGTGGGAGCTCCGCCGTTGAGTATCGTCATATTTGTTTGCAAGATAAGATTTTCAATGGTTGTTCCTCTAGAGTTTGTTGACTGAGAACCCCACGGTGTATTATGGGCATTGAAATCCCCTAATAACAAGGTAGGCATGTTCGGATCGTTGCATAACGTTATGAGGTTATTTAGATTAATGTGTTCATTTGGATGTAAGTATACTGAGGCGATTTTTATTTTTGTATCGGCTTTTATTTCTGCTAAAGCAATACACATGTTATGTGGTGTTGGTAGAAAGTTATGTTCAATTGTTCTCTTGATAAATAACGCTGTGCCTCCTTTGGCATTAGCATTAGTTGAAGTATTAGCAAGTAAATAATAATAGTTGATTAGTTTAATAGAGTTAGATTTAAGATGGGTTTCTTGAAGGGCTATAATATTGGGAGAATGTTTTTTTTATTAATAACTGAAGTTCAGGTAGGTTATTGTGGTATACATTTAAATGCGATTGCAGAATTTTTAGGACCATAATAAAAAGCAAATTAATACTCTTTTCTAGTATATAGGGATATACTAGAGAGAGTATTTGTCTATTTATGACATTTCTAGATCAGAGCTTTCTGAGAGACTTTCTGTTTGAATTGGTAGTGATAATTCATGAGTTTTTAGGTAGTTTGTTGTACTAGTTGTTTTGTTGTTGTTTGAATGTAAATTATTGGTGGGGTGACATTACGTCCATGGACATAATGTCCATGGACTTTATGTCCGCATCGCAAACGGACATAAGGTCCAACGCAAAACGGACATAATGTCCATGAACCTTATGTCTTTCAAAATGGCAAATAATTTGTCAGCATTACCAATGCTTCTTGTTAGAATGGTTTTGTCTGTGTGTCTGGAGATTTATGTAAAAAAAAACAAATGACTTCTACCGTAATCAAGTACAGCACTGAAGTTACAATTTTTGCTATCATTCATCATTTACCATCGATATAGGCACACGGAAAATATGAATAACGAAGCGAGTTTACGTTTCAAATTAATCCCGGGTCTAAGAAAAAACAGCATTTTGCTATTCATTGAATCCGAGGGACACTTTTGCAACCCTGCAACCATCTAAAAGTATGCTCTAGCTGTTATTCGACTATTTGCGAAGACGCAATGAGGAACAACGCCGGGGGCGAATGTAAAGTGTTATGTCCCTATTGCAGACAAATTGTTCTGAACTCTTCCAAAGTTTATATTTAATTGGCTTCTTTGTTTTCCATTTATGCATACATCGTACATACACTGTGAAAAAGAATTTATTGATTTACTTTGCATTTTTATTTGAATTTATTTTTCTCAAGTTTATTTATATTATATTAAATACATTTAAACCTTTCTCAAATACAAAAAAAAAGAGTTAAATAAATTACTTTTTCATTACACTTCCTTTTTTAGGGAACTTTTTCAATGGGAACCTGTTTTTCCTATCACCGAAAAGGTTGGAGTCATACAACTTTTCAAAAATGGCACATACATATTTGAAAATTTGTTAAAAAATTTTTGGTGATTGGACATTACGTCCGCTTCAGACGGTCATAATGTCCATGGACTTTATGTCTCATAGGTATAGTTATTCCCATGGACATTATGTCCTATATGAAACAGACATAATGTCCATTCCCAAACAGACTTAAGGTCCATAGACTGTAACGAGGTAATTTTGGAGCCGGGGTGAAGCCGTCGGCGTCCAAGGTTCGTTGCAAAAATTTGTAAGGTTTGGGACCGCGCGATGGCCAAAATTCCGTCAGATTGATTGTAAACAGGATTTAACTTGGATATTCACTTTATTTAATTTAATTTTTAATTAATTTCTTAATTAATGTACACTCTTAATTATATTTTCTTGGGTTTATTATCTATTATAATTATTCTGCTCCCTTCACATTCAAAATCGCCTGCCTACCCAGAGTACTGGCCGCGGTGCGACTGTTGGGGTGTCCGTTTTCACCAGTCAGAGGAGAATCAAACGAGAGGGGGGTTGCAACCATGCGTCCGTGCGCAGGAGAAGAGCTAACAGAAGTTTTTCAGGGAAAGGGATTATGAGGGGAGAGGGTCTATAAATGGGACGGATCGTTGGTATTGCGTTCCCACTGTAAGAAAGCTGTACGCCACGAGCAATCAGTGCGCTGGCCAGAGAAAATCCTAAGCTATGTCCACTGTGCAGAAGGCTATGCGCCACGGGCAATAAGTGCGCTGGCAAGAGAAAACTAAGCTAGGTCTACTATGCGGGAGTTATACATCACGAGCGATAAATGCGAAAGAGAAAACTAAACTAGGTCTACTATGTGGGAGCTATGCATCACAAGCGATGAACGCGCTGGTGAGAGTAAAAAATCCTATGCTATGTCCTTTACGGAAAGCTATGTGCCACGAGCAATAAGTGCGCTGACAAGAGAAAACTAGACTAGATCTACTATGAGGGAGCTATGCATCACGAGCGATGAACGCGCTAGTGAGAGTAAAAAAATCCTATGCTATGTCTTTTACGGAAAGCTATGTGCCACGAGCAATAAGTGCGCTGACAAGAGAAAACTAAACTAGGTCTACTATGCGGGAGCTATGCATCACGAGCGATGAACGCGCTGGTGAGAGTAAAAAATCCTATGCTATGTCTTTTACGGAAAGCTATGTTCCACGAGCAATAAGTGCGCTGACAAGAGAAAACTAAACTAGATCTACTATGCGGGGCTATGCCTCACGAGCGATGAACGCGCTGGTGAGAGTAAAAAAATCCTATGCTACGTCTTTACGGAAAGCTATGTGCCACGAGCAATAAGTGCGCTGACAAGAGAAAACTAAACTAGGTCTACTATGCGGGGCTATGCATCACGAGCGATGAACGCGCTGGTGAGTGTAAAAATCCTATGCTACGTCCATACGGAAAGCTATGTGCCACGAGCAATAAGTGCGCTGACAAGAGAATACTAAACTAGGTCTACTATGCATCACGAGCGATGAACGCGCTGGTGAGAGGGGGAACAATTCTACGCTATCTCTACACAGGCTTGCCTACTCAATATCGGAACACTCACCCAATGCCGCTGTCGAATTATCATCGAATCTCGGTGTGACGTTTTCTTGGTCTAGTCGAGGTGCGACTTATCCGTTTGACCGCTGATCAAGAACTGACCTTTTCTGATTTCTGAATTTCTAACTAAGTGCGCTGACAAGAGAATACTAAACTAGGTCTACTATGCATCACGAGCGATGAACGCGCTGGTGAGAGGGGGAACAATTCTACGCTATCTCTACACAGGCTTGCCTACTCAATATCGGAACACTCACCCAATGCCGCTGTCGAATTATCATCGAATCTCGGTGTGACGTTTTCTTGGTCTAGTCGAGGTGCGACTTATCCGTTTGACCGCTGATCAAGAACTGACCTTTTCTGATTTCTGAATTTCTAACTAGCCTCAGCGCAGACTCCTGCGCATGTTCACCACTTGTAATTTTACCACTCACCACACTTAGTGCGGGTGGTGTTGCCAGTACTCGGGAAATCTAAACCTAACGTGCAGATGTCACACGGACATTTTACTTAATACTATCGTTTTGAGATCGTAAGTTTAATTAATTCTGTTGGCCGGGAGTTCAGGAGCCAGAATAAATGGAGAGTTCGGAATAATAATAAAAAAATAAAAGTATAATAACAAAAATTCAAAAGTAAAAAGAAAAGTATCAATTATAAAGATAAGAAAAGAAAAGAAAAATAGCTGGTGCTGCCGTCGGATGTGGGTGGAAAACGACTTGAGCTGCTAAATGCGCTCTGGTGCTGTGGTGGTACAGACTTCCGGGTGGAAGGATTAGGTTGGCGGCGGTGATGGCTGGTCTGTCAACATGTTCGCCTCGCTGACGTCGGGCGTTGTCCGACAGATTGTATGATGCGGAAGTGCAAGTGCTTGTGACTTAGTTTCGGTGAGCCGTGGAAATCGTAGGTGTGCTTGGCATGCACAGCGGCTCGGTGGGCTTGGCACGTCGGCCACCAGCTCTGCAGAGCCTGTATAACCTGGCGACAGCTCGGTGAGTGTGGGTGCGGGTGCTTCGCCTCTGTTGTCGTCGGGTGGAGTGGGTGATTGATCGTCACGTCGGACCGCGACTTCGTCGGGATTGTCGGTGCATACTGCGCGAAATGCGCTGCAGTATTCTGCTGCTGGGACTGGGTATGCGCGTGATTGATAATTTATTCCGGCTCGTCCGCCTCTTTGGCGGAGGGACCCACTCGCCGGTCGTTGATTGGCGCACCCTCTGGTGGCCTGGCTTGTGGAAGCGCCCTCGAACAGGGGTTCTGGTGAGTGGTCAATCAAAACCTCTTCTGCTCCTTCGTGTAGTCGTGCTGTGCGGCGTCCACGGTTGGCTTCCGTGGCGAATCGCAGTCGGTAGCGTTGCTTGGCGGCGTCAAACCGCTTTTGTTCGTTGTCGCTCATTTCGGTGGCGTCGTGTTGTTGTGTGATCGCTGGTACACGTTGATATGTGGGAGAGGAAAGCAAACAGTTATTATTGTTGTTTGGATGGTGTTGGCCTGGCTCAGGCCCATGGTTAGAGCCATGGAAGGGTTTAAGTTCGCTCAGATGCGCGGTGCGAACCCTGGTCTCCCCCTCCCGTTTCAAACGGGCGATGACGGGTGAAGGGAAACTGATTATGGTATATGGCCCCGCGTATTTTGGGGCGAGCTTGGCTGCGAAACTGTCGATGGCTTTGGACAGCGGATGCTGCCTCACCATCACCAGCTGCCCTATTTTCGGCTTCCATGGTCTTCGCCGCAGGTTGTAGTGTCGCACCTGGTCCTGGGCTGCTTTGGCTAGGTTGTGCCGGACAATGTCGAAAATTTCCTGTAGTTGCGAAGCTCGTTCTGTGGGTGTTATGGGCACGTTTCCCGTACCTGCTGTAACCCTGTCGTAGAGTGCGTTCGGCAATCGCGGTTCCCTCCCTTGCGTGAGGAAGGCGGGGCTGTACCCTGTGCTCTCGGAAGCGCAGGTGTTAATGGCTAATGACAGTTCGGGAAGGTGCTCGTCCCACGTCTTTTGGTTTTTCCCCGCAAACTGTGCTATCATCGTTTTCACCGTTCTGTTGCTTCTCTCTGTAGGGTTTTCTTGGGGGGTGTATGGCGCCGTGAATCGTTGGCGAACCCCGATCTCCTCCAAGTACGATTTCATGAGTCGGCTGCTAAATTGTGTGCCACTATCCGAGAGAAAAATCTTGGGCACACCATAGCGGGCCAGAATCCGTTCCCTGAATGCCTTGCGTAGTCCCTCGGGAGTAGCGCTGCGCAGGGGCACCAGCTTGGTCCATTAAAATCGGTCGACGAACACAAGTAATGTGGTATTTCCGTGTTTCGAGCGGGGCAGCGGCCCGACGAAATCGGCGCACACTGTTGCCCACGGCTCCTCTGGAACGGAAATAAGCATTTCTCCTGCTGGGGCCTGCTGACTCACTTTGTATTGCTGATATAGTTCACATTGGCGCACATATCTGCTGATGTCGCGGAACATTCCTGGCCAGTAATACCTGTTGGTGGTGCGTGCGATGGTTTTCCGAATCCCCAGATGGCCAGCACTCGGGCTGTCGTGGTTTTCTTCCATCACACGTTTACGGAGAGGCGTAGAGACACAGAGTTTCCACGGTGCGCAATCTTCGTCGCCCGCGTGCCTTACTAAGTGTCGATATAGTTGGTCTTCAACGAATGCGTAGTCTGAATATTTTTCTGGCTGCTGTTGTACCTCGGCCCGTCGTTTCTGTAACCACGGGCAATCTGTCTGGTCGGTGGTAAATGTTGCTTGCTGGCACGCCTCTAGTGGTTGCCTCGAGAGTGCGTCGGCCACTACATTTAGCTTACCCTTTCGATATTGCACGGAAAATTTGTACTGCTGCAACTCTAGTGCCCACCGCGCGATTCGGCCTTCGATGGAGTTGAGCCATTTGAGCGATAAGTGGTCCGTGATAACGATGAATTGGTAGCCCTCCAGGTAGGGCCGCATCTTGCGAATGCCCCATACAATGGCTAGACACTCCTTTTCTGTGGGCGAGTAATTCTTCTCCGCCTGGTTCAAGTGGCGACTAGCATAGGCGATAGCGCGTTCTGTGCCATCGATCGTCTGCGTCAACACTGCACCGAGGCCGAAATCGCTGGTTGTTGTTCGTCGGCCCACTTCCAGTGCTTACCCTTCTTCAGCATGGCTGTCAGGGGTTGAACGATTGCAGCGAAGTCGGGCACGAACCGTCCATACCACGACGCGACACCCAGGAGACTCCTAACGCCTCGAATATTTTCAGGTGGCGCCAGCTCGCGTATGGCGGCCACTTTGTCAGGGTCCGTATGGATGCCTTCGCCGCTTACAATATGTCCTAAATATTTAACCTGTGTTTGGAAAAACTCACACTTTTCCGGGTTGATGCGCAGATTTGCGGCCCTCAGCCGCCGGAAAACCTCTTGTAAGTTGTGTAAATGCTCCTCCAGGGTAGCGCCGGTGACTATGATGTCGTCAAGATACGCGAAAGCAATGGGCTCCAGTTCTGGCCCTATTATCTGATCAAGGGCGCGTTGGAACGTAGCGGGTGCCGAGTGCAATCCAAACGGCATGACGCGCCATTGGTAAAGTCCACGACCTGGCACGGTGAATGCAGTAAATTGTTTACTACCCTGGGCCATCGGAATCTGCCAGTATCCATCCTTCAAATCGAGGCTGCTGATAAATTTGGCGTTCCGCAATCGATCAAGGATGTGGTGGATGCGCGGCAGGGGATACGCGTCTGGAACAGAGCGACTGTTTAGCTGTCGATAGTCGATACAGAGTCGCCAGGCCCCCGTCTTTTTCCGTAACAGCACGATGGGCGCGCTGTACGGGCTGTGAGACGGTTCTATACATTCTTTCTCCAGTAGTTTATTTATCTCGTCGTCTATGATGGCCTGCATAGCTGGGTTACGTGGGAAATAGCGTTGCTTGATGGGGCGGTCATCCGCCATGACGATGCGATGTTCAGTGATGTTCGTGGGCCCTTTTAAGTCGGTGAAGAGGGGCAACTCTGCCCGCAGAAATTTATCGATTTTCTCCTGCTGACTTGTTGTTGTCTCCGCGGCCAGCAAGACTGCGTCGTGGTCGTGGCAGGTTTCAATTGTAAAGTTGCACCAGCGCAGGTGAAACTCGCCTCTGTGAAAATAAGGAAATCGGGCATGACGATAAATGTGAGCAAAACATTGCTATTGCCCAGCTTGACTCGCGCTTCGACGACCTGATCTAAGCTACGGCTGGACCCATCTGCCAGTTTAACCTCCCCATTAAAAGTTTCTGTTCTACTCTTTTGTCGAATTTTGTGAGCAAACGCCCCGCTGATAAAACTTCGCGTCGCCCCCGTGTCGACGATAGCCTGCACCGGCTTTCCCCTCACGATTGCGTGGGCGAGGATGGGCCTGGCGTCGTGTTCAAATATTACTGGTGTTGAGGGTGGAGCGCCGGATCCACCACCCCCCCTCGATCGGGGTGGTCTCCGCTGGCGTTTCCCGGCTGGCGGCAGCACTCGATGGTCTTGCGGCCCCGTTGGCCACACTGCCAACAAAAATCTACCTGGCGGTTTGTACAGTTACGTATAAAGTGTTCGCTCTGCCCACAGCGACGGCAGCCCCGGGGATCGATGCGATCCTCCTGAACTGAGGCCGGGCGTCGGTTATGGCTTGTCGTGTCTGAGAGAATAGTCGATGTTGGTCACCACCCCCAGATGATGGGAGCAGTTCGGTCACCCCGGGCGACGGAGTAGTTCTGCCCGTCTCCCGCTCCTGGATACATTCCATATCTTGAGCCAGGGCAAAAAGCTCTTCGAGGGTGTTAAAATCTTTGCGCCGAATGTACCAGTGGTACTCGGGGCGGGCGTTTCGAAACACTCGCTCGAGGCGTTGCTCTTCATTGTACGTCCCTTGACACATCAAGTAGAGGAGGGAAAGCGCGTAGTCGCTGAAAGATTCGTGGCCCTGTTGAAAACGGCCTAGAATAGTGTCGTCAATACGCTCGTAGTAGCGAGCCGGAAAGAAAAAGGTGAGGAAATCTTGCTTAAATAACGCCCAAGTTTCCCACTGCCGGTTACAGGTCCGGAACCAGCCGAGCGCTTTGCCCCTTAGCACTTCGGGCAAGAATCGTGGCAATAGGTCCACTTTTAGCCCGTCCATAGCGCACAGCTCTTCCGCCCGCTCGATAAACGCGAGTGGGTCGGGCCCCCCATCATAGTAACAAAACCATTTACGTACCTTGTCCATGACCCCCGCGCCTGTGGCGGGTGGTCTTACCTGGTTGCTGGCGAAATGGTGTGAGGGTTGGGTCGTGCTGTTGATTGGTGGTCAGCCTCTGGTATCTCAGCCGGTGTAACACCCATTGTGGCAGTGGGCGCCGCTGGTCTGCTGATGTTGTTCTCAGGGCCCGCTGTCGGCCCGGGATTGTTTGGCGATGGCAACGGCGAAGCGGGCTGCACGATAATTGTAGGCAGGGCCCCGCCAGCTGCGGCTTTGTCGTCGATTTCGGCGTTACTTTCACTAGTTGGCGCAAATTTGCGCTCTTTATTCACACTGTCATCTGACCCTGAACCGAGGGTGTCACTAACCGCACTATCGATGATTTTATCGGTCGCGACTGCCAACACGCGTTTGTGTTCTTCTTGTAGCAGAAGGAATCGCTGCACCCTTTCGGGGGTGTGATCGGATTGACCGATGAACGCGGCGAATCTCTGCCGGAGCACACTCACCGTACCGGAGGGATCAAGTTCAAATTCGTTCGTGTAAGCTACCAGGTCGGCCTGGTTGAGGCTATACACCCAACTGGTATACACCTTGCCTTCCATGGCCGCGTTAATGCACAATAACTAGCCTCGTGGCGGGGATATAGTAAGGTGGCCTTTCATTTTTCACTTTTCCCAAATTAATCTTTTTTTTTTTTTTTATTTTGATAACTTTGTTATCACTTTGTTTCGTGGCTAACGGTCACTCTTCGATTTTCGTTGATTACACTAAGTTGGTTTATGATTGTAATCACTGAATTCTCACGGTTATTTCTATATCGCACAAAATTTTGAATTCATAGATTCTCTCATTCTATTTCGTTATCGTGAAATTTTTCGATGAATATTTTTTCCCAAATTTATTTCTTTAGCACTACTTCCAATCGCTTTTCCAAAATTTAAAATAATCAAATACTTGGATATTTTTTCCTTTTCAAACACTTTTGTAGCTAGTCGCGTCACTTGGCCCGTTAGTTGTCGGTGCCTGCTTGTCGCCACGCGGTACTTCTCGGCTTGGCCGATTTACCGTTTTCGTTGTTCAACGGGTCTATTTCGCGCGTCACTTGGTTCGATTTCAAAGCACTTGATTTGCGGTACAGTTCCGTATTTCCCGTTTCGCGTTAACGGACTTGCACTATGCACCGGCGCTTTTGCTTTTCCACGTGGTTTTCGCTCACCGTTTCTACATGGAATTACCTGCTAAATTTTTTTCCTTGTCTTTTCCCACTTTGTTCGTCAAATTTAATTTGAATTCATTAATTTTTCCCTTTCTCGATTTAGGATTTTACCTAAATTAAATCCTGTTTTTTTTAATTTTTTTTTTATTTTTTTTTTAACCGAAATTTTGTTTCCGTTTTAAGGACTTATGCGCCAGAGTCCCTGCTCGGGCGCCATTGTAACGAGGTAATTTTGGAGCCGGGGTGAAGCCGTCGGCGTCCAAGGTTCGTTGCAAAAATTTTTAAGGTTTGGCCAAAATTCCGTCGATGGCCAAAATTCCGTCAGATTGATTGTAAACAGGATTTAACTTGGATATTCACTTTATTTAATTTAATTTTTAATTCATTTCTTAATTAATGTACACTCTTAATTATATTTTCTTGGGTTTATTATCTATTATAATTCTTCTGCTCCCTTCACATTCAAAATCGCCTGCCTACCCAGAGTACTGGCCGCGGTGCGAGTGTTGGGGTGTCCGTTTTCACCAGTCAGAGGAGAATCAAACGAGAGGGGGGTTGCAACCATGCGTCCGTGCGCAGGAGAAGAGCTAACAGAAGTTTTACAGGGAAAGGGATTATGAGGGGAGAGGGTCTATAAATGGGACGGATCGTTGGTATTGCGTTCAGACTGTAAGAAAGCTGTACGCCACGAGCAATCAGTGCGCTGGCCAGAGAAAATCCTAAGCTATGTCCACTGTGCAGAAGGCTATGCGCCACGGGCAATAAGTGCGCTGGCAAGAGAAAGCTAAGCTAGGTCTACTATGCGGGAGTTATACATCACGAGTGATAAATGCGCTGGTGAGAGGGGAAAATCCTATGCTATGTCCTCTACGGAAAGCTATGTGCCACGAGCAATAAGTGCGCTGACAAGAGAAAACTAAACTAGGTCTACTATGTGGGAGCTATGCATCACAAGCGATGAACGCGCTGGTGAGAGTAAAAAGTCCTATGCTATGTCCTTTACGGAAAGCTATGTGCCACGAGCAATAAGTGCGCTGACAAGAGAAAACTAAACTAGATCTACTATGCGGGAGCTATGCATCACGAGCGATGAACGCGCTGGTGAGAGTAAAAAAAATCCTATGCTATGTCTTTTACGGAAAGCTATGTGCCACGAGCAATAAGTGCGCTGACAAGAGAAAACTAAACTAGGTCTACTATTCGGGAGCTATGCATCACGAGCGATGAACGCGCTGGTGAGAGTAAAAAATCCTATGCTATGTCTTTTACGGAAAGCTATGTGCCACGAGCAATAAGTGCGCTGACAAGAGAAAACTAAACTAGATCTACTATGCGGGGCTATGCCTCACGAGCGATGAACGCGCTGGTAAGAGTAAAAAAAAAATCCGATGCTACGTCTTTACGGAAAGCTATGTGCCACGAGCAATAAGTGCGCTGACAAGAGAAAACTAAACTAGGTCTACTATGCGGGGCTATGCATCACGAGAGATGAACGCGCTGGTGAGAGTAAAAATCCTATGCTACGTCTTTACGGTAAGCTATGTGCCACGAGCAATAAGTGCGCTGACAAGAGAATACTAAACTAGATCTACTATGCGGGAGCTATGCATCACGAGCGATGAACGCGCTGGTGAGAGGGGGAACAATTCTACGCTATCTCTACTCAGGCTTGCCTACTCAATATCGGAACACTCACCCAATGCCGCTGTCGAATTATCACCGAATCTCGGTGTGACGTTTTCTTGGTCTAGTCGAGGTGCGACTTATCCGTTTGACCGCTGATCAAGAACTGACCTTTTCTGATTTCTGAATTTCTAACTAACCTCAGCGCAGACTCCTGCGCATGTTCACCACTTGTAATTTTGCCACTCACCATACTTAGTGCGGGTGGTGTTGCCAGTACTCGGGAAATCTAAACCTAACGTGCAGATGCCACACGGACATTGTACTTAATACTATCGTTTTGAGATCGTAAGTTTAATTAATTCTGTTGGCCGGGAGTTCAGGAGCCAGAATAAATGGAGAGTTCGGAATAAAAAAGCTGGTGCTGCCGTCGGATGTGGGTGGAAAACGATGGCAAGACTTTACTCCTCACAAGACCTTATGTCCGTTTGCGATGCGGACATATAGTCCATGGACATTATGTCTGTTTGGAACTGACATAATGTCCATGGACATTATGTCCGTGGACGTAATGTCACTCCACCAAAGTATTTGGAGTTTGGTTGTTGGAGAGAGAGTGGGGATTGTTGGATGTGGTATTGAAATTGTATGAGTTGTAATGAGTTTTGTTGTGGTTGGAATTTTGTTTTATGTCGTTGGAATCTATTTGGTTTTTAGGTAGGTTAGTGTTTTGTGTTGTTTCTTTATTTGTGCTGTTTGTAGTATTAGTTATTTTTTGTTTTTCTTCTATTGCTTTTTCTAATGTTGCGGTGGGAATGACATTTGTGAAATATTGAATTTTTAATTATTGAGTGGCTTCTCTATAAGTGCATTTTGTTGCAAATTTCGCATTTTGAGTCACTTTTGAAATTTTAACTTCTTTAGGTAATTCAAATTTATTAAAAGACAAAATATGAAGTGATGTGTTAATGGATTTCCCATCAGCAAATTTTGTGATTTTTTGGCATTCTACAACTGATTGGTCGTGTAGACCGTCCAGAATTTCAAAATTGGTAAGATTGCGTAGAGGAGGAGCAAAAACTACACCTTTTATGGTATTAAGTGTGGGGTGAAGCACTACCTCAATTGGGCAAATGTTCGATAAATTAGTTGCTTTAAAAAATTTTGCTGCCTGAAATTCGTTTTTGGTTAGAATAAGCAGATAATCTTCCTTTGTGTATGAAATTTTTTGGGGTGTATCGGTATTTGTTTCTTCTTTGGGAGTCCCGCCGTTCGGAACCGACAATAAACTGTAGGTCCACAATTATCATATACACTTTCCCATGATAAGATTCAATACCTTTCAGTACGACAGAGAGTCATTTTCTTTTTAAAGTTTATCAAAGAGATTGATAATTTCCCTTAAGTTTGGTTTACTATAAATTTGTATTTTCGTTTCATTTATTTTTCCCTTTTGGATGGAAATCACGTGGAAACTATTGTCACCAATGTGTTTGGTAATTCCTTTTATGAGCGAATTAGAGTTTCGCTCGCGTAGATATATACACTCTTAGAAATATTTGTGTAATTTTGCACTCATTAGACTAGGTTATTAGTTGCCTAGTTTAATGAGTGTAATTTTACACACATGTTAATTATACACATCATATGTGTATTGGTTTTGTGTAAACTTCCACACCAAATGCTTAAATGGTAAACGTTAGGTGTGTAAAGCTAAGAATCAAATGTTTAAATTTACCTTGAGAAGTACTCTTTGGAAGTGTAATTTTAAATCCAACCCAATGCAAAATGTTCACGAAAACCCCGTATATAAAATTACTACCATTCTTATAAATTGAAAAACTAAATTAATTCAAAGCCGTTTGCTTTTAAGTACTTGGACTTTATTTGTTTTTCCAATTCATACATTTTGTAACTTACATAATTTTATATAGGTGAACATTTTAAAATATATAATAAAGAAAACAAGTGAGTAAGTTTCAGTTGTTCAAGCCGACTTATATATACCCTACACCTACTGGGCCATATTGTATCCGCCATCTTGAATCAAATTCGAAATCAGCGACCCCGAAAACCCCCTATACAAAATTTCATACTGTTTTGATAAAATCTTAAAATTTCGGCCGCCATATTGGTTCCGCCATCTTGAATTTTTAAATTCCGACATCAAATTCGAAATCAGCGACCCCGAAAACCCCGCTATACAAAATTTCATACTGTTTTGATGAAATCTTAAAATTTCGGTAAAATCACGATTTTCACTTATATGGGAGGTAGGCGTGGCAGTCGACCGATTTCGCCCATTTGCAATACCAACTCCTTCTAGGGCCTAAAAAGGATAAATACAAATACAAAAGGCAAATCGCGTTCGCACAACCGCTTACACTGGCTGAATATTCTTTTTCGAACAAGCATCGGAAACCATAGATTTGTTGTTCGTAAGGAACTTTAAAGTGTTTACACTGTTCCAACATTTTGAAAGGGAACCTTGATGTACATTTTTTATATCTTACATAAATTTTTTTAAATATGATTTTCTGAGAAAGATTAACACGTTTTGTGGAAAATGTTTGCATCACTAGGCGCAAACAGGTGGCGTCTTGTAAAGTTTTTACATGTTGTTGTTTGCGAAGCTACATACTGTGATAGTAAATTTCAAAGAAACTTACGCGATGTATGTTTAATTTTACATGTTCTTAAGTAAATGAAATATTGTTAAGCTTTTTTGGTTTAAATTTACACTAAATGTATTTAAAAACCTTTTTGCTTTGTAGGCTGTGCTGGGTTGATCTGTAGGGCGGCTATTGCCGTTTGCCCTACGGTTTGCGACAATGGTAGATCTATTAATTGTATCATGTGCATCAGACACGGGGGTGATGCAGAGGGGGATTTGAATATATTTACTAGGAGTATCTATATGATAAATAGCTGATACAGAGTTACCTGAGTTTGTGTGGGTAGGTAGAACAGTCAGAAGAGATTCCACCTGTTGCAGAGTTTGCAGTGTTGGTAGTTGATGAATGGTGTGTTGAGTTGGCAGAAGTTGCTGAATTTGCTGATATTGTTGTATTTGCTGCGGTTGGTGTTGGTGCAATGGCATTTGTTGATGTAATTGCTCTTGTTGCTGCTGTTGCACATATTGTTGTTGTGATAGCTGTTGTTGTAGCAATTGTTGTTGTTGTAACAGTGCTTGTTCTTGTGATTGTTGTTGTTGTAGCTAATTCTGCATATTGGAATCGTTTATAACTATGTTTGAGTTAGTGTCATCAAGAGTAGGTGAGTGATTCACCACCATGGCTTTGGCTCACTGGGTTACGATCGAGCTTAGTTTGTGGCTTTGATAGCCAGCGCCGCAGCTTGTGCCCGCAAGAGGGCGCTGGTGTCAAACGGATAACGCGGATGTTGTTTCTACGATACTACAGTGAAAAGCTTTTTGGGATTTTTATACCCTGCACACTAGTGTCCAAGGGTATATTGTTTTTGTCACACCGTTTGTAACGCCCATAAGGAGGTGTGTCCGGTATGGAAAAGTATATATATTCTTGATCAGCATCACCTCCTGAGTCCATTAGTCCATGTCCGTCTGTTCGTCTGTCTGTCATTTCGCACGATAACTGTCGAAAGATTGGACGGTATTGAAAATGGGCAACATCGGATAAGAGCCACGCCTACCTCCCATACAAAATGGCCGCCAATTTTATATTATTTTCGTTTATCTTGAGAAATACTTAACCGATCACCTCCAAATTGTGGGATTCCTCTTAATTTGGCGAATGATTGGACAGTATTAAAAATGGGCAACATTGGATAAGAGCCACGCCTACCTCCCATACAAAATGTCCGCCAATTTTATATTATTTTACTAACCGATTTGGATGCGGTTTTCTGCATTGGGTAGGAAATGAGGTCGGGAACGAAATGGGAATGAAAGCGGAACGAAATGGAATTGGACCGGAACAAAATGCAATTGGAACAAAATTTTTAAATGGATCAGGAAACTAAAAATATCGATAAATATTGGAAAATTATCGATAAAATATCGAAAAATTATCGACAAATTATCGAAAAATTGTCGATAAAAAATCAAAAAATTATCGATAAAAAATCGAAAAATTATCGATAAAAAATTGAAAAATTGTCAATAAATTATCGATAAAAAATAGAAAAATTATCAATAAAAAATAGAAAAATTATCAATAAAAAATCGAAAAATTGTCGATAAAAAATCAAAAAATTATCTATAAAAAAATATCGAAAAATTATGAATAAAATCTCGAAAAACTATCAATAAAATATTGATTTTCGATAAAATTACTAACATATGGTCTCAGAATGTATCGTACTCGCATGTGCAGGGTATTATAGCTTCGGTCAGACCGAAGATCTCTTACTAGTTTTTGTTGGTTCTATTTTTATAGGGTAAAATAAACTATAAACGTAACTTTCGTTTTATTTTTTGTTTGGAGTCTCAATTCACGTAAACAATTGGTAAAAATAGCCTGACACTACACTGCACTTCGTGCTCTTGCGTATCAGCGGAAAATGCGTTTTCTTAGCACACATATTGTTTTTCGTGTCGCACTTTAGATTTTTGTGTTTTTTTTTATAAGAACCGAGAGTATTAAAAATATTGAACTTCACTTCGCTAGAGTTGCCAACGCTCTAGAGTGCATTGGTTGAAAGGAAAAAGTATTCACTTGTCTTGTACTCGTTATTACTCGTACCAATACTCACATTACTCACTCGGTCTTTTACTTTCTACTTACTTGATTTGGAAACCAAACATAAACTACATATGTAGTTTTCGTGGTCAGTTCTTGGTCTCACTTTATTATTCAAATGGATTTGGTTCTTGTTTGGGTGAATTCTTCGTAAATTAGGAAGGTAATGAAATTTAATTTTGAAACAGCCAACTACTTACGTCGCTGTACTTTTTTTGGGTAAATTGCCAGGTGGGATTATCCCCGCTTCTAAGTGCGTCCTTGGACTTTTTTGGATGAATCATGCCAGGTGGGATTATAACAGCTTCTAAGTGCGTCCTTGGACTTTTTTTGGATGAATCATGCCAGGTGGGATTATAACAGCTTCTAAGTGCGTCCTTGGACTTTTTTTGGACGAATCATACCAGGTGAGATTATAACAGCTTATTAGTGCGTCTTTGGATTTTTTTTGGGTGAATCATGCAAGGTGGGATTCGGTCAGCTTCTAAGTGTTTCCTTGGACTTTTTTTGAATGAATCATGCCAGGTGGGATTATAACAGCTTCTAAGTGCGTCTTTGGACTTTTTTGGGTGAATCATGTCAGATGGGATTCGGCCAGCTTCTAAGTGCGTCGGACTCGGTACAGGTGGGATTCGGCCAGCTTATAAAGGTTTCATTTTTGGTAATCCTATAAAGGCCAGATAAAAATTGAATCTTAAAAATGTACTTGTTCTCTGAATCTGGCCTTTATAGGGTTCAAAAAATACAAAAAAACATAAAAGGGGGCCGACCCCCAAAATGTACATTTATGGTTTTTTCTTAAATAGTAGTTCTAAAACCCATTTTTATTATTTATTTATTTTTTTTATCTACGTGGGGACTTCTTTTTCTGAACTTTGGGGCTTTACAAGCACCCCTAAATATCAATATTTTTTTCTGAAAATTTCACAGGTTGGTCCTCTCCCATAAAGGAACAAACAGCTGGGTTGCACTTGTTCAATTTCGAAAAATCGAAAAATTAGAACCACTCTAATATACAGGGTGTCCCTGAACAAAACAATAAATCTCCGCCAGTTGATTCCTCTGGTCGAGAAACGAAAAAAATTGTATGCAAATGACAAATGGAGTTATATAATTTTTTATGATTGATGTAGTTTTGTTCTTTGGAAAATTCTCTACAAAATACCTCTTAGTAATTTTTTCTCTCCGATCAACAGTTTTTCCTATATATCAGATTTTGTGAATTGGCCTCTGTTAAAAAATTTCAGTATAAAAAAACCACAATAAGTGAATTTTTGACGTTTTCGGAAAAATGGTGCGTGCTGGAAAAACAGCATAATTGACATAAATCCTCATTTGTATCTTTATAAGCATTGAAATAGCATCTACATTTGATTTTCATGTATTTATTCATGTATTTATCCATTAGCAACTGTTTAAAAGCGTAAAAGTATTCCTCTTTTTGATGTAAATGACACTAATAAGCTGTATCAGCTTCAATTCATAACAGCGAAAAAATCCCGTTATCCTTTAACAATTTGTCGTAAATTACTTGAAATTGATACGCAGGCAGATATTACGTCTATAAACAAAATTCAATCAAATCGGTCCAATTAATTAGACGATAATTAAAAAACTCTCCTGCACAATTTGCATTTTGGCACTTACATGCATTTCGCGATATGTATGTGTGTATGAGAATGCATGTAAAGTGGAATGTAATAATGTACCGATTCCATGTCCGTACTATTTCACTGTTGTAACATGAACATTGAATCTACACTTGGAAAAGCTAATTGAGTTCAATAAAAATATAAAAATTAAATAAATGAAATTAAAAAATTAAAATGCAATACTGCAATCTGGCTTGACATATCGAGGGCTTATATTCAATACTCTCTATCAGCAAAAACACAATTGTTCAGGAGAGCGAAAAAACTGTTTTATACGCTTATGGTAGAAGTAATCAATCAACTCATCTTCTACGATATTAATTAAAAATTACTTCTAATTGATTCAAAATTACTTCTAATTTTGACATTTCGCCTTAATCAAGCTGCTATGTCTGATAGACAGTATTGCATTTGACATTTTATTTTTTTGAATTTTTGAAAAAGTCTGACAGAGCATATTGCATAGTAGAAAAAATATTTTTTATGAGTTCATTCGCAGTTTTATTCAATTTGCAACATTTTTATAGATGTTTAACATTAGTTTATATAATTTTTGATTAAAAAAAGAAAAGTATTACGAACATTGATAATCAAAACAAAATAATTCACGTATTTCAATGCATTTCGATGATTTTTTACTCCAACTGGCTTAAATTGGAATAGAAGTAGTGATATTCAGATGGAATAACTGGCTTTAAATCCTGCAAATGTTTCCATTTGCTTGGCTTAATTCCAAGACGTCATGAGTATAACTTTTTTGGTTCTGTATGAACTTCGTATTGCTTGATTCGTGTAGGTAGGTCGACATAATGTGCATCTAAATCCAGCTTCAATTTGACACCACCACATGGTAGATATATAATTGATCTTAGCTGTGATACCGTCGGATCATTTTTGGTTCGACCGGGTCTAATGCTCGAAAAACGTAGAAGATTTGCATCATTGTATTTTTTGAAAAAATCGTTGTTCAAATATACTGCTACGAATGGTTTTTTCACTACCTTATTATGAATTTTCCCGGCGAATATTTTGTTCGATTTGCTCGTCGTCGGTGTCTGTGTACAATTTTTTATTAATTATTTTAGCTTAATTAATATCTAATAATGAACCTGTTATATGCCCGGTTCAACATTCTCTTCACGTGAAGATGCGTAATCAATTGCAATACGATGTAAGGAATTACTAGCAACTGCATTTTGCGTTTAACCTCGTCCAATTCAAAATCTGATGTGACTTTCCAGTTCTTACATTCGTTCAAATATGAATGTTTATGTCTAATTTGAATGACATACTCAGTTTTGCGCCATCTCGTCAGGATTTTTTTTGGCACAGTGAAAAGTGTAAAATGAGTAGACGGCGTGATTTTTTATCTTAGAGCGTGTTAAGTGTTGTAGCTTGAGTGTACCACTATACCGCTATTGATGAACAATCAAATTACAAACAACTTTGGTAATAAATCTTTGTTAAATTTGAGCTACAGCCAAAAAGCCAAAGCACCCTAAAATCGAAAAATATTTTTTTTTAATGCTGATAGACACTATTGCATTCATAAAAAAATCATCATTGATGATAGGCAAATACAAAAGCGTGAAAAAATAGCTTTAGCGTTACTTTTTGGGTCTGCAATTAATATCATAGATGCACCTGCGATCAGGGAGTTTTGCATCAAAAACTCATTTCGCCCAAAATTGCTGATAGACAGTATTGAATATAAGCCCTCGATATACTATATCGTTTTATTCAAAGAAATTTGATAGGAGCCAATGTGACCAATTCTTAAAAACACAAGGTAAAACAAAAAGATAAAAAATGCGCTTGCAACGCTGCCATCTTTTGTTTAAATTTTGCGATGTAAGCAAAAATTTCATCTGTAGAAAATTTCGCTTTCGCTTGGCACAGCTAAATTGAAATTTAAACACACCACGCAAAATTATATTCAACTTACATTTTCACTTCTAAAAATATACCATGTGGCACACTGCCGTACTTACCAAAAGTATTCATCTACAATTTGCGAAATTTTATTGGAATTTGGCATTTAGTGTTGCTCTAAAGTACACATATTTTTTAAATGATTTTATTAAGCAGAAATCGATGAATATATGTTATTTTATATAATACATAAATTGACTTACAACCAAAAACTCCATTTAATTATTAGAAAATGTAGCTTAAAAAGACGTATTTTTTAGTAAGCAAAAAGCTTATATTCAACAAGCTTATACAAACAGCTTTGCTCGCAATAATTTTGTAATTTCGCACGAATGGGGTCCGAGTTAATGTTCTATAAAAATTTGGGGCATGGCAATTGGCAGATCACACATTTTCACAATCACTCCTCTGCCCATTCACCACCCAGGACTCGCTGAAATCCCTTGAATAGTACCCGAGTTACAGAGCTTTAAAAATGTTTGGGCATTGAAGTGGGCGGATCTTAAATTTTCATATTCAACGATCTAACCATTCAGCACCCAGCACCCAGCACCAAATCAAAAATTTCAGCGAATCATGTTGCCCATTCAATATCCAAAACCACATATAAAATTTCAGCGAAATCGGTTAAACAATTATAGCATTTTAGAATAATATTTGCCAATAAAATTAACTACATTTTGATATGTGTTTCATTAAAATCGGTCAAGTATTTCTTGAGTTATAAGGGAACAACCCTACAAACTCACAAAGAATTTTATATGTACATATAAGTAAAGAAGATGAATATTATTCATATTATGAAGTTTTTAAAATTTAAGAATTTTAGTACTTATTGTTTCACGAAGTTAATTCCTTTTAAACACCATTCAAATTTTTTTAGGATGCAAGTACCAATGATTCACTAATTTCTGCGCTTCCCGGATGCAATTTTCCATTCCATTGGCCGAACTGTGAGCAGGAACCTTTACTTTGTGTTCGTATTTCAAATGTAGATTTTTGTCACTGGTCCTATGGAATTCCAATGAACGAAGTGCAAAGCCTTTATATAAATATTCGAAACAATGTGGGAGAAATGCATTTCCTACGATTGGAAGTTTTCTCCAACGAAGCGACATATATTCTACTGTTTAGCGATGCACACACATTGCCGCCACCTATTAGGATTGACAATTATTCCGAAGTTTTGATCACATTTTTTCAATATGGATGTAAACCGAATTGGCGGACAACTGTAAAACCTCAAACTTCACTTGCTTACGCATTAGATGATCCAATTGGAAAGCATTCATTAGAAATTGAAGTACCAGGGGGAAACACAGTTGAAATTCAAATAAATAAATTTGAATTTTCTCAGAGTGTTACATATGCTAACTTTATATACATTGCATTTGGAAAAACGTTTACTTCTGTGGTAACAAATACTAATAACGGAGAAACTGAAATGGAATCACAACAACTCGTTTTAGGAGTGAAAGATAAAAAAGTCATTATAGTGAAAAAGTGTGCAGGTGATCGGTCGCAATTGTGGCTGATGAATTCGAATGGTCAGTTAGAACACGAGGGATCATCGCCACCAACAGAGCTTGGTAAAGTTTATGAAAACAGTGCAACACGTTTGGTTCTGGACTTAGAAAAGGCTATAAATCCAACCGAATACACAAATTTGGTTGTTCGTCCCACTAACAAACAAAGAATAACAACGCAAACTTGGAGATTTGAAAATGGACGACTGATGTGCCACGCAAATATGTGTGTTCAGGTAAGTTATTGTGGATATGGATTTCGAACCAAGTTCTTCGAGTTTCTTTGTTTCTTTAGCGAGAACCAAGGGCGTAAGCAGGGGGACATCAAAGTTCGTATATTATACAGAAAATAGTGGTCGGTAAAATTAACCAAAAAAGTTATTACAGTACAAAATTTCAAAATGTATGAAAAACTTGAATTTTTTAACCGTTGTACGTTGGATTGAAAAGTTGTTGATACTGTAAGTTCTTTTACCGCGATTTTTGGTTAAATGTGAATTTTTCACAAATTTGAATTTTTCACAAAACCGGAAAATAAATGTTAAATCTACCGAATTGAAGGGTTGGAGCGTATTTAACTGCCTTTTTCGGTTAAATTTACCGATTTTTTTTCTGTGTGTAGGACCAAGAGCGATAATTTGAAATCTGCTATGTCTAGAGAAACAAATAAATTAAGAAAGTGAACACCCAGAAAACGTAGGGTTACCAAACGTACTCTTTTAAAGAGTAAAGTACTCTTTTTAGGCCCTCCTCTTTTTTACTCTCACTTTTTTCCCGAAAGTACTATTAAGTACTCTTTCTTATTTCTGTGACTTTACCATATAACAACTGAATGTACCGAATAATAAAAATTGGTAACATTACTGAGTTACCAATTTTTATTATTCGTTAGAATTAACATAAAAAACTTCAAATATTATGTTTATTGGCTTGAAGCTTCTTTCGTCACATTGCATTCAAAAAGTTACACTAATTCTTAAATGCTAGGATTAAAACAAAAAGTATAGTACTTCTTTAGTCACTTTTTTAACCGCAATATTGGACACAATTTTGAATGTCTTTATCGAAAACAATTCAAATGTATATCAAAATTTTTCAATTTCTTGAAAAAGGAACTGAACATTAGCACCCAGACTCTAAAATTTTGTGTTATACCTTTTATCCGTTTAATTTCTTTCTCACCTAGACCCTTTGGAGTTTCACATTTTAATTTATTAACGCCCAAAGAAACCTAAGTAGTAAATTTTAATTTTGAATCGGCGTATACGTTGGTACTTGGTGAGTTTTACAAAATTTTAAATTTATTTTTTAGGTTTTATGCTTAAAAAACTTTGGGCATAAATTATTGGATTTTGTTACTTATGTAAATACTAAAAACATTTATTTTTTTAATTTTTTCAAAATTTTAACAAAGGTTGGATTGTAGAATTTAAAAAAATTTTTTTTTGTCTAATAAACCCTTCTGCAACTTTGTACTCTTTTTTACTCAAGAGAATCTGGTAACCCTAAGAAAACGAAATCTGTTGTGGCAGCAGAATTTTCGGAAACCGAATGTGAGCGGCTGTCACAACATCTACTCTCTGATGTTGCAGCATCTACACTGAGAAAAAAATCAAAACGAAACGTTGTCAAAACGTTCCGAACCGTTGTCAATTTCCAGCCAAAACTGAATGTTCTGATTTTGACAACAAAACGTTTAAATTTTTTACGAAACTGCCCATTATTGAATTGAAACGGCACATTGATGAATTGAGACGCAAATGTTGTTGTTTCAAGACTGAAAATTTTTGTTTTGCGACTGAAATGTTTATGATTTCATGAATTGAAAATACAAAAAAAGTTATTAGAAAGGCCTATTTAAAATTACTTGAAAAAAATTTTAATTTAATTTAATTTTGTATTTGTTTTACTCTAAATTATTTTTTTAAACAACATTATTTATTGATATTTTATATTTTATTTACTATTGGCAACTCTAGTGAAGTGAAGATCAATATTTTTAATACTCTCGGCTATTATAAAATAATACAAAAATCTAAAAAGCGCATTTTCCCCCGATTCGCGAAAGCACGAAGTGCAGTGTGGCTGATTATTTAAAATTACCAATTGTTTGAGTAAATTGAGACTCCAAACAAAAATAAAACGAAAGTGACGTTAATTGCAATATTTCCCTCGAAAAATTAAACAAACCAAAAAAAAATCCCTAAAAGCTTTACGATCGAATCTAGAGTATCACGGACACAATCGAATCTCTGCTTTTGTTATACGCTTACACCAGCGCCCTCTTGCGGTCACAAGCTGCGGCGCTGGCTATCATAGAAAAACCAAGCTCAATCATAACCCAGTGAGCCAAAGCCATGGTGGTGACTCACTCACCTACACTTGAGGACACTAATTCAAACGTAGTTATAAACTATTCCAATATGGAGAATCAGCTGCAACAACAACAATTACGAGAACAATCACTGTTACAACAACAGCAATTGCTACAACAACAGCTATCACAACAACAATATGTGCAACAGCAGCAACAAGAGCAATTACATCAACATTTGCCATTACACCAACAACAACCGCAACAAATACAACAATATCAGCAAATTCAGCAACTTCTGCCAACTCAGCAACAGCACACCATTATACAAGTACCAACAATGCAAACTCTGCAACAGGTGGATTCTCTTCTGCCTGTACTATCTGCACACACAAACTCAGGTAACTCTGTATCAGCTATTTCTCTTATAGATACTCCAAGTAAATACATTCAAATCCCCCTCTGCATCACCCCCGTGTCTTATGCACATGATACAATTAGTCGTTCTACCATTGTCGCTAACCGCAGGGCAAAGGGCAATACCCGCCCTACAGATCAACCCAGCACATAGCCTACAAAGCAAAAAGGTATTGATATTTACTTTCCAAAGCGAGGTCTTTCGTCCCCCTCTAATGGAAATAAGAACTCAGCTAAAATTCAAAAGACGAATCACAATAAACCGTCTCTTGAGCTTGGGCAAAATAGATTTGCGATTCTTGCTGAAGAAAAAAATTCGGTCTCCAACCGAAAACGCGAGCGAAACTCTAATTCGCTCATAAAAGAAATTACCAAACACATTGGTGATAATAGTTTCCACGTGATTTCCATCCTAAAGGGAAAAAAAAAGAAACGGAAATCGAAATTTATAGTGAGCCAAACTTTAGGGAAATTATCAATCTCTTTGATAAACTCAAAATGAGCTACTACACTTACCAGCTCAAAAGCTCAGTCGTACTGAAAGGTATTGAATCTTTCGTAGAATGTGACGAAATCAAAAGTGCTCTAACCCATGAAAGCTTTGAAGTAAAGTCAGTATTCAATATACAAAATCGAAACAAAGTCCCTCAACCCCTATTCCGTGTGGAACTAGAGTTCGAATCAAAAACTCTTAAGAAATTTGAACGCCACCCAATATACTCTCTGAGATATCTCTTGCACAATTCAAGAACCCCACAAGCGCCGTGGACCCATTCAGTGTCATAACTGCCAAGAATATGGCCACACAAAGTCATACTGCTCGCTTCCCAGCGTGTGCGTAATTTGTGGAGACCTTCACGGCACAGGTAAGTGTACAAAATTAAAAGAAGATTCGACTATTAAAAAATGTAGTAATTGTGGGGACAATCACACTATAGAGGCTGCGCAGTTTATCAAAGTTTTTTAAATAGGACGCTAAACTCGACTCAATAACAGGAAACAAGTAAAAACACAAATTTTCCTCCAAAACCCGATGGTCAACCTTTTGTAAACACCATTAGACAACAAGGTGTTTACTACGCCAACGCCTTAAAAAGCGGTGGCTCTGTCCCTGTAAATATTCAAACTGCTCCTACTAGTAGTAGCCTTGAACAAACTCTACAAATGTTCATGCAAAACATGTCCCAATTTATGTCTGTAAAATATGATGCAAGAAATGATTAAAAATCGAAGTCTTCTACTACAACATCTCATGTCTAAATCCATCAATGGTTTAAAAATATCATTTTGGAATGCAAACGGCCCGTGTCTTCACAAACTGGAACTTCTCGAGTCCTTGAAAGAGTCCAGCATAGATTCTTTTTCTTTTGATTATTTTTTTTTTTTATATATTTGTGCAAAAAAAACCGATCTGCATTTGCCGATTTTAATTTTGTTGCATTTTTGAGGTACTGAACGCCGATTTCAAGAAATCTAGAGTTAGTGCAGCAAAACCAACCCCGGATTCGTGACCAGAGTGACCCCTAAAAAAAAAGAATACAAAAAGTAATGTGTTAAAAAGGAAACAAAAAATAAATTGCTCCGACTGAGATTCGAGCCCACTATCCCAAAAAATTAAACTGTTTTCAGTTATATATCAGGACTGAAACCGTTTCAAATCCTAACCAAGCAGTTTCATAGTATATGTATACAATAAAAACATTTCAAAATACACACAGCGGTAGGCAAGCGTGCTAAGGGAACGTTTATGAATCCGAATGGCCAGAGTTCAAATCTTGGTAAGTAAACAAAAATTTAAACCATTTCTTTATTTCGTAAATAAAATATATTTTTTTTTTTTTATTTCACAATTTTTTTATTGAATTATCTAAATAAGTTATTTTAGATCTAAAAATAAGATTTCAGAAAGGATTTCAAAATTTCACTTAATTCTATACTATGTTTAGTTCTGCCTGTCGTCCATTGAGTTGGGCATGATATGTCTAATATATGGGGAATAAATTAGTTTCGATTAAGACGTGAGGGATTCAGCGGTCTTAGCAGGTTTCTAGCTAGAATGTTTGAGTGAATAATGAGCTTCTGCTTGTACTTCGTGGTAAATTTCGGGATTTCGTCTTTTACTTCCAGTATATTCAGGTCTCTGTGGATGTTAGAGTTTTTTATATACCAAGGGGCACTGGCAATATGTCTCAGTATTTTAGATTGGACTCTCTGGAGTTTTTCCACGTTCGAGGGAGAGGCAGTGCCCCAGAGCTCAATTCCATATGTCCATATGGGTTTTATTATACTTTTGTATATTTGTATGTGAGATTTAGCTTAGATGCCTTTGAGATTAGCCAATTTAGTTCCAACTGTTTTAGTTTAATCTGACTGATTTTGGATTGAATGTGCTTATGCCATGTGAGTCGGGGATCGAGGTGCATTCCAAGATACTTTGTTTCGGAACTTTCAGGGAAAACTATGCCGTTTATCTTCAGAGCAGGGCACGTGCCCCTTCTTAGGGTGAAGGTTAAGTGACAGCTTTTGCATTCGTTGACTTTGATTTTCCATCGTGATAGCCAATTACTTAGAGTGTCCAAGTGTTTCTGCACGTAAAGAGTTGCTATGTCTGGGTTTGAGTGAGAGCACAGGATAGCAGTGTCGTCAGCAAAAGAGTTCCATCGCTTTTGGGCATATCTGCAGTATAGATAGGGTTACCAGACGTACTCTTTTTGAGGCCCTCCTCTTTTTTACTCTTACTTTTTTCCCGAAAGTACTCTTAAGATCTTTTTGTACTTATTTCTGTGACTTTACCATATAACAACTGAATGTATCGGCTCAGTAAGGTTACTAATTTTTGTTATTCGTCAGAATTCAAAAAAAACCTTCATATATTATGTTTGTTAGTGAAGCATCTTTCGTCACATTGTATTCAAAAAGTTACAAAAATTCTTAAATGCTAGGACTATAACAAAAAGTTTAGTATGAAACATATCACTTTTTTAACCGAAATAGCAACAACAATTTTGAATGTCTTATATATATCTAAATTTATCAATTTCTTGAGGAAGGATCGGAACATTGGCACTTGAGTCTAAAATTTTGTGTTATACCTTTTATCCGTTTAATTTGATTGTCAACTAGACCCTTTGGAGTTTCAAATTTAAATTCATTAACGCCTAAAGATTCTAAAACTTTTTTGAAAAATTTGTTTTTTAAATTTTTTTTTGGTTTTTGGACCCCCTGCAACTCTGTACTCTTTTTTCCTCAAGAGAATCTGGTAACCCTAAGTATAGAGAATATATAGCAGCGGCGCGAGGACACTGCCTTGTGGTACTCTGGCCAGTATTTCGAATTTTCGGGAGACAAAGCTTTTATATTTTACTACAACGTTTCTATTCGTGAGATAGTTTTTAAGTAGGCAGTGCATATTAGCGGGGAGAATATGCTGTAATTTGTAAATAAATCCTTCGTGCCAGACTTTATTGAAGGCCTGGGTGATATCGAGGAAAACAGCGGAGCAGTACTGTTTCTTTTCAAAAGTGATTTTTATTGAGTCTATAATACGGTGCACTTGTTCGATAGTGCCATGCTTTTCGCGGAATCCAAACTGGTGATCGGGAATCTCTTGTTTTTCTGTAATTTTTGGTAGGGCGTTGGAGTAGTAAACACCTCTGAAACTCACTTCACTGAAAAACACTTTTTCAATCTACCTGGATATAGACTCTATGACACAAAGCATCCAAGCGGAAACGCTTGAGGTGGTTCCAAAATTCTCATTAAAAGTCGAATAAAGCATTATGCTCTACAGAATTATTGCACAGAATATATTCAAGCGACAATTATTTCCCTCGATGAATTCTTAAAAGGCCTAACATTAACAGCTATATGCTGTCCGCCCAGACACAAAATAACTGAGCAACAATTCCTGACTTTTTTTCCATTCTCTTGGACCAAAGTTTCTCGTTGCCGGCGACTTCAACGCCAAACACACATATTGGGGCTCTCGCCTAATATCACCAAAGGGATGGCTCCTGTTGAACTCTGTCAACAGACTCGGCCTAGACGTTGTCTCCTCTGGCACTCCAACTTATTGGCCAACTGACAGCCGAAAAACTCCCGACGTCATTGACTTTGCAGTATTTAAAACTGTAAAAAGGAGCCAATTGACTGTAGAATCTTCTCTAGATCTCTCATCAGACCATACGCCTACTATTATCACAATAAAGTACACCCCAAGCTCTGAGGTCAACCCACCAGATAAATCGACTAGTAAACTCACAAACTGGCTCAAATATCGGAAGTATATAAGCTCTCACATTAACCCTAATGTGTCACTAAAAACGAAAAACGAAATAAACACAGCTGTTAGTTAATTCAAACTTTTGCTTTCCCAAGCAGCTGCAGCGGCCACTCTCGCCCAAATCCAAAAGAAAAATATGTCGTGAATGGCAAAATCACAGATCGCCCACTTTGAAAAAACAGTTAAAAGATATCTCTCAAAATCTACAAAAACCGCTTAAGTGGAAATCTGAAAGAGACTTTCAACAACTCGTTGAACATCTCGCACGCACAAAATCAACAAATTACTCTCTCTGGCGAGCTGCTAAAAATATGAAAATACCAGTACTGGCAGAACCTCCCATACGACTGCCAAATGGAAACTGGGCCAGAAACGATGCAGAAAAAGGTGCTGCTTTTGCCAACCACCTAAAAACTGTATTCACCCCGAACGAGAAAACTGGTGAATCCCATTACCAACATTAATCCCACTCAATAACACCTGTACAGTCGCGATGAAAAAAATGAACTAATGGAGGCAATAAATAAATGCCTGGACCCAAAAAAAGCACCAGGACCGGACTTGATAACGCCCACAATGATAAAAGTACTGAAAATACCAGTACTGGCAGAACCTCCCATACGACTGCCAAATGGGAACTGGGCCAGAAACGATGCAGAAAATGGTGCTGCTTTTGCCAACCACCTAAAAACTGTATTCACCCCGAACGAGACAACTGGTGAATCCCATTACCAACATTAATCCCACTCAATAACAACTGTACAGTCGCGATGAAAAAAATGAACTAATGGAGGCAATAAATAAATGCCTGAACCCAAAAAAAGCACCAGGACCGGACTTGATAACGCCCACAATGATAAAAGTACTGACATCAGTTGTAATAACCCATTTATTGCACTCGAACGTGGAAAAACTCCAGAGAGTCCAATCTAAAATCCTGAGACATATTGCCAGTGCCCCTTGGTATATAAAAAAAACACTAACATCCACAGAGACCTGAATATACTGGAAGTAAAAGACGAAATCCCGAAATTTACCACGAAGTACAAGCAGAAGCTCATGATTCACTCAAACATTCTAGCTAGAAACCTGCTAAGACCGCTGAATCCCTCACGTCTTAAGCGAAACTAATTTATTCCCCATATATTAGACATATCATGCCCAACTCAATGGACGACAGGCAGAACTAAACATAGTATAGAATTAAGTGAAATTTTGAAATCCTTTCTGAAATCTTATTGTTAGATCTAAAATAACTTATTTAGATAATTCAATAAAAAAATTGTTAAATAAAAAAAATATATATTTTATTTACGAAATAAAGAAATGGTTTAAATTTTTGTTTACTTACCAAGATTTGAACCCTGGCCATTCGGATTCATAAACGTTCCCTTAGCACGCTTGCCTACCGCTGTGTGTATTTTGAAATGTTTTTATTGTATACATATTAAGGCATTCAATCCCGGGATCCCGAATCCCGAAATCCCGGGATCCCGGAAGTTTTCTCAATCCCGGAATCCCGGGATTTTGAGTCCGGAATCCCGGGATTCAAAAATGCATTTTTTTATGCATTGTTTAAGATATTTTTGACGGTTTTCTACAAAAATACAGCCGTGCATTTACATCCAATCTAATTGGTAAATTAAAAAAACCCACTTTTGCAGATTTAGTGCTACACACACATAAAAATTGACAACATTTTTGTCAATAACGGTTAACAAACAATTTTTATCGATCTGAATAAAATTTTGTGAATTTAAAAAATTTAAAAAATAAAAAAAACAACAATTCGTGTATCCGTTCTAGCTATAATACTAAAACTACTGAAAGTAACTTTTTCGTGTGTAGCATGAAATGGAGCTGGCTGAATTTTATGATAATATTCAGATTCAGGTGGCAAAAAAAAATTGTTCGATCAATGTAATTTAAAAAAAGAATTACTTCTTGTTCGACTTATTAATTTTAAATATTATTTGTTTTGTTTAATGCTATATTTAATAAATATTATTTCTTTGTCGAATTAAAATGAAATTAAACTTAAAATATTGTTGCAACAATTTTTTCTTTAATTTTATATTAATTATTGTATTTAATTGGAAAATCCCGAAAATCCCGAACAAATCCCGGGATCCCGGGATTGTAATTTCAAATCCCGAAATCCCGGGATTTTCAAAAACACTTCGGGATTGAATGCCTTAATACATATACTATGAAACTTCTTGGTTAGGATTTGAAACGGTTTCAGTCCTGATATATAACTGAAAACAGTTTTTTTTTTTGGGATAGTGGGCTCGAATCTCAGTCGAAGCAATTTATTTTTTGTTTCCTTTTTAACACATTACTTTTTGTATTCTTTTTTTTTAGGCGTCACCCTGGTCACGAATCTGGGGTTTGTTTTGCTGCACTAACTCTAGATTTCTTGAAATCGACGTTCAGTACCTCAAAAATGCAACAAAATTAAAATCGGCAAATGCAGATCGGTTTTTTTTGCACAAATATATAAAAAAATAATAATCAAAAAAAAAAGAAACGAAAACAAATTTGGTCTGACTGAGATTCGAACCCACGCACCAGTAACTCATACAATCTTCAAAAAGTGAAACTGTTTCAGTTATGTTTTAGAACGGTGCGGAGTTGAATTTTTCGTAACGATAGCCGTTTCAAATCATAACCATGCAGTTCTGATTTGTTTTCCCTCTGTGTAGTATCTGTTGCCGCAACATCTACTGTCTGATATCGCAACATCTACTTTCTGATGTAGGAGCATCTAGTATCTGTTGTCACAACATCTACTTGATGATGTCGCAACATTTACTTCCTATATAAATTCTTCAAAATAAATGAAAAAGAAATCACAATTTGGAATATAAATACATTTTTTTTATTTCATGTATATATGTGCGACATTTAAATGACAATAACATATTAGGGCGATTCATTTAATCGATTTTAGACAAAACGAACATTTAAGAAAATTTTAAAACACCGTTCGAACTTAAAAAACACACATGATTGGGACAGATAAATTCTGTTAGAGGTGGTTTAAAAAGAGAAAAATGCAAAAAGCATAAATGCGATTTAAACGGTTTTAAGAATTAATCTAGAAAAGCTTGGAGACACCTCCCAGTTTTTCTAGATTAATTCTTAGAAAACATGTAAACTTTTTACAATCGGATAAAAACTCATCACGCTAGACTAGAAATAATTCAGAAATTTCCAATTTTTTTACAAAAAAACTTATGTTCCCAGTAGGAAATTATTGCAGAAATCGTTGAGGAATTCTGACGGAAAAGTGTACAATTTTCCTGCAGGAACACAAGAGCGAAAGATGATGGAGTTTTCGTGCATGAATTGTTGAGGGAATCATAGAGGAATATTCGTGCATCAAAACAAAAGCAAAACATTAAAAAACATTTCGTTTCTCTTTTTTTTGCACATGTTTGTAGTTGTGTATTTATATTTTTATTTAACTTCTTTTATTTGCCAATTTGCTTGCAATGATTTGTAACAACTTTTCCTCAAATTGAGTTTTCCTGGAACTCAAACCGACATCCTCTGGAGTTCGGAGTGCACTCTAACCAACTCGTCTATCTCCGGCATTATTGACAATCGTCTAAACGTTTGTATATTGCTCAACAAGTGTTCGTTTTTTTTTCTTCTAAAAATGTAGAAACTCAAAAAATTATTTTTTTTTTGTTTTATACATATATATTTTAGTTAGACACAGAAAATTATAGATGAGTGCGAATTTATTATTTCCAATTTCTACAGGTCGTAGGTTCAAGACTGGCCTGCGGCAATAAATTTTTTTATTTTTGTTTTATTATACCCCCACACTCACTGTGGCAGGGTATACTAACTTTGTCACAACGTTTGTAACGCCCATAAGGAGGCGTGTCCGGTATGGAAAAGTATATATATTCTTGATCAGTATCACCTCCTGTGTCGATTTAGCGATGTCCGTCTGTCTGTCCGTCCGTCTGTCCGTCTGTCCGTCCGCACGATAGCGGTCGCAGTTTTGGAGATATCGACTTGAAACTTTGGGTACATGTTTTTCTCGTGAATACTGAGATCAAGTTCGAGAATCAGCCAAATCGGACAAAAACTGGGCGTGGCTCCCATACACCGAAAAAAAAGGTAAAATTTTTTATTGTTGTATTTGATTGGAAATGTTTAGAAACGTATTTTTGACATGGTCCGAGGTTCCGAAGCCACATATATAAGGGTCTAAATGGGGTCTTGAGACCAATTTTTTTTTTTTGTGGATTTAATTGGAATTTTTTAGAAATGGATTTTGGACATGGTCTGGGCTCCAAAACCACCCATAATTGGCTCAAAATAGGGTCTTGAGACCACATTTTTTTATGTTCGAGGTACTTCTTCCTACTGTGTGGGGGTATTTTAGCTTCGGTATAGCCGAAGATAGTCCACTCTCTAGTTTTTTAGCTACCTCTAATTTTTAAATGTGATGGTTTAATGGGCTTTAGGTCCAACTTAAAAATACTCTTTGTTGTATTTATAATTGAGGTGTTTTTATTGTCAAATATTTCGACTTAAATTTAGTGTACATTTTCTTCTTTGATCCTAAGGATGACTTTCGAAGAAGGCCAAGGCGGCGCAAAATGTTTTCAGATAGAATACGAGTACAAAGATCGCATCAGTTTACAGTTCACCGGAGATAGGGTTACCAGTTTATCTTGAGTAAAAAAGAGTACAAGTTGCAGGGGGTCCCAAACTCCTCGGTTTTAAACCACATATTTTTTAGAATCCAAAATTTGGAAACAATTTCTTCAAAAAATACCAACCTTTGTTAAAATTTTTAATAAAAAAATGTTTTAGTACAAATAACTAGAGACCGACCAAAATCGCTTTTTTTAATTTCGGCCGAAACCGAAATGGCTGAATTTTCATTTTTTTTTTTTCGGCCGAAACCGAAGCCGAAACCGAAAAACTAAAAGAAACAATTGTGAGTTTTAATGTAATAAAGTGGTACATAATTAAGCTTATCAATAGGCTGAAATAGATGGCGCATATTCATAGTCAAATTTAGTAGCTACTAAACTTTAGCACCAGCTTAGTAGCTGCCAGTTCAGTGTATTATCTGTCAACTTAGTAGATTACTAAAGTTAAGTTGGAGCCGACCATTTTAAGTTCAGATCATGAATTAGATGAATTCAGAGCAAACTATCAAATACGTGGAAATCAAGAGTAGTAGAAATTACTTTCAGGGTAGTAGATTTCAAGAGAGGGGTTTATGCGTAGAGTGTTAGAAATTCTATGAGAGTAGTAGAAATTTCTGTCGGGGAAGCAGATTTGTAGAAAGAATAGTACTTTTGCATTGTATGAAACTCACATAATATTTTGAGGAGTAGATTTCTTACCAGAAAATATCTTGAGGGAAGTAGAAAAATCTGCTACCGTAGTAGAGGAGTAGAAATTTATAAATCATTGCGAGAGTATTAGATCTACTCCGGACATGTCTTCATTGTCGCTTCTGATTCATCGAAACTATGATCAATGCTTTAATTTGTGTTACATACCGCTTTTATCCATTTGGTTGTTCCTTATGTATTTTGATACGCTGAATCCGAAAATAATAATTAAATTTTTCCAGCACGCACCATTTTTCTGCAAACGCCACAAAAATTGCATTTTTGGTGCTGTAAAAATTGCATTATTATTATTTTTGTATCCAGCGTGGCAAAATACATAAGAATTTGTCTATCAAGTATATTTAACACACAAAAAGTTCAGTTTTGCCGATCAGTGTAATCTTTGTTATTTATTTGTTACATTTTTCTATCAAGCCGAAATTTTCGGCGGAAATATAGAAATTTCGGTCAAAAACGAAATTTGGCCGAAATCGATATTTTATTTTTCGGCCGAATCCGAAACACGGCCGAAACAGCTTTTTTTGGCCGAAAAGCCGAAAAACCGAAACCGAATTTCGGTCGGTCTCTACAAATAACTAAGTAACAAATTACAATATGCACAAAGTTTTTTTTTTGATCTGAAATACTAAAAAAATGTATTTAAAATTTTGTAAAACTCACCAGATACCCATCTATACGTGTACTAATTAGGTTTCTTTAGACGTTAATGAATTGAAATGTGATACTCCAAAGAGTCTTGGTGAGAAAGAAAGTACACTGATAAAAGGTAAAACACAGCATTTTAGACACTGGGTGCTAATGTCCGATCCTTCCCCAAGAAATCGAAAAAATTAGCTTTATATTTGAATTGTTTTTGATAAAGACATTCATAATTGTTTTTAATATTTCGGTTAAAAAAGTAATAGGTTTTATACTAAATTTTTTGTTTTAATCGTAGCATTTAAGAATTTTTGTAACTTTTTGAATGCAATGTGACGAAAGATGCTTCAAACTAACAAACATTATATTTGAAGGTTTTTATTTTAATATCTGACGAATAATAAAAATTGGTAACCTTACTGAGCCGATGCACTCTGCTGTTATATGTTAAAGTCCCAGAAATAAGAAAAAGAGTACCTAGTAGTACTTTCGGGAAAAAAGTGAGAGTAAAAAAAGAGGAGGGCTGTACTCTTTAAAAGAGTACGTCTGGTAACCCTAACCGGAGAAAATATTTGAATAAAAAAATGTTCTATAGTAAACTGTTTAGATTTAGCAAGACGCAACTTTTTGCATTAAAATGGAAATTTTTCAGGAAAGATGTGGGAAATTTCTTACAATCATACATACAAATTCATCAATGATAATTTTTCCTGCTGAATTAAAGTAGAAAAAATGTAAAAAAAAAAATTAAATTTCTGAATGGATTCTAGTCTAGCGTAATGAGTTTACATCCGATTGTAAAAAAATTACATGTTTTCTAAAGGAATTACATGAGAAATATGCAAAATGCATAAATGTGATTTAAACGGTTTTAAGAATTGATCTAGAAAAACTGGGAAACACGGGTCCTCTTTTTCAACCCCCTCTAACAGAATCTATCAGTCCCGATCATGTGCGTTACCAAAAGTTGATTTTTGTCGAACGGTGAAATAGGTCAAGAACTGGCTTGTCGATTATTCCGCTGCACGCTGCAATTACTAGCTGACCTTTTTCTAAACTTTTTTGGAAATTTCTAGATATTTCGTTAATAACTGTATAAATTACTGAATGAATTTTCCAACCTTATCACTTTTATTTAACTGTTTCTTTAATAACTGTTAAATAATTCGGAACATTGTGTTCCTATTTGAATTGGGTCTGGTTCTCGTAGTGTTTTCCGTGGAAGTCGATAAATAAAAAGAAGGAGTGTTTTCAGTAAACGTTATAATAATTGGGTTTTTTTTTCTATATGGCTGGGTCGATTGCAGACTTAAGAAATTGAGCGACCATTACCATTACCATTACCATTACCATTACCATTACCATTACCATTACCATTACCATTACCATTACCATTACCATTACCATTACCATTACCATTACCATTACCATTACCATTACCATTACCATTACCATTACCATTACCATTACCATTACCATTACCATTACCATTACCATTACCATTACCATTACCATTACCATTACCATTACCATTACCATTACCATTACCATTACCATTACCATTACCATTACCATTACCATTACCATTACCATTACCATTACCATTACCATTACCATTACCATTACCATTACCATTACCATTACCATTACCATTACCATTACCATTACCATTACCATTACCATTACCATTACCATTACCATTACCATTACCATTACCATTACCATTACCATTACCATTACCATTACCATTACCATTACCATTACCATTACCATTACCATTACCATTACCATTACCATTACCATTACCATTACCATTACCATTACCATTACCATTACCATTACCATTACCATTACCATTACCATTACCATTACCATTACCATTACCATTACCATTACCATTACCATTACCATTACCATTACCATTACCATTACCATTACCATTACCATTACCATTACCATTACCATTACCATTACCATTACCATTACCATTACCATTACCATTACCATTACCATTACCATTACCATTACCATTACCATTACCATTACCATTACCATTACCATTACCATTACCATTACCATTACCATTACCATTACCATTACCATTACCATTACCATTACCATTACCATTACCATTACCATTACCATTACCATTACCATTACCATTACCATTACCATTACCATTACCATTACCATTACCATTACCATTACCATTACCATTACCATTACCATTACCATTACCATTACCATTACCATTACCATTACCATTACCATTACCATTACCATTACCATTACCATTACCATTACCATTACCATTACCATTACCATTACCATTACCATTACCATTACCATTACCATTACCATTACCATTACCATTACCATTACCATTACCATTACCATTACCATTACCATTACCATTACCATTACCATTACCATTACCATTACCATTACCATTACCATTACCATTACCATTACCATTACCATTACCATTACCATTACCATTACCATTACCATTACCATTACCATTACCATTACCATTACCATTACCATTACCATTACCATTACCATTACCATTACCATTACCATTACCATTACCATTACCATTACCATTACCATTACCATTACCATTACCATTACCATTACCATTACCATTACCATTACCATTACCATTACCATTACCATTACCATTACCATTACCATTACCATTACCATTACCATTACCATTACCATTACCATTACCATTACCATTACCATTACCATTACCATTACCATTACCATTACCATTACCATTACCATTACCATTACCATTACCATTACCATTACCATTACCATTACCATTACCATTACCATTACCATTACCATTACCATTACCATTACCATTACCATTACCATTACCATTACCATTACCATTACCATTACCATTACCATTACCATTACCATTACCATTACCATTACCATTACCATTACCATTACCATTACCATTACCATTACCATTACCATTACCATTACCATTACCATTACCATTACCATTACCATTACCATTACCATTACCATTACCATTACCATTACCATTACCATTACCATTACCATTACCATTACCATTACCATTACCATTACCATTACCATTACCATTACCATTACCATTACCATTACCATTACCATTACCATTACCATTACCATTACCATTACCATTACCATTACCATTACCATTACCATTACCATTACCATTACCATTACCATTACCATTACCATTACCATTACCATTACCATTACCATTACCATTACCATTACCATTACCATTACCATTACCATTACCATTACCATTACCATTACCATTACCATTACCATTACCATTACCATTACCATTACCATTACCATTACCATTACCATTACCATTACCATTACCATTACCATTACCATTACCATTACCATTACCATTACCATTACCATTACCATTACCATTACCATTACCATTACCATTACCATTACCATTACCATTACCATTACCATTACCATTACCATTACCATTACCATTACCATTACCATTACCATTACCATTACCATTACCATTACCATTACCATTACCATTACCATTACCATTACCATTACCATTACCATTACCATTACCATTACCATTACCATTACCATTACCATTACCATTACCATTACCATTACCATTACCATTACCATTACCATTACCATTACCATAGCCCTTTTATCCATGTCGCGCGTTGGTGTTGAAGCCACTTTCCATTGTTGAGAAGTTGGGTAGCCGTGTATCCCTTGATCGATGTGGGTTACCCTTTTGCCACTGTTCGCCCCGTTTTGGCGAATTAAATACTACTAAACTTCAATTTATCAGATACACTTTTCAATTATCATATACACTTGCCCATGATAATTGCATTAAGAAGTTCGGCCAAAATCCCTTGAGGGTTGTAGCGCCAATATATGTATGTATGTAAATTTAAATTTATATGGTAATCTTATTATTACGAAAGGTAACAAACATGTCATAAATTTTAGTTAAGACTACTTGTATTTAAACATATATATAGCAAAAATATTAAATATATTAAAAACAGTGATGAATATAAGAAAAATAAATATATTTCATTAGTGTTTTAGCGTTGTGACGACACCAATATTTTTGGGTCTTTACACTCCCTCCTTAATTCGCGGGCGCAAAATGATGACCACCTTCCGGGTGCGATCGATGCGAACTCGATACTCGGTCGCTGTACCTCCATGTCGTCGTTGAGCTCGTCTCCCCAGTTTAGCGTTAGGCACGGGGAAGTTCAGCTGTCTGATGGAAGCTCTACGGTTGCCCCTATTTCGTCGCTGTCGAGTCCTCTGATGTGGCTGGGATGAGGAAGCCACTGACATCTCAGAGTCCTCCGTCTCTTCGTGTTGGGGCATGGGCTCCCCTGGCGCCGCTGCGTTGGGGCCGCCCATATCCTCTCTTTGCGCATCCTGATCGCGCTGTTGTGGCGCTGGTATGTGTTTGGCCTTATCTTCATCGTCGTTGGGCGGTATCTGCGCCTGATGGCCACTGGTTTCGCCTAGGATTTCGTCGTCGTTGTTGGGCGGTATCTGCGCCGGAGGCCACATGATATCGCCAGGGCTTTCGTGTCGATGGGCAGCGACAACTCGATTGTCGGTGCCCATCGGTTCTCCTTTTCGGCCCGCTGCTGAATGATCTTGGCCATTTGTCTGCGGCGTGCGATTTCCACCATCCCCCTGGCGGTGCCGTGGGGGGTGTGGAAGTTCTGGATGGGCGTTGCGAAGAACCGCTCAGTGTAGTGCAATAAGAAGACGCAGCAGTCGTGCGTATTCTTCTGTTGCATTACTCGTAAAGCCATCATTGGCATGTACGTTACATCGAAATGTTGCACTCTGTCGTTGGTTGGGTTCACGGCTGTATACTCACATTTTAAGTAATCGCAGATTAACCCAATGGCTTTCTCTCTTGGTTGGTCAGCTAGGGAATCGATCACCAGTAGGCACGGGTTGTGTCTGGATTCTGCCAGTACCAGTGGTGGTGCTCGTTGACCGGAAAGACGTATCGCTTGGCTCGTTGACCGGAAAGACGTATCGCTTGGCGAACAAGTCTGTTCGCTTGGTCCATCGGCATACTTGCTGGTGGCGTTGTTTCGCTGTGCGCATCTCCCCGTCTAGTAGCTTCTTGTAGAGGAAACTGCTCATCACGTGGGTCTGATCTCGTTGCTGTACTGTGAGTACCTACTGCCATAGGTGCATCAGTCCTATATCGACAAGTACGTCGTTCAGCCATTGTCCGCTGGCTAGTCGGCGATAATCGTGGACGGTGATGTTCCACCCACCAGTTGGAGCGGGGTAGGTGCGTAGGTTGCCGGTAGTATGGCGGTATTGTGTTGATCGCAAGCGTCAATAATTCGTCAAGCGGCGGTCGCGGGTGTGGCGGTGTTGCTGCTTGCAGTAATGCCAAATTCGAGGCAATGTTGGCCGGCTGCTGATCTTCACCGTTTCGCTTCGTGCTGATGCTTTTGATCTGCTGGTCGCTGTGCTTCGCCCACGTATCGCGGTGCCTTTGCCTCGTTGCGATGTCTGCGCAGGCTTGGCCTTGTGAACACCTGTTTCACGTCGTTGTGTGCGTAGCTTATTCGGTCCTGCCATCTCCTCCGTCCAATCATCGCTTAAACGACGCGTCTTTCGTTGGCCTTCTGCTAATGTTCGATATTTTTCGCGAGCCTTCTCGACGCTCTTGTTCCATCGTTCTTCATTGTTCATCCTGCTAAAATTAATTTAATTACGTGGCGATTATTGCGTCTTGAGAACTTCGTATTCTTTTCCTGTGACTCTGTTCACTTTCGCGTTCGTCTATTAAATGTCCAATTTCCGAATTGTCGCTCGAGTCGTGTGCCATTTCCCCTCTTTTGATTCTCGTAGTTAACCGTTATCCCAAGCTGGCGACATTAATATAATTACTCAACAGAAATTATCATATTTATATTTTCATTTCGTAAATTCATGTCTCTTTTCTATAAACGCTTATCGTATTCAGCGACAGGCATTCTCCTCTGACGCTGCTACCTTCCCCTGTTCCTTACCATTACTTCGCCTGTGCCGTTGCCTCTGGCCCCGACTCACTATCTCTTTCTTCAAATTCCCTTAATTCGCCAATGTGAGCGTTTCTCTCTTGTCCATCACGCTGTCTCCTAGTCCTTACGATTACCGGTGAGATAAAATTGATCACTTGGTACGGCCCGTCGTACTTGGGTGCTAACTTCGCTGCGAAGCCGTGCCATGATGTTGCCTTACCAACACGTTTTGACCTACCTTTGGCTGCCATCTTTGTCTCCTCAAATTGTAATGGCGCGCCTGATCCTGCGCAGCCCTCTCCATATTTCGGTGTACTATATCGAAAACTTCGCGTAACTTGTCTGCTCGCTCCACCGGTGTCTGCACCATTTGCCCCGTACCCACTGTGGTCTCATCGTAAAGAGACTTGGGTAGCCGTGGCTCTCGGCCCTGCACTAGGAAAGCTGGACTGTATCCTGTTGTTTCTGATACTCCCGTATTGATTGCTAATGTTATCTCTGGCAGGTATTTGTCCCACTGCCTTGGATTTTCTTTGGCCATTTGGGCCACCATAGTCTTAATGGTCCGACTGAAGTCGCGTTTTCCTGTGGCGTATATGGCGCGGTGAATTGATGTCTTACTCCAAGACTTTCTAGGTACTTCTTGAACGCTCGGCTAGTAAACTGAGTGCCGTTGTCCGTTACCATAACTTTTGGCACCCCAAATCGAGCCACAATTCTCTCTCGGAACGCTTTTCGTAGGGTGTCCGTCGTTGCCCTTCACATGGGGATGATTTTTACCCATTTCGTAAATTTGTCCACAAATACTAACATCATCGTGTTGCCATGTCCCGAAGTCAGTGCATAATATAGCCCATGGTTCGTCTGCTATTTGCGTAAGCATCCTTCCAGCTAGCTTCTGCTGCTCTGGTTTGTATTTTTGACAACTTTCGCAACTCCTGACGTATTTGCTTACCTCTCTGAACATGCCTGGCCAGTAGTAGCGATTGGCAACTCGTGCTATAGTTTTACGTATTCCCAGATGGCCGGCTGTGGCGTCGTCATGGTTTTCTGCTAATACTCGTTTCCGCTGATGTGTTGCCACGCACATCTTCCAGGGGGCGCAGTCTTCGTCTCCCACTCGTCGAGGAATATGCCTGTACACTTGATCCCCTTGGATGATATATTCCGCGAACTTCTCGGGATTTTCCATCACTTCTGCCTTACACGCCTTCCACCAGCGGCATTCCGAGTTACTCGTGACAAGGCGTCCGCTACTACGTTGTATTTACCTTTCCTGTACTGTATCTTATATCTAAACTGCTGCAGCTCCAGTGCCCAACGTGCAATCCTTCCAGACGAACTTTCTATCGAATGCAGCCATTTTAACGACAGGTGATCCGTGATTATGGTGAACTCGTGTCCCTCCAAGTACTCTCGCATCTTCCGTACACCCCAAACTATCGCAAGGCACTCCTTTTCCGTCGGCGAATAGTTTATTTCTGCTGGCGTCAGTCGTCTGCTGGCATAGGCCTGATCACTCGCGTCTGTCTGTAATGTAAATCTTCTGGGTAAGACGCAGTTTCAGCTCCTCGAAAGCCTCTTGCAGCTCCTGCTCCCATTTCCATCGCCGACTCTTTTTCAACAGAGCTGTCAGTGGTTGTACTACTTTAGAAAAATCCGGAACGAATCGACGGTACCATGATGCTATTCCCAAGTATCGGCGCAGCTCCCGTAGATTCGTCGGCGGCTTTAACTCCTGAATTGCCGAAATTTTCTCAGGATCCGTATGAATCCCATCCGGCGTCACTATATGTCCTAAAGAGCGAATCTCCTTCTTGAAGGACTCGCATTTGCGGTCCGCAAATTTGCGGCCCGCAGCCTCCTGAATACCTCTTTTAAGTTTGCCATATGTTCCTCCAACGATGCTCCGGCAACGATTATGTCGTCGAGATACGCAAACGCGTGCGGTTCCATTTCCGGCACGATGACCCCGTCCAGGGCGCGTTGAAATGTCGCGGGCGCTGAATGAAGGCCGAATGGCATAACGCACCATTGGTATAGTCCACGTCAGGGTACCGTGAACGCCGTATATTGTTTGCTCTCCCGTTCCATTGGCACCTGCCAATATCCGTTCTTGAGGTCCAATGTGCTAATAACCTTTGCGTTGCGGAGTCGGTCTAAAATGTGTTGGATGCGTGGTAACGGATATGCATCCGGCACCGATTTGGCATTCAACTGCCGATAGTCTACGCTTAAGCACCACTTACTATTCCTCTTCTTTACTAGTACTATGGGAGCACTATGCGGACTTCTCGCTGGTTCGATGCATCCTTGCTTAATGAGATCGTCTATCTGCTCATTTATGATGTCCATCATTGGTGGGTTTTTAGGATAGTACCTCTGTTTGATAGGGGCTTCGTCCCTCATTATTATGCAATGACTCGCGATATTCGTCGTTTCTAGTAGCCTCTCAAGGCAGCTCTTCTTCCAAAAACTTGTCAATCACCTCCTGTTGTGATACCTGCGCGCTCCAGCGCTCCTCTTCCAAATGTGTAGACAGCTCCTTTTTCGTGTTCTCGTAAATCGCTTCATGAGCTTCACGCTCATCACGCGTTCCGTATGTACCCTGTGTACTTTCCTCTCGTAATACTGTGCTGTGTAAATCTGGTCGTCTGTCAACCATCTGTTGACTTCCTTTTCTCACCTTTCTCTGGGTATATTCTGTTGGGATCGCTCTCCTGCATACTGGTTTCTCAGATTCCTCAGGCTGCGTTCGTTCAGGCGTTGACGCTTCTGGATTCCTATTTTCTTGCCATGGTGTACCTCCACTCAGGGTCCTAGCCTCCTCCATTGGTGGTTGTAATGTACCGAGTGTGCTCCCAGCGTAAGCGTTGCGTTCATGTGACTCAAAAAGTCCAAACCCATACTGGTGAATTATTATGTGACGTCCACAATTCAGTAGCCAGCTCCTGACTGAGAAAACTACGTGTTGTTCCCGTATCGATTGTTGCTGTAACTTCATCTCCGTCAAGAACAACAATAGCAGAGATACGACGTCCGTCACAAGTTATTGCTCGCGTTGTGGGAGAGGATTCGGGGTTGGGGCGCCAGCTGCCTCTCGCTCTCGGCGGTGCCCTCCGTCGTTTTCCGAATATCTTCTGCAACAATCCACCGTTCTTACTCCTTGAGCGCCACAGTCCCAGTAGTGCGTCGTCATTGCGTTGCTGCATCTATTGGAAAAGTGTCCTTCTTCACCGCATCGGTGACAGAGTCGTCGTGTATGTGCACATTGTTGTGCAGGCTGTTCCAGGCGATGTCTCTCTTCTGGCATCCCTCGTGGTACGTTGCGTGGCATGTCATTCTCCTGTCGTAGACCCTCCATGCCCTGTGCTAAGGCTAGTATTTCGTCTAAATTGCTGAAATCTTTAGTTCGTATATACCCCCTGTACTCTACCTGACAGTTCCAGAAAATTCTGTCCAGTTTCTCCTCCTCAGTGTAACTTGCGAGCCTCATCATGTCCTGTAAGGCGATGACATAGTCCTTGAAGTTTTCTCTTTGTCCTTGTGTGCGCCGACGTATGGCGTCGTCCAGCTTTTCGAAGTATCGACCAAGTAAAAAGAACTTTAGGAAATCTTCCTTGAACAACTTCCAAGTTTTCCACTGTTGGTTATTGTTACGGTACCAGGTGAGTGCTTTGTCTTTCGGGCATTATTCGTGGCATCTCGTCAATGTTGATGTTGTATGTGACCACCAACTTCTAAAGTCTCTCAATGAACGTTGAACGAGGGTCGTTTCCTCCCTCGTATTTCACCGACCACTTCCTGGCCTCCTGGTGCTCCATTATCTGCATCCCTTATGTGCGTCTCCCTCGTATCTGCGCTTCTTGCGCGAGCATCTCCTTCGTGACTGTTTTCCGTGTGTGCGCTTCCTGTGCGCGCGTCTTCCGCGTGAATACTTTTCGTATAGGCACTTCCTGCATGTGCGTCTCTTATGCGTGCACTTTCTACGTGTGCGTCTTCTGTGGGTATACTTCTTACGTGCATGTCTCCTGTGTGTGCGCCTCCTACGTATGTGCCTCCAGTTGTTGTTTTTTTTTTTTTTATGGAGGAGTAAAAGCATCTAAAGCCTCAGTCAGTGTGAGACTTTAACTCCCTAAAATTCTCCTCAAGGTCGTACGGGTGGATCCTCCCGGAACCACCGTCAGGTATTTCGCCGGGAGGCCGTCAGAGCATTATAGCTCAATTGTCAGTGTTTGGTCAGTCAACCGTACTCGTTATTGTGGGATCACTGGTATATACACTGCGTTGGCGAATGCGGTCCGCATGCCTCACGCGCTCAATGTATCTAAGAGTGATCATCATCTTCGCCGCTACTGTCTCAAAGGCCACTTTTTTAGTGTGTCGCACATATGTGACACCTGAATGGCCATTGTTGGTGCCTCTACAAAGACTTCGGTCAACTCTGCTCGCTCGTTGTTAAAACGTGGACAGTACCACAAGATGTGTTTGACAGTATGGATCTTCCTCATGCTTGAAACAATGCTGGTATTGCTTAAAGCAGCCATGTCCGCTACTGACGTCTGGAATCAGGGAAAATGTCCATCTTCCTTTGTCAGACCTTTTCCACCGTCGTTTTCATTCCTGGATGCTACATAGCCTCTCGTTCGCCCTCGATTGGTTTGCTCCTGCTGCGAAGTTCGCAAGCCAATATATCTACTGGCGACATTGCCGCGATCACCCCGATAGTTTCGTCAGACACTGTGCGGAAGGCACTGGCGACTCTCAACGCGCTATGTCTGTAGGTTGCTCGGATTCCTGCTACATACGATGCCCTATGCGCTGCATCTGCCCATAGCAACGCAGCGTACAGCATTACGGAACTCGTAACTCTTGCTAAGTGCTTTCGCCAGCTGGAACGTGGTCCTTCGATGTTTGCCATGATGCGCGAAAGTGCACCGTTCACTCTTGACGCCTTTTCACTAACAGCCAGCAAATGTTCCTTGAATGACATCCGGGTGTCAATTAGCAGCCCAAGATATCGCAAGTACGGCTGTGAGATAATCTCGTGGTCTCCTGCCATAAAGGTGAGATCTCTCGCACTTTTCGGGAGCTCAAGAGAACCGCCTTGGTTTTCTGAGCTGCCAGCTCCAGGTCTGCATCGCGCAACCACCTCAGTTATTCTGCATACCGCATCACTGCACAACGCCTCCAGTGTGTGTATGTGCTTCGCAACTACCACCAGTGCAATGTCATCCGCATAGCCGACCAGTGTGGTATCCGCGGGAAGATCGACAGTCAGAACGCCATTGTACATCACATTCCACAATGTTGGGTTGTTTTCCGGGTTTCAATAGTAGTACCAATCTTTGGCACTTCCAGAGGGTAGGAAACGTTCCTTCGTTGAGGCATACGGTATACATTTTGGCAAACGTCTCCGGTCTCCCCAACTAGCACACTTTGTTTCTTTGAGGTATTTTCAACTGGTGCACGAATATATTTCAACTCGCTTTGGCCTTTCTATACCACTATACCATTCTATACTTCTGAGATACTCTCGAATTAAGTATTTGTATGATACTCGAAGGTTCGAAGGACCAATGTGCGAACTGATGTTCGCGTCGTTTGAGTATTTTTAAGGTACTGATTTTATTTTAATAAAACACCTAAATATATAGGCACAAAAATGCACTTAAAACTAGACAGAATTAGAATATTATCAGCAGAGGCACGATAAGCGTCCCCGCATAGGCTATAAACTATTTATTACTTGTGTGTGTACTTTTATAAATAGCGATAATAATAGAATACATTAGAATTGTAAATGGCCACACGGCCTCAACTCAAACTGAGTGTTACTAAACATAGATTATGATGTGTGAGAAACATCATTGACATTTTTTATTACTAGCGATAACTATAGATGTGTGAGAGACATCTTCTCTTTGACAATTTTTTATTACTAGCGATAATTATAGATAATATTAGAAATGTAAATTACCACATGTACAAGTGTCATATTTGGACATTCTGCCGGGGGGCAGAAAAGACGATAGATGGAATCGATCTCTTGACAATCATTTTTCTTACGATAAAAATAGCTAATATAATAATAAGCAAAACTACCAGAATCAAAGAAGTATGCTCGCTGAGGTTATGGAAGTTTAGACCTTTGAGATGTAGATTATCCGCATGCAGTTGGGAAATTTGCTTCTTGAGTTGATCAATTTCCTTGGTGTGATTGATGACAACCGATCCTAGAGGTTTCATGGAATGCTCGGATAAGTTTTCAATTTCCTTCGTCAAAGATGTGGAAAATGTGTTGTTAATACCCGAAAAGACATTATGGGGTGCGATTAGCGTGGCTCCTGGAATGCGCACAGTACATCCTGCTTCCAGAGTTAAAATTCCTTGATTCGGTAATTCGATGATTTTCTGATGGGCAGAACTACACTGTATTTGTGCTGCAGTTCTTTTAAAGTTCTTAAACAGCCATTTGTTTTTGCTGTGAAGCTCTTTCCAGAATGGCGATGTTTTCATTTCTATAAATGTGCAGTCGTACGGGTTAAGCGGCTTTAAAGGTGATATTTCGCAGGAATTGTCGTTAGCCTCAATCCATGCCCAGCTGTTTTCGCAGACGAGATGTTGGTCCGAAAATTTGTTACATTGATTGATAGTGACTTCCGACATTAAATGATATGAGTCTATTTCAAAATTGTAGATTATGAATTCAGCTCGTATAGCAGAGATCATTCTCTCTCCAACTCTCTCAATCGGCATTGGAATAATTTTGTATAGTTGCGACGAATAACTGTTAAGCAGCGGTATCGTAACTCTGATTACCAATTTATCTCCTATTAGCGCCCCTCTTGCTTTCAACAATTTATAGATAGCTTGAAGCTCGTTCGATTGTCTTCCAGGTAATTTCAGTTTTTGCGCAGCTTCTTCTGACAATGCGGTTTTTTGTGACCCTTGGTCAATTAGTGCCCTCAAGGTCAGAAATTCTCCATGCGCTGTTTTTACTCGTACCTGTGCCGTTGCCAAAAGTACAGCCGGTGATGCATCGTCCTTTGTCATCATTGAAGTCGCTGACTCCTGCCTTGGTTCATTTTTTGTTTTATTTAAACCATACGTTGTTTCCCAATGCAGCAGAATGTGATGGTTTTTACCACACTTTTTGCATTTGGAAGCTCCATTGCTGCATTTCTTGTCCATCTTATGGTATAGACATACATAACACGCGTTGCTTTTCTTTGCCCAGCTGTGTCGATCTGCCACTGATAGCGCAAGGAATTTCCTGCAATTGTTCACACTATGTCCTACTGTGTTACAATATGCGCAGCTTAGTTGTCCCGTATAAAATGAATTTGTAGATTGCTGATTGCTTCGTTGCCTACTGCTTCCACTATTTCCAATCAGCTTCTTTCCTTTTACAGCTTCTAACGCTTGATATTGCAGCTCCAAAAACTGCATCACATCGCTCAGAGTTTGTATCTCCCTAGTTTTCTTCACGTTCTGCTCATATAACCGCAGCCCGTCTCTGTCCAGCTTTCTTATGATGATACGAGCAATTAGTGGCTCCGCATCATCCAATTTGATATTCATCCCTTTCAGAGCATGAACACATTCATTTGTTGTATCGAGAAGCTGCTTTATACTCGATGCTGCCTCGCTGTTGACTTCAGGCTGGTCCAACATTTTGTCCACCAACTTTGTAAACAGCAACCGCCGGTTAGCGTACCGATGTGTTAACATTTCCCACGCTGCATCATAACTTGCATCAACAACATTGAAATGTTGAATTAGCCTTCCAGCTTCTCCCTTTACTAATGACTTCAATCGGTACATTTTCTCAACATTTGAATAATGGCTGACCTCATGTACCAATTTTTTGAAAATATCGTAAAAAGAGGACCATTCGTTTATATCACCAAAAAATGTTGGGATTTTGATATCCTCCAGTTTAAGAGTTGATGGCCTTTTCACTATCTCCAGTGACTGCATCTTCTTTGCTAAGTCCATTGAAGCATCGTTATACGACCTGTCCACTTGGTCTTTTTGCTCTTCTACATCGTCATCGTCTTCTCCCATATCAATTGTCAATTTGTATAAATTGCATTTATGAGTTGCATTTTCTGCTCCCAACAAGATTTTCTGCATTCCAATTCCGCTCTGCCGGCATCATCTTCTATGCCTTCATCTAACAATAATTTCATGTTGTTCACTTGACGGAAAAATTTTCTTATCAGAATGTCTGCCGGCTTGCCTTCCAGATGTTCCCTCTTGTGCCCTTCTTGCTGCTGTCCTTCACTAGACCCAGCTGCCTCAGTTGCCTGCTTCGGCATAGTAAGGCGACATCTGCATTTTTTATGTGTGTACGAATTCCGTACACTATTTTCTCAATCTCTTCGAAATATCTGCTCTCAAAATAACTTTCATTTGTTATTCCCATCGACAGCAGTTTCAAGTTGATCCTCTGGAACTCATCCCAGATTTTTTCCAAGTGGGAAGTTGTCTCATCCAACGTAGTTTGACGCAGCTTTTTCTGCTGCATCTTATCATTCATGACGATGATCATCTCGCCAATCTCATTTTGGCGTTGTAACAATTTTCGCTTTTCATTCGACATTTTGTATTCGAAAATAAAAACTTGTATTAGTTAACTGTATACAACCGCTGTTTAAGCCTCGGTTACGCTTATCTCACTGTTTAGGCCGTGAGAAACGCCACTTATTTAAAATTTTAAAATTTCGTTCGCACTTTAGCGAGTTAGACAATTTTAAAAATTTTACAATGACTGTGTTTCCAATTGCACTAGCTCGTTTCCTCGAAGGACCAATGCACGAATATATTTCAACTCGCTTTGGCCTTTCTATACCACTATACCATTCTATACTTCTGAGATACTCTCGAATTAAGTATTTGTATGATACTCGAAGGTTCGAAGGACCAATGCACGAATATATTTCAACTCGCTTTGGCCTTTCTATACCACTATACCATTCTATACTTCTGAGATACTCTCGAATTAAGTATTTGTATGATACTCGAAGGTTCGAAGGACCAATGTGCGAACTGATGTTCGCGTCGTTTGAGTATTTTTAAGGTACTGATTTTATTTTAATAAAACACCTAAATATATAGGCACAAAAATGCACTTAAAACTAGACAGAATTAGAATATTATCAGCAGAGGCACGATAAGCGTCCCCGCATAGGCTATAAACTATTTATTACTTGTGTGTGTACTTTTATAAATAGCGATAATAATAGAATACATTAGAATTGTAAATGGCCACACGGCCTCAACTCAAACTGAGTGTTACTAAACATAGATTATGATGTGTGAGAAACATCATTGACATTTTTTATTACTAGCGATAACTATAGATGTGTGAGAGACATCTTCTCTTTGACAATTTTTTATTACTAGCGATAATTATAGATAATATTAGAAATGTAAATTACCACATGTACAAGTGTCATATTTGGACATTCTGCCGGGGGGCAGAAAAGACGATAGATGGAATCGATCTCTTGACAATCATTTTTCTTACGATAAAAATAGCTAATATAATAATAAGCAAAACTACCAGAATCAAAGAAGTATGCTCGCTGAGGTTATGGAAGTTTAGACCTTTGAGATGTAGATTATCCGCATGCAGTTGGGAAATTTGCTTCTTGAGTTGATCAATTTCCTTGGTGTGATTGATGACAACCGATCCTAGAGGTTTCATGGAATGCTCGGATAAGTTTTCAATTTCCTTCGTCAAAGATGTGGAAAATGTGTTGTTAATACCCGAAAAGACATTATGGGGTGCGATTAGCGTGGCTCCTGGAATGCGCACAGTACATCCTGCTTCCAGAGTTAAAATTCCTTGATTCGGTAATTCGATGATTTTCTGATGGGCAGAACTACACTGTATTTGTGCTGCAGTTCTTTTAAAGTTCTTAAACAGCCATTTGTTTTTGCTGTGAAGCTCTTTCCAGAATGGCGATGTTTTCATTTCTATAAATGTGCAGTCGTACGGGTTAAGCGGCTTTAAAGGTGATATTTCGCAGGAATTGTCGTTAGCCTCAATCCATGCCCAGCTGTTTTCGCAGACGAGATGTTGGTCCGAAAATTTGTTACATTGATTGATAGTGACTTCCGACATTAAATGATATGAGTCTATTTCAAAATTGTAGATTATGAATTCAGCTCGTATAGCAGAGATCATTCTCTCTCCAACTCTCTCAATCGGCATTGGAATAATTTTGTATAGTTGCGACGAATAACTGTTAAGCAGCGGTATCGTAACTCTGATTACCAATTTATCTCCTATTAGCGCCCCTCTTGCTTTCAACAATTTATAGATAGCTTGAAGCTCGTTCGATTGTCTTCCAGGTAATTTCAGTTTTTGCGCAGCTTCTTCTGACAATGCGGTTTTTTGTGACCCTTGGTCAATTAGTGCCCTCAAGGTCAGAAATTCTCCATGCGCTGTTTTTACTCGTACCTGTGCCGTTGCCAAAAGTACAGCCGGTGATGCATCGTCCTTTGTCATCATTGAAGTCGCTGACTCCTGCCTTGGTTCATTTTTTGTTTTATTTAAACCATACGTTGTTTCCCAATGCAGCAGAATGTGATGGTTTTTACCACACTTTTTGCATTTGGAAGCTCCATTGCTGCATTTCTTGTCCATCTTATGGTATAGACATACATAACACGCGTTGCTTTTCTTTGCCCAGCTGTGTCGATCTGCCACTGATAGCGCAAGGAATTTCCTGCAATTGTTCACACTATGTCCTACTGTGTTACAATATGCGCAGCTTAGTTGTCCCGTATAAAATGAATTTGTAGATTGCTGATTGCTTCGTTGCCTACTGCTTCCACTATTTCCAATCAGCTTCTTTCCTTTTACAGCTTCTAACGCTTGATATTGCAGCTCCAAAAACTGCATCACATCGCTCAGAGTTTGTATCTCCCTAGTTTTCTTCACGTTCTGCTCATATAACCGCAGCCCGTCTCTGTCCAGCTTTCTTATGATGATACGAGCAATTAGTGGCTCCGCATCATCCAATTTGATATTCATCCCTTTCAGAGCATGAACACATTCATTTGTTGTATCGAGAAGCTGCTTTATACTCGATGCTGCCTCGCTGTTGACTTCAGGCTGGTCCAACATTTTGTCCACCAACTTTGTAAACAGCAACCGCCGGTTAGCGTACCGATGTGTTAACATTTCCCACGCTGCATCATAACTTGCATCAACAACATTGAAATGTTGAATTAGCCTTCCAGCTTCTCCCTTTACTAATGACTTCAATCGGTACATTTTCTCAACATTTGAATAATGGCTGACCTCATGTACCAATTTTTTGAAAATATCGTAAAAAGAGGACCATTCGTTTATATCACCAAAAAATGTTGGGATTTTGATATCCTCCAGTTTAAGAGTTGATGGCCTTTTCACTATCTCCAGTGACTGCATCTTCTTTGCTAAGTCCATTGAAGCATCGTTATACGACCTGTCCACTTGGTCTTTTTGCTCTTCTACATCGTCATCGTCTTCTCCCATATCAATTGTCAATTTGTATAAATTGCATTTATGAGTTGCATTTTCTGCTCCCAACAAGATTTTCTGCATTCCAATTCCGCTCTGCCGGCATCATCTTCTATGCCTTCATCTAACAATAATTTCATGTTGTTCACTTGACGGAAAAATTTTCTTATCAGAATGTCTGCCGGCTTGCCTTCCAGATGTTCCCTCTTGTGCCCTTCTTGCTGCTGTCCTTCACTAGACCCAGCTGCCTCAGTTGCCTGCTTCGGCATAGTAAGGCGACATCTGCATTTTTTATGTGTGTACGAATTCCGTACACTATTTTCTCAATCTCTTCGAAATATCTGCTCTCAAAATAACTTTCATTTGTTATTCCCATCGACAGCAGTTTCAAGTTGATCCTCTGGAACTCATCCCAGATTTTTTCCAAGTGGGAAGTTGTCTCATCCAACGTAGTTTGACGCAGCTTTTTCTGCTGCATCTTATCATTCATGACGATGATCATCTCGCCAATCTCATTTTGGCGTTGTAACAATTTTCGCTTTTCATTCGACATTTTGTATTCGAAAATAAAAACTTGTATTAGTTAACTGTATACAACCGCTGTTTAAGCCTCGGTTACGCTTATCTCACTGTTTAGGCCGTGAGAAACGCCACTTATTTAAAATTTTAAAATTTCGTTCGCACTTTAGCGAGTTAGACAATTTTAAAAATTTTACAATGACTGTGTTTCCAATTGCACTAGCTCGTTTCCTCGAAGGACCAATGCACGAATATATTTCAACTCGCTTTGGCCTTTCTATACCACTATACCATTCTATACTTCTGAGATACTCTCGAATTAAGTATTTGTATGATACTCGAAGGTTCGAAGGACCAATGCACGAATATATTTCAACTCGCTTTGGCCTTTCTATACCACTATACCATTCTATACTTCTGAGATACTCTCGAATTAAGTATTTGTATGATACTCGAAGGTTCGAAGGACCAATGTGCGAACTGATGTTCGCGTCGTTTGAGTATTTTTAAGGTACTGATTTTATTTTAATAAAACACCTAAATATATAGGCACAAAAATGCACTTAAAACTAGACAGAATTAGAATATTATCAGCAGAGGCACGATAAGCGTCCCCGCATAGGCTATAAACTATTTATTACTTGTGTGTGTACTTTTCTAAATAGCGATAATAATAGAATACATTAGAATTGTAAATGGCCACACGGCCTCAACTCAAACTGAGTGTTACTAAACATAGATTATGATGTGTGAGAAACATCTTCTGTTTGACATTTTTTATTACTAGCGATAACTATAGATGTGTGAGAGACATCTTCTCTTTGACAATTTTTTATTACTAGCGATAATTATAGATAATATTAGAAATGTAAATTACCACATGTACAAGTGTCATATTTGGACAACTGGTTATAGAACCAATGCATGTTCTCAAATTTGGTTTAAAACACATTCTTCATAACCTCCGTGCAACCAAATTAGCGCAAGGGGCGGAGCTAACTGCAACATATTTGAGGTTGCATTAATGTTTTACGCAACATATTGGCAACAAATTTTCGGAATTCAAAAGAAAAAATGATGTATAAAAAAATTGATTGAATCATATTTTTCATTCAAATAAGTTGCAAATATATTTTTCATTTCCAAATCATTGGAGAGCTTGTGTCATTTATGAAATCACATCAAGCAACAATAACATAAATATATCGGACATTAAAATTAAAGTTTCTCGATCGTATGAAGAAATATTTTCAAAACGCTTGAAGATTTACTGTAAAATATATCATTCTACCAATTATATTTTTCACCCGCCTCGGAAAATAACAAATATAAGCAAACCTTTTGAAAATAATAAATTCTGTTTGTTTTTATTATACCCTGCACACTAGTGTCCAGGTTAGGTTAGGTTATAAGGGTGTGTGGTACAAAGAGTACCATTTCCACTCTGAGGCCATCTGTGGCCCATTGTGAATCCCTTTTATTTTTAATATTTTGTGTGCGTACATGTGAAACCCTTTCTCAATTTCCCTCCTATATTGTCAACGCACGTTTGGTCCATCAAGGATCCATTTTGTGCTTCGGATTAACTTTAGAAGGTCCGATACTGTATGCTCTGACAGCTCTGTTGTGCTCTCAAAGAACCGGGAGCCCAGTGCTCGTTGGCGCTTTGTTTGTAGAGCGGGACAGTGGCAGAGGAAATGTTGTATAGTTTCTAGTTCATACTCATCTCCGCAGCTCCTACATATATCTGTGGTTGCTATGTGCCATTTCCCCAGCATGGATCCTATGGCACAATGTCCGGTGATAACCCCCGTCAGTATGCTAAGAGATTTCCTATCCAGGGATCCTAGTGTCCAAGGGTATATTGTTTTTGTCACACCGTTTGTAACGCCCATAAGGAGGTGTGTCCGGTATGGAAAAGTATATATATTCTTGATCAGCATCACCTTCTGAGTCCATTAGTCCATGTCCGTCTGTTCGTCTGTCCGTCTGTCTGTCATTTCGCACGATAACTGTCGAATGATTGGACGGTATTGAAAATGGGCAACATCGGATAAGAGCCACGCCTACCTCCCATACAAAATGGCCGCCAATTTTATATTATTTTCGTTTATATTGACAAATACTTAACCGATTTGGAAGCGGTTTTCTGCATTGGGTTGGAAATGAGGTCGGGAACGAAATGGGAATGAAACCGGAACGAAATGGAATTAGACCGGAACAAAATGGAATTGGAACAAAATTTTTAAATGGATCAGGAAACTAAAATTATCGATAATTATTGGAAAATTATCGATAAAATATCGAAAAATCATCGATAAATTATCGAAAAATTATCGATAAAAAATCGAAAAATTATCGATAAGAAATCGAAAAATTATCGATAAGAAATCGAAAAATTATCGATAAATTATCGAAAAAATGTCGATAAAAAATCGATAAAAAAATCGAAAAATTATCGATACAAAATCGAAAAATTATCGATAAAAAATCGATAAAAATCGATAAATTATCGATAGTAAATCGATAAATTATCGAAAAATTATCGATAAAAAATCGATAAAATATCGAGAAATTATGAATAAAATATCGAAAAACTATCAATAAAATACCGATTTTCGATAAAATTACTAACATATGGTTAGTATGTATCGTACTCGCATGTGCAGAGTATTATAGCTTCGGTCAGACCGAAGAAATTTCTCTTACTAGTTTAAACCCTATTTGATAAAATTTTTTTCCCGGAATCCTTCCAGATCTTATAAATATCATGCTCAAACGTTTCTTGATCATACTTAAATTTTATATCCAAAAAAAATTATAAACAAAATTAAAATTTTCAGGTAGAAATATTTTTATATGGTGGATTTTAAAGTTGAAAACAAAATTTTTATGTTGCATGAACTATAATTAAACTTTTTTTATTGTTAAAAAGGCCCTTTTGCAACATCTGTAAAATATCAAAATGGATAGACACAATGATGTCGCCTTCTCGTTAGCCGTTTTAATCGCTATTTTGTCGTGACGTCACTGGAACTTATTGTCACTCGAACAGCTATTTCTTTTTGCGTTTTTCTGACAGTCAACGTGGAAAGAAAGATGCCGATTTAGAAATTAACTTTTCATTCGTATTCCTTCTTCCAAAGTGACAAGCAATATCTAGTGACGTCATTCGTCGGGCCAGATAACTGTGAAATTACTAAAGGCGATATCTTGTAATAGAATCATAGTACAAAAGTGCAAGTCACTCTTTAATAATACTTAGTTTATTTCCATTTCAATTTACTTGTTTCAGAACACTTTGTCTTTTTGGGTAAAAGAAATATTTGTATTAATTTTGAAGTATTTCAATGCGAAAATTGTCTTTTCTTCTTTACAATTAACAAAGTAACTGCAACATATCTATAAAAAAATAGGCTCCGCCCACTTATGTTGCAAATGTATAGAAACGCAACACATTAGCAGCATCTATGCAACTTCGACGGAATTATGTTGCAGAAAACATATTCTCAACTTTTATGCAACTTTTTATGTTGCAAAATTTATGATTTATGTTTTTTTTTGTAGCATTGAAACTTTTGTGCAACAAATTCAGCTTGTTCTTCTTCAAAATATGTTGCATGTGCTAGTAGGGTCGCCCTGATTGCCGTTTTCATCACCACGTTGGGGATACCGTCCAATCCAGGCGTCTTCCTGTCGGCAACTTTTCGAAGCGTTCGGAGTACTTCATCCGCTGTCACAGCCGGGACGTGTCCCACACCCACAGGCAGGTGATAGTGGTGCACCCTTCCCCCCTGTGGGGGAAAGAGCGCAGCCACCACGCTGTCCATGAGTGTAGGATGCGAAGGTTGTGGAGCCCTAGGCCCTCTCATCACCACTTTATAGGCTTTGCCCCAGGGATCGATGTCAGCGCCTTCACGCAGTTCCTTGAAGCAGGAGTATTTGCTGGCACGGATAGCCTTCTTAAGTCGTTTGCGGCATTCTTTATAATTCGCATGCAGTGATTGCCACAGTGGCAGAGTGTGGTTTCGATCGCGCTGCGCTTTCCTGCGAGCCCGGTTACAGCATCTTCTACATTCGGCAATAGCTTCATTCCACCAGTAAACGGGTTTCCTGGTTGTCACGCGTGTCCTCCTCGGCATTGCTGCGTCGCATGCTGCGCTTAATCGTTCCCCGATGCTTGTCGCCATTTTGGTGGCTTCGTCGTCAACCGTCTCCACTTCGTTCCACACCAACTGAAATACTTCAGCATCAAAGGCATGTTGCTTCCAACCCTTTGTCTGCGCTATAGGTATTTTCTGCGGCCTAATGATGCTTTGTATATCGATGACGATGGCTCGATGGTCGCTGTGCGTATAGAAATCGCTTATACTCCATATGCTGCTGTGCGCTATCGAGTTGTGCGCGAAGGTAAGGTCAACTGCAGACCGCTTAGTCCCTGCCTCGAATGTGTGTTGTCCGTTGTTTAGGAGCTCGACATCCAACGACGCCAAACACTCCATTTAAATCCTGCCCCTGCGGTTTGTACTTCTACTGCCCCATGTTGTAGACAACGCATTGAAGTCACCAGCAATAATTACCGGGGACTTTATTTGTGCTTCCATCACCAACTCCGTTAGAATCCGTTCGTACTGCCATATGTCCAGACATGAAAAAACGTAAATTCCATCGAATTTCAAACAGATGAAGCCATTGTTAGCTACTGGCGTTCTGTTCTGGCACACTTTGCCACCAAGTGTCCATATCGCCGCTTTACTGGGTGCGTCCGACGTCCTTTTACGTTGTGATGCTGCTCGCATAGGATGGCCAGGTCGAATTGTTGCTCGAAGATGTTCTGCTTCAACAGGTCCTGGGCCGCAATACAGTAGTTTAGGTTCAGCTGTATGATTTTCATCGTCCGCCTCTTCCTACCACCTTCTGACGATCCGGACAGCGGGAGCTACCCGCAGCGTGACTACCACCACATAACGCACACTTTTCTTTGTTTTCGCAGCCGCTGCGAAGTGACCCTCTTCACCACACTTTCTACAAAGCTTGATGCGGTCTATCGACTCTTTGCAGTTCTGTGGCAAGTGGTTGAATCCCCAGAACTTGAAGCATTTCGTTGGCGAAACGCACTCGCGCACTCTACAGGATACCCAGCCAATGCGGACCCGCTTCGTCCGGGCGAACTATTCCACACTGCGTGTTTAGCGCGTCGCAAATTTCAGCCGCTGTTCTCACCTCATCGAGGTCCCTAAGCTGGATCGTTAGTGCGTTTTTGCCAGCACCCTCGCCGTATCGCCTAGCACTCCGCCTACTGCTGGGCTGGGTCCTGTGCTTCCTGTGCTGAACTTTCGTCCACACTTGCTTTTCTTTCGGCTGTGGCTGGACGACTGCTCCTTGAGCTGGTGTCGAGACGTTGCGTACCTTCTTTATCTTCCTTGGGACTTCGGAATTGCGCTGTACCAGCGGTGTCTCGCAGAATTTCTCCTTCCTCTCCCGCAGGGCATGCGGTCCTGCACCCTTACGCTTCGTTGGCAGTGTGGCCAGATTAGGCTCCTGCATTCTCTTCTAATCCACTCCTGTTTTGAACCAAGGTGAAGTTTGTGACGACGTATGGCTCCTAATCACCTCTTTAGCTGCGTCATCGTGCGTTTCGATAGCAGCGAGCTCATAGAGAGCTTTCATACTCTCAATTGCATCTCTCATAGGATGATGGAAAAAGGCGCTCAATCCCCTTTTTCCATCTCCGAGCATATCCACAAGGTGTCTGATCTACTCCCCGAGCTTCCAAAACGACGTTTGGCCTACTGACACATTTGTCGCTGTTGGAGATTCCCCGCTATGAGTGTCGCCCTCCTGGCTGACTTTGCGCTGAGTCCTTGGGAGACCTGGGTATAACCGCGCTCTTCATAAAGGGGTCTGAAGGTTCCCCGGTGTTGTTGAGAACCTCGTTCCCCGCCGGCTTTATAAGAGTACCGGTCTCTGTTAGTTTTGTTGTGTTTAAAAACAAAGGAAAAGACATAATAGATCCCAGGAGTGGCGGAGAAAGGGTGGTCCGTCTGTACAGAGATCAGCAATATACAGATAAGGCTAGATAATCCGAAGGGCGCCAGGTATTCGAATACTCCGTTTGAGACTGAGCTAGTTTTTTGACTGGGCTAGTTTTTTGACTCAGCCAGGTTGATTTTCGGCACGGGTCGTATGACACCTTAATCCAGCCCAGTATAATTTATACCTATTGTAAGGTTTAGTAACTGCCGTCCCTCTGGGATCAGACGCAGACCAGGGAGCCTCTGACTATGGGACAGACGCTTCTGGGTTTATTTTTACCTACCCGTCCAAATTGCGGATAGGGAGGGACACATATTGAAGGGCGGCGTCGTTTCGCCCTGTCACACGAACATCATAGAGCTTATGCTGACATTATGCTGAAATTATATATGGGTCAAGTAGTTGTCAAGCAAAATGTGCATGGTTGCTGGTAATAATTTCTGTAGTTTTGATATCAAACCTGTATGCCATACCTCATAAAAGGCTTGGGTGATGTCGAGGAATAATGCTGAGCAGTATGGCTTTTTCTCGAATGTTTTTTTGATCATGTCAACAATGCGATGAACCTGTTCAATTGTGCATAATTGTGAATTGAATAAAATATGCTAGTATATTATTTTGGTCTTTAGACTAAATGTAAACAAATTTTTATTCATTTTGTGGAATGCATGAAAAACAAGTATAATCAACTTTAGAAAGTTGTTGGCACGCAGTGTATTTGGTGCAGTAAAAACGTGTCTTCCTACGCTTTTCGTCTTGCGTGACACAAATTCTGCAATATTTTCTGGAATTCAGTGTACTAGGCGGCCCTAGTTGTTAGGTTAGGCAGCATGTTGCTGGGAATATTCAACGGCCTTCCAAAGAAGGATTCAATGGCCAAACGGGTTGAATGTTGCCCCAAAATATGGTTGTTGTTCATGATATTTTCAGTAGAAGCAAGCTCCAATTGTTTACTCAGCGTGTTCAAGAACAATCGTCGCTTCTCTTTTCTGGCTCCTTCTATATTTTCATTGCATATGATGTAAACGGCTAATCCCATGACGTCTATCATGTTGCAAAAAAATGCTAATGGCCAACGTCTGGTTGACCGTTTTGTGGAGTAATGCGTTACCATTTGGTCCATTGTATCAACGCAGGCCTTTGTTGAATTGTAAAATAATATAGCTTCCGGTTTTTTTGCTACGCCTTCAACTTTCTTGGTGTAGTGCGCAATGGATAGTAGATTTACTGCTTTGTTCTTCTTTGGAACGTAGCTGCACAGTGATATAAGGTTATCACAGAAACCGAACACAGATGAAAGCACTGGCCGTTTGCTGTCTTTTTTCACTTCTTTGGGAAGACACCTTTTGTTAATGGTGCCAACTGTGCTGTCATTCAGTACGTCTGTCACCATCCATTCCACAATTTCAATTATCCTTTTTTGTTTTAGGACAATTGGCAAGGCAAATTTTTGTTCTTGAACCACTGGCTTTGGGTGTGGCTGTGTGGTTTTTTGTTGTTCGGCCCCTTGCCTTTCGGCCTTTTGTTGATTCAGGACTTTGATTGTGCCCTTGATCTCTTCCCGAACTTCGCTGTATTTTTCCCCCATCAATATGTGACGGTCTTTCTTGACGTACGGGTTGACATTGTCAATATGCTGGAATGTTCGGCACAGCTCATCGATTTCTTCGGCCTTCTTCTCGACGTATTCGAGTATCTTCCGATCCTTCGATGCCTTCTTGTAATTCGCGATCGCCTTCTGCAGATTGATAGCGTTGTCATCTTTCCAGTTCATCGATTTTCGTCATGATTTAGTGGTTGTGTGCAAGGACTCCCTTCTATGTGGTTATGTCCACCCAGGGCGCCAATGTTTAATCCCAAGAATTTGATGTTGCACAGGCACTTGGAACTGGGCAACTTATTCGGGATTTGTGGTTCGATATGGCACTTGAACCACTTGAACAGAATGTTTAAAAAACTGATTCTAATACGCCAACTTGCGTTTGTAATAAAAACACCTTTTACTGTCAATAAACAACTCGTTTATTTATTGATTTATCGCTTCTTTTTATACCCATAATTTGTTTTATCTAATTGTCGCAACCTTAACCGCTTATTTTGCAGTCAGCATAATCGGCAGCGCTTGCATTTTTCAGTCGTGCAAACGGGAGTGTCATGTTCCCGTCTGGAGCGACAAAACTTGTGCTCCAATTATGCTAACCTTGCATTTGTTCAATGCATTGTAGTGAATTCATGGCCAAGGCCAATCGACTACAGTGCATTTACCGTCAAAGTTGCGGTGATAATTCAACATTCTCCCCACCGTTGACGAACTGTCAACACCGTGGAAATGTAGTCTCGAACGTTGATTCGTCGTCGTCATTTGATGTTTTGGTCCGTGGGAGTGGAGTTGGTGTTTTTCTTTTGATTGTTGGCATCTTTAACGTGCTCGGCTTACATCTGTATTTTAATTTCCATGATATGATGCCAAGAAGCAGAATTGTGGATAGGATGAGTGCAGGGTAGCTGATCGCATGGTGATGTTGTCGGTTGGATTCCATTACGTTCGGAAGATTTGTGAAGTCTTCCCTTCCTAGATGGTTTTGGAGGATGGTGAGTTGTTCCAATTGAGTTTCAAACTTTGTGAATGTTGTATTGAAAACCCTTTTTACTTCCAGAGGTGTGGTGATATTTTGGATATCCTTAAATCTAGCGTATGATGTATGTACTGTGCTAGATGAGGTATAGTGGCCTTGAATTGTGAATACGTTGCTTTTGATTACTCAATTCGGTTCCATTGTGATTATGCCGGATCCAGTTAGTGTTAATTGTGTCAGCTTTATGCCACAAACTGCGGATATTTCCAAGTCTAATGTTGTTGCAAAGATCCATTGATTTATATTGTTTATTTGCATCCATGCAAGGTTTTCTTGTATTCGCGTCAGTTTGCACTGTGTGGTAGGTTTGTCGTTGAATATTTGAATTTCACAGGAATGTACCTATGATTGTTTTCCAAATTTTGGACTTTTGTTGTCGGGAATGTAGATGTCGTCTTTCGATACAAAACATGATCTTAAATCATTTGAGCTTAGTTTAATGTATGAGGTTACACAAATCGAAATGTTGGTGGTCAATCAAAGGTAGCCTTATTTCGAAGATTACTTCGTTTTTAGTGACTGCTCCCTCGGCCTTCATTAGTTTGTAGAACTGTACCATATTATCTCCATCTATGGGTAGTAAGCGGGATGGAGGAAGATGAGCCTGGATGACTCTAATTTCGTTTTTCAATTGTTGAGGCGTGAGTAACAATGAACTGATTTTTCCGTGTTGTGTGTCAGTTAGTACATTAATAATTTCTGTCTGCATTCGTTGTAAATTTGCTGCCATCAATGTTAGTTGTGTTGACAATGGTGCAAAGAGTTGGGAGTACTTCAGTTGCTCTTCATTTGTTGTCACTTGTTTCATCACTAAGGTTATCCTCAGCTCGAATAATTTTGATTCTGTGGTCCGTTCGTTTTTCTAGATGACATTTATAGTGGAGTCGATGATGGAGGTTTGATTTCGCAGTAGATTTATAATGAGGTTAGGTTAGGTTAGGGTGGCGGCTATAAGCCTCGCATAGATCACAATAGGTACATAGCAATTTATAATGTGACCTTCGTCTGTTTTAACCTGGTTAACTACATCTGACATCTGCTCAGCATAGTCAGAGTCTAGAACACCGAACAAGGTGCGAGCGATATTTCCAACGATATTAAGGGCTGTTCTCGTATCCTGAAGAAGCTCGTTTCTTGTATCCTAAAATTTTTTTGTCAGGACGTCGCAGATGGCATTTTGCTGGAGTTTTGAGCACAACTGTTTTACGGTGGCTACTCCAATTGAAAATGTTCTCATTTCGTCCCAAAATGGATCCAAATTGTAGTAGACTATCATTTTCTATTCTGCTGTCACGATTTTTGCTGTCCCCATTCCTTCAAAGTATATTCCAGTATCTGCACCAAATTTCTCAACCAGAACTGTACTACCCAGTACTACCGGAAGTAGCAGTAGAGAGACAAGGATTGTTAAGAGAAATATATGGTTTGTGGATTTGTGTCGTTTGTTGGGGATGTCATCTGCGCTTTCATTGTGTGAAGGGATTGGGTGTTGTTCAGGCTGCGACTCTTGTTCTATATTTTGGTCCATGGCTGTACCTTCTTCTGGATTGGATTCCGTTATTGGGAGTGGTGCAAGTCTATGCATTGGTCGCTTACAGATGCCGCTTGCAGTTTTATGTCCGCTACCCTAACTGCATTGTCATGCCCCTGGTAGGTTATTGCCAGCGGCCGTTTAAGGGGGGTATATTGTCTTCTTTGATTACCACCGTCATACCCGGTTTAACGCTGTTGATTTGCTCCTTCCATTTATGACGGTATTGAAGTTCAATTAGGTAATCTCGAGACCACTGCTTCCAAAATTCGTGCTTTAGTTGCGCCACTAATTTCCATCTTGTGAGCAATGACCCCTTGGGAAATGTTGCAGTTGTATCAATTTGTGCCGTTACCGGTTCACCAATCAGAAAGTGTCCGGGTGTCAAGGCGTTTTAATCATTCGGATCGGCTGACAGTGGTGCCAATGGTCGTGAGTTTAAGATTGCTTATATCTCCACCATCACTGTCTGCAACTCTTCGTAAGTCAATGAGGCGTTTGAAACACTTCTGACAAATAGATTCTTGGCTGGCTTTAGGAATCCAATGAACGCTTCTGTTGTGAGATCACTGACGATTTCTGAATGAACCGCCTTGGTGACAAAACCACAAAATACCGCTACATATGCTTTGTGTGGCCGTTTTCCTCGAGCTTTGAAATGAATCCAGAAAGGACCAAAGAAGTCTACTCCGGCATTGATGAATGATCTAACTGGCTGAATTATTGTCGCTGGCAATTCTCCCATTATTTGTTGACATAATTTTGGCTTCTCCTTGGAGCATGGAACACAGTGTTGTACGACCGATCGAGACATAGATTTTCCTTTGATGGGCCAACATCTTTGTCGAATGTGAGCCAAAAGGTGCTTTTCATTAAACCATTTCAACAACAGTTTGGACAATGGGTCGTTGTATGGAATAACCATTGGATGTTTGGCATCGTATGTCACGTTTGCCGCCTCCAGCCTTCCGCCAACACGAATAATTCCGTTATCATCGAGAAAAGGGTTGAACCCACTGATTTGGCTTGTTTTGCTTAAGCATTTGTGTTTGCTGAGAGACTGTATTTCGTCTTTAAAGTCTGACAGCTGCATGGCCCTAATTATGACATTAAGGGCTGCTTTTAGTTCATAAGTTGTGATTGAAATATGTTGTCTTCGATCTAGGGAGTGATAGCAAAGGCAAAAAGCCGACTTTCGACTTTTGAAATTTTTTAAAAAAGTTCTGTAGTCAGTTTTTTGACAGTCGACTATTTCTTTATCAAAAGTCGACTTAGCCGAGAAAAATGCAAGAGAAACCTTTAATTCAATATCCAATTTTATTTGGTATATTGTATTAAAACTGTACGTAGTATAACAAAAAAAAAAAAAAAAAAAATACATATATTTTTCAAAAACATTAAATTCTCATGGTTTTGAACTTTTTGATATTATTTAATAATATCAATTGAGATCAAGTTTGGAAAAATTCACAAAAAAAAATTATTAGTCAAACCACATTTCCTCGTCGATCGAGAGAAGGAACACCAACATATTCAAATTATTTGGCGAGAGTCGCAGGGACGTAACCAGGGGGTTGTTTGGGGTGTTTGCCACGCTGAATACAAAAATAATAATGAAATTTTTACAGCATGCACCAACAATGCAATTTTTGTGCAATTTTCATTATTATTTTCGGATTTGGCGAGCAAAATACATAAGGAACAACCAAGTGGATAAAAGCGGTATGTAACACAAATTAAAGCATTGATCATAGTTTCGATGAATCAGAAGCGACAAAGAAGACATGTCCGGAGTAGATCTAATACTCTCGCAATGATTTATAAATTTCTACTCCTCTACTACGGTAGCAGATTTTTCTACTTCCCTCAAGATATTTTCTACTACCCAATTTGTATTAAAAAAATAAAAATTAAAAACTTTGAAACTAATTTCTTGAAAGAAATGGCCGAAATTTTTTATTTTTTTTTTCGGCCAAAACCGAAATGGCGAAATTTTTTTTTTTTTAATTTTGGTCGAAACCGAAAAAATAAAAGAAACAATTGTGAGTTTTAATGTAATAATGTGGTACATAATTAAGCTTATCAGTAGGCTGTAATCGATGGCGCATATTCATAGTCAAATTTAGTAGCTCCTTAACTTTAGCACCAGCTTAGTAGCTGCCAGTTCAGTGTATTATCTGTCAACTTAGTAGATTACTAAAGTTAAGTTGGAGCTTAATTTGACTATGAATATGGGCCGATCATTTTAAGTTCAGATCATGAATTAGATGAATTTAGAAGCAAACTATCAAATACGTGGAAATCAAGAGTAGTAGAAATTACTGTCAGGGTAGTAGATTTCAAGAGAGGGGAGTAGATATGGGTTTATGCGTAGAGTACTGGAAATTCTACGAGAAAGAATAGTACTTTTGCATTGTATGAAACTCACATAATATTTTGAGGAGTATATTTCTTACCATAATAGTAGAAAATATCTTGAGGGAAGTAGAAAAATCTGCTACCGTAGTAGAGGAGTAGAAATTTATAAATCATTGCGAGAGTATTAGATCTACTCCGATAGGACATGTCTTCTTTGTTGCTTCTAATTCTTTGAATTCGATGATCAATGCTTAAATTTGTGGTACATACCGCTTTTATTCACTTGGTTGTTCCTTATGTATTTTGATACGCTAAATCCGAAAATAATAATTAAATTTTTCCAGCACGCACCATTTTTCTGCAAACGCCACAAAAATTGCATTGTTGGTTTGTCTGTGGTGGCTGGACTTCGATTTAATCGATGTCCAGCAACCACTTGGCTCAGATGCGGGACGACACAAACAGCAGAAAAGGAATAAGGAAGAGGAAACAAAATTATGCCGCGACAGACTTTCGTTTATAGAACGAAAAAATGTTTAAAAAATTGTAGAAAATTTAGAATCGGACAGAATAATACGATCTAGCAATTCTCCATATGCTTCCGCTATAGTGCTTGTTAAAAAAAAGAATGGACAGACAAGGCTATGTGTTGACTACAGAGGGCTATGTGTTGACTACAAAAGCTATTTACTGTTTTAGACCTTAAAAGTGGGTTTCATCAAGTCAGTATGTCTTCTGAATCAATTCCGCTTACGTCATTCGTTACGCCAAACGGGCAATATGAATATTTGAAAATGCCATTTGGTTTAAAGAATGTGCCGTCTCTATTTCAGCGGTTCATAAACTGCATATTTGCGGATCTAATAAACAAACCAAAAATAATGGTATATATGGACGACATTATAGTAGCCACTGCCCATTTTTGCGAACACAAAAAGTTACTTCAAACAGTGTTACATCGCATTTCACAACGCGGTCTAAAATTAAATCTTTCTGAGTGGCGATTTTATTATGATAAAATTGAGTATTTAGGATACTCGGAGTATCATACTCCATTTCTCCTTTTGGTATCACACCGAGTGAATCACATGAAACAGCTATAAAAAATACCCCTTACCTACTAATCGGAAAGAATTGCAATCTTGCATAGGACTTTTTTCATATATGAGACGGTTTGTGCACGCGTTTTCTCGAATTGCTAAACCGTTACATAACTTACTAAAGAATGACGTAGGTTTTGATGATCATTGTGTTGAAGCATTCAGGCCCGTATTATTCACCTCTGGATATTTTTACCCAGTGGATATTTCCAACTTTTCCAGGGATTTGATATTATTCAGCTCTGGATATCGTTTTTACCCAGAGATTCTCTGGATATATAACCGATGAATAAAGTTATCCAGGGAAAAATTTAACCAGTCGAATTTGACTGGTTACAGAGATATCCTGAGCTTTTCCATACAAATTTTGAAATTGATATTATTTACTTTATTGGTATTGCAATTTGAGGCATAGAAATTAATTCTAGCCATACATAATTGTGTGAGTAGACAAAGAAGTTAATGAAATGTAAGGAACGACACAAAATATAAAATGGCAAAACTGCATCCATGTGGACAATTAGGACGATCGTAATTTTTATCTATCGATTCCGACTAATTAAGCCAGTCATATTATTTTTGTTGAACATGAATCAAACATGTTCGCGTATTTAAGCGTATCCACCGAAATTTTAAAGCCATTCATTGAAAGCCTACGGTTTTATAAATGCCATACATATGAGTGCCTAGATAATATGAAACGTTTTTTGGTTCTCCTGTAAAATTTGCAAAATGTGTGTTAAGGATTTTACTAATTAAGGCATCGATATATTTGTATAGCCGAAAAAGAAGGTGAAGGAATAAATAAAATTAAACGATTTTCATCCATTTCGTTTATTTATCTCGCATGCTTTCTAAGAAATAGAAAGCATGCGGGATTTTGAAAGCGTTAATGGCAAGAGGGAGAACCAAAACAGAATTCAGTATATTTGCGACTTTATAGACCATTGGTTACAGAAACAAGTCAGATGCAGTATTGATTTGTCTTCAAAATCGACGGTGCTGTTTTGTTTGCTGCAATGTTTCAAGATGAATTGTTTTGATCCTCTTCCTGTTGCTATTCCATTTCTTGTAGTAATCTTTCTTTCACCGTGCCATTATTGCTCAAGAAACGACAATGAAATTTCAAATAATAATAACATTTTTTTTTTATTTTGGCTTTTAGCTGGAAATATATTGGAAAAATTACTATCCAGCCGTTAAGATATCCAGACCGGGTAAATTGCTATCCCGAGTTGAATAATAACAATTTTTAGCCCGTACTAGCAATTTATAATCCGGACAAAGAAACTGAATTGCATTGTGATGCAAGTTCCCATGGGTTTGGGGCCGTTTTGTTTCAAAGACAAGGTGATGGCAAGCTACACCCGGTGGCATATTTTTCAAAGACAACAACTGCTGCCGAATCTAACTACCACAGCCTTGAATTAGAAACTTTGTCTATAATCTATGCACTAGACAAATTTAGGATATATTTGGAAGGCAATCGTCTTCGGCATCGGCTTCGGCCGTTATCGGCCGAAATTGCACATTTGGCTTCGATTTTTCAAAAACGTGTCCGAAGTTTTGGCCGAAGCTTTTCAAAATTTTTTCTTATTTTTGCGACACCGAAAACCAAAACTAGTTTTTTACGATACGATTTTCTAGCCCACATCACATCTAAACGGTCTTACTGATTTTCTTGAGACTTGAATGTAAAATTGTGTAATTGATGGAATTTCCAACAAAACAAAAAATATGATTAAAATTTAACTTAGTAATCATCGAATATTGAGTGAATCTTGCCTCAAATTGCGTGGCACGGGGTTACAGGTGCCACACGGGGTTACAGCAGCCTTGGACATTTTCTGGGTCGATTACTGAATTTTAAATATAGATTTAGAAGCTTACTACTCGCCGTGATGTCTATGTTAAAAGGAGTCCTGGTGAACTGTATGAAATTTGAAATATAGGGGTAGGAGGCTCACGGAAGGATTCTATCTTTTAGAAATGTAGCCCAAATTGCTGCGCCAACATATATGAAAAGTAGTTCTGGTGCTGAAATCCCGGACCGATTTTGGTAAAATTTTACATTTAAAGTTAAAAGCTTCACAGGTGGTATTTACCATCAACTAGAGCATCCTTTGTCCATTACCTGAAGGATTTGGGGAGTCCTTAAAAAACAGCTACTTAGATGGATTTATTCTTTGAAGAATTCTCTACCATTTCTACTAAATTCCCATTATTTTATGATTTACTCGAAATTTTTAAAAATGATTTAAAAAAAAATCCAATTTTTCTTACACGGGATATATGGGATAAACCGAGGCTCCTGTTAGTTTTGACCTAGGAGGCCCAAATTTGTTTGTGAATACTTTTGGTTACTTTTATTATTTGTTTAAATAAAATTTTAGTTCCTTAAAAAACTAAATGTGTATTTATATACTCGAATTTGAATGAAAATAGACAAAAAAAACAGTTTTAAAGGGTTTTTATTTAAGTATCGGCTTCGGCTTCGGTATAGGCCTTCGGCGTCGGCCGAAGTAATAGGCTGCCAATTCACCTTCGGCATCGGCTTCGGCCTGAAAATGCTTATCGGTCGGGCTCTACTTCCAAATTCAAATAGCTCAGGAAAGAGACAAAAACATAAGCAGTCGATTAGAAGAGGGAGTCGTTAAAGACTTTGATTTGATTGACGGACTAATTTTTAAAGTAAAAGAAAGTGGACGAAAAGTATTATATGTTCCAAATGAAATGGAAGACAATGCATGACTAGTGCATGAAAAAATTGGACACCAATCGGTTGACAAAACTTATGACAAGATTATGATGCATTATTCGTTTCCAAGTTTGCGAAAAAAATGTAAATATTTATACGTTGTTGCCTAAAATGTCTTATGCATGCAACACCGATTCGCTCAAACGAACGAAGTTTATACAATACTAGCTTATACCCACAGCTTCGCTCGCAATAATTTTCTAATTTCATGTTAACGTAGAAATGTTATATGTATTATTTAAGCAACTGAAATAAAAATAGATTTTGCAAGTCATCCCTCTGCTCATTCTCCTCCCATCACCAAATCCAAGATTTCAGCGAAATCCCTTGAATAGGACCCGAGTTACAGAGCTTTAAAAATTTTAGTGCGTGGCAGTGGCGGACTGCAAATTTTAAGAATCAACATGTTACCCATTCATTACCCAAAACCACATAAAAAATTTCAACAAAATCGGTTAAACACTGCATTTTAAAATAATATTTGCCACGCCCACCTCCAACGCCCAAATTTAATGAAATGGTGATATGTGTTTCATAAAATCGGTCAAGTATTTCTTGAGTTCTTAAGGGAACAAACATACATACATACAAACTTACAAACCTACAAACAAAGAATTTTATATAAGTAAGAGATAAACACCCACTTCCTTTTGACATTATTCACATTGATCACTTTGGACCGCTGCCCTCACTTTGTTACCACGATGGTACTTAAGAGAGGGGGCACAGTGGTTGCAGTGGTGTTGTTGTGCATCAAGTCAGCCCGACTCGAAGGTTCCCTTTCTATTTATCAGTGATAATAAAAAAAAAACAATCATATCTCTTATTCCACATTATCTCATACATTCAACTCCAATCGGTGCAAGCAAAGTTGGAACGCTTGCTGGCCTACCCACCCCTATCAATGCTAAACATCGACCTTGGCTATGGTCGGGCCTTAGTTGACCATATCCCCACATTTGTTATTCCACGTCGTGTACCTAGGCAAACATTTAGGACTCTGGGTTACCTCTTTTGGTTAAATTAAAGGGGCATTTCGTTTATAATCAAAACATACGATTCAATTTAAAAGAATATGCCAATACAGTTTTTCTTATTTTATTCACATTAGAAAGGCACTCTTCTTGTGCATCCGAATTTTTTTACAACAATTTTATCTTTAATATTAATTTAGCTGGCAATGCTTTTATGCCTAAATATTGTATCGGTCAACGACACATAGCACAATAACAATGAAAATTGGATCAGGTAGACTCACATTTTGCTATCCGGATGATGATTCACTGAAACTCATAAAAATTGGTTGCACGTTCCTGTCCGACGTTGAGCGCTAAATTTCGGTACCGGAGTGTGATGAGAGTGGTTATGTACTGATGATAATTGTGCGATGTGGCTGTGTAAATACAAAATGTATAAGTATTCTGATTGATACAAAATTTATACTTTATAATTGTTAATACATATACGTAGACGCGTTGGTGGTTTGAGAACAAGTGACGCTTCGGTTGCCCAAAGCCTTTATTTATAACATTTAAAAAACCACTTAAATACATGATACGTACGAAGTACGCATCTTGTGTATACATCATTATCTATGTAAAGATAGCATGCAGCGGAATTTCACACCATCTGCATGCCATCAATAAAATACGGTAACTACTTCATAGAAGGAAGGACCGTCCTAAAAACTGGCACTATCAGTGGCGGAGCGGTAATTCTGATCTCTTCATAGAAGGAAGGACCGTCCTAAAAACTGGCACTATCAGTGGCGGAGCGGTAATTCTGATCTCTTCATAGAAGGAACGACCGTCGTATCATCTTACAACTATCAGTGGCCAAGCGGAATTTTAATCAGTTCGAAAAAGGAACGACCGACATATATATATATAAAAGAGACGTGTATGTTTGTCACCAGTAGACGCGAAAACTACAGCACCGATTCTCACCAAAATTTATATATGTGTTCTAGGGGTCGTGTGTCGTGACATAGGATAGGTTTTGACACGCCCACTTTTACCGCCCACAAGTTAGAAAATACGTATTTCTCTCACATTTGTGAATCTTTTAAAGCAAATACCATATGATCAACAATCAACTTGGTTGCCACCTAGGACTTAATTTTTCCCCACAGCAGTGTTACCATATCTGCGGGTTAAAAAACCCTTTCGGTTTCTTTCAAAGTATGAAATCGATTTGCTAAAGTATTTCAAGTCGATGTACCGATCACAAATTTCAACAACTTCGTGTATTTTCAACATTAAATGCAGCAGGGAGTAATAATTAAGGTTATTTCCATTTGATTGCATGTAACTTTTCAACATTGGAAAAAACCTAAGGCAATGCCAAAATAACGCGGCTTCTCCTTGAGTATTACATCTATATTTATAAAGGAGACGTGTATGTTTGTCACCAGTAGACGCGAAAACTACAGCACCGATTCTCACCAAAATTTATATATGTGTTCTAGGGGTCGTGACATAGGATAGGTTTTGACACGCCCACTTTTACCGCCCACAAGTTAGAAAATACGTATTTCTGTCACATTTGTGAATCTTTTAAAGCAAATACCATATGATCCACAATCAACTTGGTTGCCACCTAGGACTTAATTTTTCCCCACCCAAGCAGTGTTACCATATCTGCGGGTTTTTTACCTTTCGGTTTCTTTCAAAGTATGAAATGGATTTGCTAAAGTATTTCAAGTCGATGTACCGATCACAAATTTCAACAACTTCGTGTATTTTCAACATTAAATACAGCAGGGAGAAATAATTAAGGTTATTTCCATTTGATTGCATGTAACTTTTCAACAATGGAAAAAACCTAAGGCAATGCCAAAATATCACGGCTTCTCCTTGAGTATTACATATTCGCAATTCCATAATTTGCCCCAATCTCCCAGTGCACATTTTACGCCCACTTTCACAGTACTTCATTTCCAAATAACTACGGAAAAATGTCTATTGTGAATGGAAATTAAATTATACCCAACTTAAAGCTCCCCACACACTGCCGCGAAATTTCCCCAAAAATTGCTCAAAAATTGCAAGGCGATATTCGGCTCGGACAAATTTTTTCGTGCTGAAAAATTTCAAAAAAACAACAACAAATGCATATCTTTCTAGAGCGCACTATCGTATTTTCAAGAAAAAGTACCACGACATCAACGAAATTTTGCATTCATGTGTGGCGATGCAATGCTCACTGCGAAAGTCTCCCACTTTCACAGTAACCCTACACACAGTACTTCATTACAACTTAAAATACCCAAAATTCCTCCGCCGCAGTACTTTCTCGAAAATTCTTCCAGCAAAGATATTGGAATAAAAAAATTTGTTTGCGGTGAAAAATTTTAAATGTGTATCATTTATAAATTTTCTTTAAAAAAAACGCAGTATCGCATATTCAAGCAACATTTTTGTTCAAGTTCCGTACCTGCTGCGGAATTTCGCGTTGGCTTATGGGGACCTAAATGCAGGCAAACCGCCATTAATATTACGAGAAGACGTCCATTGCGAATGAATATTAAATTAAACTTGACTTAAATGCATCATTATCTATGTAAAGATAGCATGCAGCGGAATTTCACACCATCTGCATGCCATCAATAAAATACGGTAACTACTTCATAGAAGGAAGGACCGTCCTAAAAACTGGCACTATCAGTGGCGGAGCGGTAATTCTGATCTCTTCATAGAAGGAAGGACCGTCCTAAAAACTGGCACTATCAGTGGCGGAGCGGTAATTCTGATCTCTTCATAGAAGGAACGACCGTCGTATCATCTTACAACTATCAGTGGCCAAGCGGAATTTTAATCAGTTCGAAAAAGGAACGACCGACATATATATATATAAAAGAGACGTGTATGTTTGTCACCAGTAGACGCGAAAACTACAGCACCGATTCTCACCAAAATTTATATATGTGTTCTAGGGGTCGTGTGTCGTGACATAGGATAGGTTTTGACACGCCCACTTTTACCGCCCACAAGTTAGAAAATACGTATTTCTCTCACATTTGTGAATCTTTTAAAGCAAATACCATATGATCAACAATCAACTTGGTTGCCACCTAGGACTTCATTTTTCCCCACAGCAGTGTTACCATATCTGCGGGTTAAAAAACCCTTTCGGTTTCTTTCAAAGTATGAAATCGATTTGCTAAAGTATTTCAAGTCGATGTACCGATCACAAATTTCAACAACTTCGTGTATTTTCAACATTAAATGCAGCAGGGTGTAATAATTAAGGTTATTTCCATTTGATTGCATGTAACTTTTCAACATTGGAAAAAACCTAAGGCAATGCCAAAATAACGCGGCTTCTCCTTGAGTATTACATCTATATTTATAAAAGAGACGTGTATGTTTGTCACCAGTAGACGCGAAAACTACAGCACCGATTCTCACCAAAATTTATATATGTGTTCTAGGGGTCGTGACATAGGATAGGTTTTGACACGCCCACTTTTACCGCCCACAAGTTAGAAAATACGTATTTCTGTCACATTTGTGAATCTTTTAAAGCAAATACCATATGATCCACAATCAACTTGGTTGCCACCTAGGACTTAATTTTTCCCCACCCAAGCAGTGTTACCATATCTGCGGGTTTTTTACCTTTCGGTTTCTTTCAAAGTATGAAATGGATTTGCTAAAGTATTTCAAGTCGATGTACCGATCACAAATTTCAACAACTTCGTGTATTTTCAACATTAAATACAGCAGGGAGTAATAATTAAGGTTATTTCCATTTGATTGCATGTAACTTTTCAACAATGGAAAAAACCTAAGGCAATGCCAAAATATCACGGCTTCTCCTTGAGTATTACATATTCGCAATTCCATAATTTGCCCCAATCTCCCAGTGCACATTTTACGCCCACTTTCACAGTACTTCATTTCCAAATAACTACGGAAAAATGTCTATTGTGAATGGAAATTAAATTATTCCCAACTTAAAGCTCCCCACACACTGCCGCGAAATTTCCCCAAAAATTGCTCAAAAATTGCAAGGCGATATTCGGCTCGGACAAATTTTTTCGTGCTGAAAAATTTCAAAAAAACAACAACAAATGCATATCTTTCTAGAGCGCACTATCGTATTTTCAAGAAAAAGTACCACGACATCAACGAAATTTTGCATTCATGTGTGGCGATGCAATGCTCACTGCGAAAGTCTCCCACTTTCACAGTAACCCTACACACAGTACTTCATTACAACTTAAAATACCCAAAATTCCGCCGCCGCAGTACTTTCTCGAAAATTCTTCCAGCAAAGATATTGGAATAAAAAAATTTGTTTGCGGTGAAAAATTTTAAATGTGTATCATTTATAAATTTTCTTTAAAAAAAACGCAGTATCGCATATTCAAGCAACATTTTTGTTCAAGTTCCGTACCTGCTGCGGAATTTCGCGTTGGCTTATGGGGACCTAAATGCAGGCAAACCGCCATTAATATTACGAGAAGACGTCCATTGCGAATGAATATTAAATTAAACTTGACTTAAATGCACACACTGCAATTGGCCTTTTCGGCAAATAAGCACTGCAAAATTGTCCCAACAAGTTATAGAAATCACTTTCATCCCACAAGAAAAATTTACAAAAACACAACAAAACGTCTCTCAATGTGGCAACACTCCTCACAGACGGGGCGCTCAACCAGTGTAGCCAACTTTAGTCAAATTTCCCTTCCTAAGGGAATTTTTGGTTTAATTTTGTCTAAAAGGGATAAAGGTACTTATTTTTACATAATTTGAAGGTGCACTTAGACCGCAGGAGCGAACACAACTTTTGTCGCGAACTCCAATCGTAAACAAAATTCCGTTCGTGCAACCGTTTACACTGACTGAATATTCCCTCCCGCACCAGCATCGGAATCTACAGATTTGTTCGTTTTCAAGTGTTTACACTGCCGGGTCACTTTGTGCGAGCATTCGGCTACGTACCAAGGCTCAAAGATCGTAATCCAGTCGTTTGCACCGGCCGAATTAACGGCATTTGATTCAAATACTTATACCACATGTCATTATACCCCCACACTCACTGTGGCAGGGTATACTCACTTTGTCACAACGTTTGTAACGCCCATAAGGAGGCGTATCTGGTATGGAAAAGTATATATATTCTTGATCAGCATCACCGCCGGAGTCAATTTAGCGATGTCCGTCTGTCTGTCCGTCTGTCCGTCCGCACGATAGCGGTCGCAGTTTTGGAGATATCGACTTGAAACTTTGGGTACATGTTTTTCTCTTGAATACTGAGATCAAGTTCGAGAATCAGCCAAATCGGATAAAAACTGGGCGTGGCTCCCATACACCGAAAAAAAAGGTAAACATTTTTCAAGTCTTTTTTATGGTTGTATTCAATTGGAAATGTTTAGAAACGTATTATTGACATGGTCCGAGGTTCCGAAGCCACATATATAAGGGTCTAAATGGGGTCTTGAGACCAATTTTTTTTTTTGTGGATTTTATTGGAAATTTTTAGAAATGGATTTTGGACATGGTCCGGGCTCCAAAACCACTTATAATTGGCTCAAAATAGGGTCTTGAAAAAAACATTTTATGTTCGAGGTACTTCTTCCTACTGTGTGGGGGTATTTCAGCTTCGGTATAGCCGAAGATAGCCCACTCTCTAGTTTAATTTAATTTCAATAATCTTCCAAACATACTTTACTGCACTACATACATACATACAATACGAATCATTCATTCATTCATCAAAACCTATTTCAATACCAATCGCTACATCAATTTTCCTCTCTATAAAATTGTACAAAATTAACTCCACAGTATAAACATATATTTAAAAATTACTTTCATCCATTCATCCATTACATTGCAGACAATGCAACAACAAAAAATTATTTAGGCCCAGCGAAGCGGACCAGGCCCAGCTAGTAAATCATAAAATAACATGCACCAAATGTGCGATTAATAAAGAACGAATTTTCTCTTGGCACTGTTTGAACAATTGAACATACTGCCCTCATTGAAACATTACAGGCTTTCAACTAATTACTTATTGACATAATATTTACTGAGCCTTAAATTATTTCTTACAATTTAATTTAATTGTTATTCAATTATTGTTAAATTATTATTTAATTACTATTGACTCCAAATTTACCAAAAAACTTTACCTCACTCATAACTAACAAGAGTTAGCGACTAAAAGTAAATGCCCCAATTGGAACTAATCCGCCTGTTGCCTTGCAGAGCTTCTTTAAGACGACGACGATGATGATGACGGTTGCAACGACGAATAATATCAGATTCGTGATACTCAGTCCGTAGTGGAAGACGTCATGAATGTCCAGATCAATTGGGAAGCCGAAGATGGTGTTTGGCACTGGAATATCCGGAATTTTATATGTTTTTAGCTCACCTCTTATCTCAAAATGTTTAAGGGGTGGTAGATGATCCGTTATATTTATCCAAGGGAGCACGAAATTTACTTCGGAGGAATAAGCATCATAAGCCCATAAGTTGACATCCAAATCTTGAAGATGACAATCCGACATTAACTTGAGCATGCCTGTTCCGTGAAGTTGTTGAGTTATGCGTTTTTTGTTGCAACTAATCTCTACCGCTGATTCTTCACTCATAGAAAATATCCAGGTGTTGGTAGCATGGAGTTGAGCCCAGAAGTTATGCAATGCCATAATGTTGACATCGCAATTTCTCGGTATTTCCCGTTGTCGCAAAAATAGTTGCACCTCACATTTCGATGCTGGTCCGATGTTGTACAACGGGTCCGTTTGTTGGCATAGCATCAGCGTTGACATGAGCTGACAATGATCAAAGTTGTTGTCTGTTAGACCATAATACATAGCTTTTCGGTCGTCCAGAAGAATATATTTGAACGTAGGACGAATACTAACGAACAGATCATCATGCAAAGTTGGATAAGCATAAATTGCGTAGGCTTGAAGCTTCTCCTTGCTGATCAGTGGGATACGGATGTTGAATAAGATGAACTCTGCAGTTGTCCTGGTCGTTGTACTTGCTACTTTAGATAATTCAATGGGATTAGTTTCAGGTAGCATTAAATGCTCATTCAAATTTGGTATTATCATGGCGATTTGCTGCTCGAATTTCTGTAACGGCAGCACTTTTTCCAGGAAGTTGCCCTTCGAATTCCAGATTACATCTAGAATGGCGCTTTGGATTTCTTCAAACGATTCCATAGCAAGTAGTGTGTTAGAGATAGCACTGATAAGTGCTTCACTATCGGTGTGCTTATTAGCGGCTTCAACCAGGGTGTGAATAGAATTGTTTATAAACTTTAAATTCTTCCAAACAACTTCGCTGTGACCCTTTAGCACCTCGTTGGTCATATCTTGTAGTGATGACTGGTTGCGTGCCAAAGCCAATAAATATTCTTCGTTCGTACTACTCTGCTTTATCTTATGTACCAGTTCGTTAGCATGGTCTTCATCCATCATTCCAAATAGTGCGTTGAAGATCTTGCCCACAAATTTTAGTGGTGCTCGCCGGGCTCTTGATACCTTCTTCTCGTAGTTGTAAACGATGATATCGTGCTTTTGTTTGATGCGAGAATATTGTTCATTAAGCTGATTTGCGGATTCAGCTAGATATGGCTCGTCGCTCAACGTTGTATTAATATGCTGAATCCTCAGCATTGCCTTGTCGAGATTCTCCTTATGGTTCCGGTAGGCTTTTACGTCAATGTTCCACGCCGTCGTCGTCAGGCCGACTTGCCCTATTTCTTCAAAAAATAGTCCTGATAAATCTTTTATAGGTAATACTTGAGCCTTTATTATAGGCATAATACATAATAAACTTAAAATGGTTAACATAACATTTTTATTCTTTAATCTCTTTATTCTTAATATCTTGTTTAGTTTTCTCGTTATCATTTTCATTATCTTCCGTAGGAAAAGGACAAACATTGTGTACCGATCGTTTCAAAACACCAGTGCTTGTCCTTACATCTACCATTCGACAGAATCCGTCAGCTCCACAGCTTGTGTTAATAATACGTCCCCTTCTCCAATTCATCTTGGCTAGATTATCTTCCTTCAAAAGAACCAAACTACCCACTTCAATGTTTACGGACGGACGCTGCCATTTGTATCGATTTTGTAACTCACTTAAATATTCGTTTGACCATATTTTCCAAAACTCTTGGGTATTGTTTTGCACTGCTTTCCAGTGATCCCACAGCTCGTGATAACATTGATTATCACTTCTATCAACAAACGTTGAAAAGGATTCTCCAATTAGAAAATGAGCCGGAGTTAAAATTTGGACTTATGACATTCGGATCTTCCGACAATGGCAAAAGTGGTCTCGAATTCAAAATTGCTTCTATCTGTGCCATCAAGGTACAGAATTCCTCAAAGGTCATAATGCCTTCCACAACTTTGTGGAAATGTTTCTTCACTGATTTAACTGCGGCCTCCCATAATCCTCCCACATGAGGCGATCTGGCCGGTATATTTATCCACTGAATTTCTTTTTCCCCACAAAACCTTTCAATGGCCTCGGAATACTCTTTATTTCTGAACAAATGATATATTTCATTGAGGCTATTTGCGGCCCCAATGAAATTAGTTCCATTGTCAGAGTAAATTTTTTGTGGGCAACTGCGGCGTTCCACTAATCTTTTTAACGCTCCAATGAATGACGCTGAACTCAAGTCAGAAACGACTTCCAAATGGACCGCTTTTGTTGAAAAACAAACGAATACACAAACATAAGCCTTATCTGTTTTCTTGTCGCGAATTTTATGGTGAATAAATATTGGCCCCAAATAGTCAACACCCACATTCAAGAACGGCCTAGTTTCTATATGCCTATCTTCCGGAAGGTTCCCCATCATTTGGTGCAATGCTCTGGGATTTGCTCGAAAACACCTGTAACATTGATTGACTACCTTGCTTGTTAATTGTTTGCCCCGTAATGGCCAAAACCTTTGCCATACAATTGCTAGCAATCCCTGTGCTCCTACATGCAAATGTTTTGAATGCAAATGCTTAACTAGCTGTACTACCCATCCATCATTATATGGCAATAAAAATTGATGTTTGGCTTCAAAAGTTAATCTACTTTTTTGAATTCTCCCCTCAACTCTAATAACTTCCATGTTATCCATTATTAGAGAGAGTGATATGATTTTTGAATTAGATGGTAACATTTTATTTGCTTTTAACAACTTTATCTCGGTTGAAAAATTACGTTTTTGTATATCTTTAATTAATACAAAAAGTGCCTTATTTTTGTAATCTAACCAATGCTTCAACTGCATTTTCTTCATGATGTCTACGAATTTTAGAATATGCGCAACCACATTTTGTAGTAATTCAAAATTGTTCTTGTGGTTAATTTCCTCCAAAAAGTTGGCCTTCTGGACCGTTAGACCCACTACCTTCTTTCTCTTGATGTCTGGAATCACATCCATTTCTATCTGTGGACTTTCACTTACTTCTTCTTTGCAAACCTTCAAAAATTCTGGCCCATAAAGCCACAACATATTACCAACGATTTGGCTTGGAAATAGCCCTCTTGAGACGAGATCAGCTGGATTTACCTTCGTGCTTACATATCTCCATTCACTGATTTTGCATTCGGATTGTATTTGTGCAACTCTATTTGCGACAAATATTTGTAATTTACAATTTTAGCCAACTCAGAACAATCGATAAATCTGTGTAATAAAACTTAGATGAGTGATTAAATTTCAAACTTTCAATTACCTTTTTCATTAATTCCGTTAACAAGACTGCTCCACATAATTCCAATCTTGGTAAAGTCACTACTTTTATTGGTGCAACCCTTGATTTTGATGCTGCCAGGAGTACCGTTATCTCTCCATTACGATTTAAGGTTTTTATGTATATAACCGCTCCATAAGCTGCCATGGAAGCATCCGAAAATCCATGCAATTCTATAATTTCAGGATTCCGACCTACTAAATGTCTTTCAAATTTAAGTTTATTAAGTAGTGGCAGTTCATTTCTCATCTTTTTCCAAGTTGTTAAAATGTCTGTCGGTACATTGGTGTCCCAATCAACCTTTAATTTCCATAGTTCTTGAATTAAGATTTTTGCAGTAACTATTACTGGATTAACCAAGCCGATGGGGTCAAATAGTTTTGAGATGTCCGACAAAATACTTCTTTTTGTTACTCTCTCCTTATTTTCCCCTTCCCAATTACATTTCAGCCCCAGCTCGTCGACAGCAGGGTTCCATACTATTCCCAACGTTTATATTGTACTCGTATTCCCTGTATCGATTTCAATGTCTAATTGAACTTCTCGTTCTTGCGAAGGAATATTTTTTAGTAATTCAATATGGTTTCCACACCATTTCCTTAAATAAAACCCGTATTTTGAGAGAACGTCCTTTAATGTCATTTGTAACTCAATAACTCTTTCCAGACAAACCCCACCGGTCATTAAATCGTCCATGTAGAAGTCAGTTTTAATTACCTCTGCAGCTTCAGAATATTTTTTACGTTCCATTTCTGCCACCTTTTGCAAACACTTGACAGCTAAGAATGGAGGAGCTGAAATCCCAAAGGTCACTGTTTTGAGTGCATACGTTCGGATTTCCTCCTTTGGACTCCACCGCCAATATATCAACTGATACTTCCTGTCGTTTTCGGTAATCCAGACTTGTCTGTACATATTTTCGATATCTGCCGAAAAGACATATTTATGCTTCCTAAATCTCAAAAGAATGTTAAACAGATCTTCTTGTAACCTTGGACCGGTGTATAACATGTCATTTAATGACGCGTTCTTGGAAGTTTTACTAGAAGCATCGAAAACAACTCTCAATTTGCTTGTCGAACTTTCAGGTCGCAACACACAATGATGTGGAATATAGTATTTTTCTTTCATTTCCTACAATTTCCATATGACCCATGTCAAGATATTCTCTCATACATTCATGATATTTTTCTTTTAGAGATCCGTTTTTTTCCAACTTCCTTTCCAATAATAGAAATCTTCTTTTAGCCTGAATGGCCGAATCTCCCAATCCTTCCAATTTATTTTTGAATGGCAAGGCTACTATAAATTTCCCCTCATGAGATCGCTTTACATTTTTTAAAAAATGTTCTTCACATTTTTTTTTAGCTTGAGTTTGACGAGCCTCGTCATTTGGTATTTCTTCAATTTCCCAAAATTTCTTAAGTTGGCTGTAATATATTAATAAAAAAATTGTTTGCTATTGGACTTCTAGTCCCCGAGTGCCTTTTTATTAATCATAAGAAAATAACAAACGTCAAATCCAAGTTAGAGAGAATTGGTGATGCCACATATCTCACACGCTTCTCCTTAAGCTTTTACGTATTAACATCAAATTTATCATAGTAAATAACACATTAATTGCAACTTTATGCATGTATAAATGTATATCCATGTATAATAATGAACTATTATAATTAATTCCTTTGTACTTTAAAATTCAATTAACTTCAATAGTGTAAAATTCCATTGATAACATTATTCATTAACATTTTAATGATAATGATTTTTCAACAGTGTTATCCTTTTTAACCACTCTTCCACCAAAACGTGGTCTTAACTGCTCTCAACCTCAGCCGCTCCCTGCAAACCGGTCAAATCCTCAGTTGATTGATTTGCGCTCTCGTTCCGTATTTGATTTAGGTGTCGCTTTATTTTTCTATTATTATGTTTCAAAACACAAGAGTATGATCTAGAGCCCAGCTGTTTTTTTATAGTTGCTGGAGACCAACTGGGTTTATTTGGGTTCTTGTAATCACGTATCAGGACATTTTGGCCTTCACAAAACTCCACATTGCGCTTTGCCTTTATACACAGAAAAAAAAAGATAGGTTAATCTAACCAAAAAACGTTGTAAAAAAACAATTTTTTATTTTATATGGAAAACACAAACAACAACTACAATTGTTGTGGTTAATCTAATCGTCAAAAAATTGTTAAATGATTTGCCAGCATGGTCGTATTTCGGCATATGATTCGCAATGTCATCGCTCGATGCAGAAATGCAACCATGCCGCAAATATTTCATAATTCTGAAACAGCATGACTTTTAATACAAGAGATAAAAATTATTATATATGGCTGTCTCGTTTACGCTCTCAAAGCAACAAGTGCTGCATAATATATGAATAATTTATATTCGACACTTGACTCATGAAGTACTTGGTTCCATTAGTATGCGATACTATTGGTATTTTAGGGAAGTTTGTATGAAAATTGTTTGGTCGTAATAATAAAAACGTCTTAGAGCAATTGCTACGTGCATTTACTTTACTCAGAGATTTTACTTCAAATCAAAATTGAATGAAAATTATCGTAAAAAGTATTAAGTATTCACAAGAAAGTATCCGGTTGTATCTAATACAAAAAAATCGAATTTTCGCAGCACTAGAAGATGGCGTCGAAGTTGTTTACATTTTACATTTTTGATATTTCGACAACAATTTTTAAAATCAAATTATGACTATGTTATAATTAATTATTAACAAATATTGTGATTTTACGATTTTAAAAATTGTTCAGAATGTATTTCAACTCGTTTTTTCCCGGGAAAACATTAATTTCAATATTACAATATTATTGTAAACTTAATGAAATATTAAAATATTGCGTTTTGTGGAAGCGCGTTAGTTCTAAGTAATGAATATTATATATATTCGCAGTAGAAATGATGTTGCCCGACAAATTTGTGTCCGAAATGTAAATTATCTCGTTTTTAAAGTCTTGGGCTTACATTAAATTAATTTAAGCTTCATAAATATATTTCAATACAACACATCTACAGAAATACCAAACACATCAGCTATCTTTTTCTTGCATTCTTTTTCTAATATGTATCTATTTATTTGTTCGCTCAATTGGATAACTGCTTTCTCTGTCTTCCATAAAGTAATATACGAACAATTTTTAATTGCACGCCAACAACGTTGAGTCGGTTCCATTTACAACGTTTCTTGGTTGCCGCATTTTTTTTTGTGTGTAGGTCCTGCGAAATCCACATGAATACGACTCCACACGGAATCAGTGGGAACCCAAGGAATTAGGCCGCTTTTCTCTGGACTTGGTTGTAATTCTTGACAAGCTGCGCATTTTCTAATCAGATTCTCTATATCTGCATCCAATCCCGGCCACCAGACGTAAGAACGAGCCAGCGCTTTTGTCTTAGCCATTCCAAAATGGGATTCATGTAATTGGTCAAGTACTCGTTTGCGTAATTTTTGAGGGACCACGGTCAGATACCCCCACAAGACACAATCACATTCAACCGAAATTTCGGTTGAATGTTACGATTTTCTAAAAATTGATGGAATTTCCAATGGGACATAAGAGGCTCACAAAACAAAAAATATGATTAAAATTTAACTTAGTAATCATCGAATATTGCGTGAATCTCGCCTCAAATTGCGTGGCACGGGGTTACAGCTGCCACCAAGTACATCCTTGGACATTTTCTGGGTGGATTACTGAATTTTAAATATAGATTCGGAAGCTTAATACTCGCCCTGATGTCAATGTTAAAAGGAGTCCTGGTAAACTGTATGAAATTTCAAATATAGGGGTAGGAGGCTCACGGAAGGATTCTACCTTTTACAAATGTAGCCCAAATTGCTGCTCCAACATATATGAAAAGTAGTTCGATTTTGGTAAAATTTTACATTTAAAGTTCAAAGCTTCACAGGTGGTATTTACCATCAACTAGAACATCCTTTGGCAATCACCTGACGGATTTGGGGAGTCCTTAAAAAACAGCTACTTAGATGGATTTATTCTTTGAAGAATTCTCTACCATTTCTACTAAATTTCCATTATTTTATGCTTTACTCCAAATTTTTAAATATGATTTTAAAAAATCTAATTTTTCTTACACGGGATATATGGGATAATCCGAGGCTTCTGTTAGTTTTGACCTAGGAGGCCCAAATTTGTTTGTGAATTCTTTTGGTTACTTTTATTATTTGTTTAAATAAAATGTTAGTTCCTTAAAAAACTAAATGTGTATTTATACACTCGAATTTGAATAAAAATACACAAAAAAACAAGTTTTTAATGGTTTTTTATTTAAGTATCGGCTTCGGCATCAATATAGGCCTTCAGCGTCGGCCGAAGTAATAGGCTGCCAATTGACCTTCGGCATCGGCTTCGGCCTGAAAATGCTTATCGGTCGTGCTCTAATTGGTAGTCCCTTGCATTCACCGAAAATAGTCAACAAAGGTTTATGATCAGTTCGTAAGATAAACCTATTTCCTAGTAAATACTGTCGCATCTTAGTAACACAAAATATTATCGCAAGTGCCTCCTTTTCCAAAGTGCTATAATTCAGCTCACTCTTGGTCAATGACCGTGAAACAAATGCGATTGGTCTTATAATTTCATCTTGGAACCTGTGTGATAAAACCCCTGCAACTGCACTACTAGAGGCATCTGTTGTTAACATTTCATTTCAACACTGAATTGTCAATTATAGCAATTCAGTGTTGAAATGAACCAACACTTGGTCAGAAGTAACCTCTGCCTTCATTAGGTCATATGCCTTTTGACACCTCTGCGACCAATGAAATTCAACACCCTTTTGTAAAAGTTGATATAGAGGCACCATCTTTTGGGCAAAATTATTTATGAACCTTGAGTAGTAATTTACCATACCTACAAAGGCTCTCACTTCCGACACATTTCTAGGAGTGTCGGTCGGAGTGTAAAGCTCCAACTAACGCTCGAAATTCGATCATCTATTTTACTTAAACCGTTCTTGTCAATGGAAAAACCCAGGTAGGAAATCTTTTCCTGAAAAAATACACACTTATTCCTATTGACTTTAAGACCAGCCTTCTTTAACTTCCCCAATACCAGTTTCGATGTGTTGTTGTGTATCTTTACCTGAAACCGTTATATCATCCTGGTATACAACCACAAACGGAATATCTCGCAACAGATTTTCCATTGTTTTTTGGAAAATATCCGCAGCCGTTTTAACTCAAAAGGGCAATCGCTTCATTTTTAAAACACCAATGTGTGTACTCCACGTGCATAAGAGCTGGGATGGCTCGACTAAAAGTAACTGATTGTAAGCGTTTGATAAGTCCAGTTTGGTAAACAATTGTCCACCTTCTAATGAAGCAAATATTTCTTCAATACGAGGTAGAGGGTATTTAAACTCTACTAAATATTTGTTTATCGTGACCTTATAATCACCACAAATTCTTAAATCACCGTTGGGTTTGAGAATTGGTACCAATGGTGTACCCCAATCTGAATTATCAACTTGTTCCAATACACCTTCTTTTACCCATTCAAGTAACTTCCTTTCTACTTTATCTTTCCACGGAAAGGGCAAGGGACGGGGTTTAAAAAAATTGGTTTAGCACTATCATCAATCAACAGAGAAATTTTATTAACCGTATATGAACCCAGTTGGTCGCTAAATACTTCCATGAACTCACTCTTGATTTGCTCAACAACAATAGCATATTTTTTTTCTGATTCAATTGCATTGACTTGCATTAATTCGAAATTAAATGCCCTTAAAAAGGTACGGCCAAGCAACGGTGGACTTTTAGTGTCTTACACTACAACTACAATATCTTTCGTAGTGCCTTGATATGTAATTGAAGCATCGTACTCACCTAACAATTGAATGCGCTCACCACTATAGTCAACATACGGAATCTGGCAAGGCCTAAAAGATTTCTTCTTACAAATGTTGTTGTAAACTGAGGACGGAACCAGCGTGCAAGGAGAGCCTGTGTCACAAGCAATTTCTAAATTGACTCCATCAATCATGACTGGAAGTGTGTACACTCCGCTCAAAAGTCTGCCGCGTACACTATAAATAGAATAATCGAACACATCATAATCAACAAAATTAACTTCATCGTTATTGTCTTCGGAATCTGATACATAGTTTACTTGTTGTCGTGATTTCATCTGGCAAACATAGGCTAAATGCCCAATCCTACCACACGAATGACATTTACTGTTCTTAAATCTGCAATCGTGAGAGTCATGATTGCGCCAACCACAATGAGAACAAGGCTTAACAGTTTTCCTCTCTGCTTGACTAACGTCACTGCTTCTGTTACTGCCGCTGCCACTGAATCCGCCACAGCCTCTGCCACCGCCACCGCTACCAGCACTGCCTCTGCTTGTCGACGACCCGTTATGCCCGTTACTTTTCAACATCACATGTCTTTTAACAAAGTGGACACCTGTGTCATCCACACCGTTAGCTCTCACATCACCTCTTGTGCTCCTTTTTGTCTCCATAATCAACGCCTTTTTCAGAGCATCAGGCAACGTAAGTTTTTCGTCCTCTTCACATAATCTTTCAAAAATCTCGGTGGGCAACCGCATGATGAATCGATCAAGTACAAACGCATCTAAATGAGTGCCATATTTGCAACTCAATGCCAACTTTTTGACCCGCGCAAACCAACCGGCCACAGTCTCACCATCATTCATGGTGGACAAGTGAAATTTTTTTCTTTCATGAAAAACTATTGTTGGCGGTGTGTACTGGATGTCTAGGATTCCACATAACTCCTTGTACGTCTTGGAAACCGGAGAATCTGGGCTGCACAAACTGTGCAAAACACTGTACGGCTCAGCAATAATTGATCTCAACAGAATCGCCTTCTTAGCGTTATCCTCCGTGCAATTAACTTCACAGAAATGTATGTCTAGTCTCTCCTTCCAAATGCACCACGTCTCCGTTCTGGGTGAAAATTCTGGAACGTTTGACGTCTGCAACACCGTAACTCCTGCACTGGGCAAGGACACATTCAGCTGACCAGCACTCGGATTTGCCATTTCCTTTTTTCAACTCGTCGCCAATTTGTAATATATTAATAAAACACTTGTTTGCTATTTGACTTCTAGTCGCCGAGTGCCTTTTTATTAATCATAAGAAAATAACAAACGTCAAATCCAAGTTAGAGAGAATTAGTGATGCCACATATCTCACATTGCCTATTTAAATTGTGATCCTTACTTGGTACTATGCCACAATACACTGTGGACGAGTCTACAATGGCGGGTCCACTGGCTACCCAACCTAACACACTATTTTGAAGCACATACTCCAGTGCTCCTAAATTGATTTGACCTGTTTTCTTTAACTTGTAAAACAGTTCTGCTCCTAGTAAAATGTCAACTCTACCGGGAACATCAAATTGTGGATCCGCTAAGGCAATACCTTCCGGTATGTTTCCTTTAACAATTTTTTGTGATGGCTGATTGGACACTATTTTAGGAACCACCAACACACTAATTTCACTCTTGAAATCGGACACTAATGATTCAATTAAAACAGTTATTTTCTCTGAAATTTCTGTCAGATTTTCCCCAATACCTTCAATGGTAACAAAGCTTGTTTTTCTTTTTTCCTTCAAACCCTAATTTATTCTTAAAATTTTGGGTTATCAAGTTAACTTGCGATCCGTTATCCAAAAGAACCCATGCCTTGACAGGCTTACCATTAGAACCCTTGATTATCGCAGTGGACAGAAGAATGTGTTTTTCCCCTTGGTTATTCACATTCTTTTCTGTTTGTTTAACAGTAGCACTCTTAACTTTCTGAGTGTCCTTATGTAATAAAACGTGATGATCCCCATTACAAGTTTTGCATTTATAAATTTTGCAAGACATTCTCGAATGACCGCCTTTCAAACATTTAAGGCATAGTCTATTCGCCAATGCCTTTGAATACCTATCATTTATTGACAGACTCTTGAACTCACTACATAGTTCAGCTAGATGATTAGAACTACAGCCCATCAGACATTGGGATGCTGTCTTACCTGACATCCTTTGCATACCAATATTTGCCTTGGGCTGTCCTTGCATAGCCTCTAGAGCGTAGAATTCATGGTCCAGAAACTTTGTCAAGGAATCAAACTTTGGAATATCCCTTGAATTTGTGAGTGAACTTTCATATTTCACTCTCATATTATCATCTAGTTTTCTAATTAGTATGTAATTAATGATGGCATCCAAAAGCTCATCTGACGGTAACTTCAGTGAATTAAGGGCGTGCAATCCTTCTTGGACTGTACTTTGAAAAATTTTATCGCTTTTTTCTGTGCCAATAACTACTGGCGCGTCAATTAATTTTTTAAAGTATAAATTTGTTAATTTGTTGGTAAATTTTTCGTCTAAAATTTCCCAAGCAACATCAAAGTTGGTATTTGTGGCCGGCAGGCTGGCAATGCACATAGCTGCAGAACCCTTCAGCACAGTTTTCAAAATACACATTTTCTGTGTATTAGGAATACCCCTTGATGCTACCATTTGAACAAACAATTCTTTGAATGTTTCCCACTTTGAGTAGTCTCCCTCAAATGTGGGTAGCTCAACTTGTGGGAGAGTATAGTGCATGTAAGTATCTGCTTTTTCAGAAGCTTTACTCTTAGTTCTATTCTCCTTACAAAGTAAGTCGCAACTTTCTTTGAGAGAATAGAACGTTTTTGCAATGCACATAGCTGCAGAACCCTTCAGCACAGTTTTCAAAATACACATTTTCTGTGTATTAGGAATACCCCTTGATGCTACCATTTGAACAAACAATTCTTTGAATGTTTCCCACTATGAGTAGTCTCCCTCAAATGTGGGTAGCTCAACTTGTGGGAGAGTATAGTGCATGTAAGTATCTGCTTTTTCAGAAGCTTTACTCTTAGTTCTATTCTCCTTACAAAGTAAGTCTCAACTTTCTTTGAGAGAATAGAACGTTTCTGCTAACTCATCGTCTTCGAACAAATTGATATATTCTAGAAATATATCCTGAGCTATATTCCTAGTTTGTTTTAAAGTATCGAGGCTTTCCTCACCTAATCGGAAAGCCTCGACCTTTAGCCCTAATTCTCCTAACACGAATTGAAATCGGCGGAGTAATCCGGATTTCTTATCGTGGCCCTTCCTATCCTTGACTTGATCCCCCCACGCGCCTCTGAGGTGCTTGTGTTCATAAAGAACTTACCTGAATTCTCCTCACAGAGTTGTATCAAATGGTCCAATTTGATAGTTGTCGTTGACCAGAGAGTGTGTACTTTCACCTGAATTTTGTACCTGAAAAACCCTTCCTTCTTTAGATCCTTCGCCTGTGAAAGGATGTCGTGGTATTATTGGAAATCGCTCCATGCTTTTCCCAACTCCTTTTTCATCTCCTTCAGTTCATGAAGTCCAGCTGTTGCATCGTTTGACAATCCTACGTCATAGAGCTCTTTGATCTTGTTTGCCAGGACCTCTTGGCAGCGCACTAGTTGCTGAGTTTCCATTTTTTCACTTAGCACATATTTAAGAAAAAAATTCACAAATTTTTTTAAGGTATTTACCCTTTTTTAACCTTTTTTTTTTTAATACACAATAAAACCAATGCTCAATACACGTGTATTGACTTTTGGTACACTACCCAGCAAACATTTATTGAAGTATTACGTAAGTGTGTTTGGAAATTAACTTAATTCCAAACAAATTTGTAAACATTTTATAAATTTTTGGAAAATGTTTGGAATATATGTTGGAAATTAACTTAATTCCAAACAAATTTGTAAACATTTCTTAAATTTAGGAAAATGTTTGGAAATTAACTTAGTTCCAAACAAATTTGTAAACATTTTATAAATTTAGGAAAATGTTTGGAATTTATGTTGGAAATAAATTTAATACCAAACAAATTTGTAAACATTTTTGTAAATTTTGGAAAATGTTTTTACTTTGAAAACACTTTTTAGATATTTTTTTTCACTTTGATTTTTCAATCATATATTCAAAAATATTTTTCATTCTAAAATTTTTCTTGTGGTGCGAAGGCGATTTTAATTTCAATATAATTGAAATAAATACAAGTATTCGCTGATAGATAAATTTATGGAGTTTGAGGGAAATCTACAAAAAAATCCCGATCAGCTTCAACAACTTGTAAGTATATTAAAAAAGGTTTAGGAAAAAAGTTTGCGAAAATTTTAATTTTGCAGGAATTCCAACTTAAATCTATTTCGGCGCAAAATAAGCAACAATTTGTTAAGACGTGCTGGCGGAAGCTCATGGAGGATAAGGTGGCAGACCAAAAAAAACTTCCCGCTAAATAAATACATTTAGATTTGTTTTTTTCATTTGTTTTCACCATAAACTAACCCAATGTTTAACTAATGTTTGAATTTAAGTTATAATTTTTATCACTTGTTTAACTATTTATTGAATTTAACATCTCCTTAGATCTATGTACAAACTGTTTTCTTAATTAAATAAAAATCTACGTTAAAAACTATACAGCAGCTTTATTTATATATGTAATGTGTAAAAAAAAGGATTAATTGGATTACAAAACATTAATTAACAACCATTACAAAACATTGTTTTACAAACCTAAATTGTAAGCTTACAGTCAATGTTTACAAAACATTGTTTTTCAAGCCTGCTTTGTAAGCTTACAGTCAATGTTTACAAAACATTAATTAACAACCATTACAAAACATTGTTTTACAAACATAAATTGTAAGCTTACAGTCAATATTCCGTTTCGCTTAGTTTATAATAAAAAATCATTGTTTTGTAACACTTGTTTCCAAACGCTTACTCTAGTAAGCTTACAAATAACTTATTTCCAAACCAAAATGTTTGCTGGATAATTTCACGGTAGAAAAACTTTTGTAAAATTTTGTATTTTTTAAATTTTAACACAATTTTATTTTTTAGCTTTTAAAAAAACAAAATCGGAATTCAAACAGCAATAAACTTTTATTTTCGTATTTTTGAATATATATACTTTTCCATACCGGACACACCTCCTTATGGGCGTTACAAACGATGTGACAAAAACAATATACCCTTGGACACTAGTGTGCAGGGTATAAAAATAAAAATTGCGTAGATCGGTCAACCGGAAAACGAACCTGGAAAATTCCTCAGTTGTATAGGGGAGCCAAAAATCAAACTCAACATTTTAAAAAACTTTATTTGCAATATCGTAGTCTTTAGACATACAAATTCGAAAATACCAAAAATGCCAATAAGGGGTCAAAACCCAAAATCCAATTTTCGCATTGTACCCTTTTTTACTTTCATTTTTTTATTAAAAAGTTGTTAAATATCACCAGGGTTGATTTTTATATTTATTGAAATAAAAAATATTTAAATCCATATTTTTAACATTTTCAGGCATAAATTCATATTTACGAAATTTTTTATTTTTCATCCATATTTTCTAATTTTGTATTTTTTTATCCATATTTTCGCACGCCCATAAGGAAGCGTGTTCGGAATGGAAAAGTATATATATTCTTGATCAGCATCACCTCCTGAGCTGATTTAGCCGCGTCCATATCTCTGTCTGTCCGCGCAATAGAGGGCGCAGTTTTGGAGATATCGACTTGAAACTTTGGGAAAATATTTTTCACTTCAAAATTACGAGCAAGTTCGAGAATTAGGACCAGTATTTTTCAAAGTTTTTTATTGCTGTATTCGATTGGAAGTGTTTAGAAACGTTTTTTTGATATGGTCCGAGGTTCCGAAACCACATATATAAGGGTCCAAATAGGGTCTTGAGACCACCTATAAATGGTTCTAAATGGGGGTCTTGAGACAACATTTTTTTATGTTGAAGGTACTTCTAAATGGATTATACCGTGGGGGAATATTACAGCTTCGGCATAGCCAAAGATAGTTCACACTCTAGCTTTTAAATTTTTCATCCATATTTTCGGCAAATTCTTATATAAATTTAAATACATCATTGCAATGGGAGGTATGGACCACTGAAAGAATAAACAACACCTACAATATAATAAACTTGGGCTTATGCTTCATTTTCGATTTTTTACAGAGAATTGTAAATGGGTGCCAGTAGCTGGGCACCTTTTCAATTCTCTTGCTCCAAAATTTTAACATTGTCGAAGTCTGGCGAATGATTGAGATTCATACAGTGGGCTAATGCTGTTTTTTGTTCGTTGTTAGTCCTACATTTATGGTCCGATTTATGTGACGACATTCTTGTTTTGAGTTTTAGTTTTGTTGTTCATACATATAATTTGTTGCAAACTTCAGCGTCAGTACCTTTGCATGTTATTTGGTAGATTAAGTTTGCTTTGTCATTTTTGTCCATTTTACTTTTAGTGTTGCTATATAGTTGTCCAAGATTGTTATCTGTTTTTGTGGCGATTTTATATTTTTCTTTGTCATAGCATTTTGATCTGATGTGTCTTTCCGATAGTCCCGGTACATACGTCATTAATTTATAAAATTTTGGTGTTTCTTCTGTATGATGTCTATTATTTCCTTTTTGGTATCGCATTATCATGTTTGAATTTTCCCAAAATACGGCTAAGAGACACATATCAAAATGCGGGTTTTTGGAGTTATAAATGTCACTGGGATCCTCAGATATTAATCTACATGCTGCCAATAGACAGAATTCATATCTTTTGTTATTAATGTTGTTAAAACGTTTTTAAAAATGGAAACAAATCACTGAACAAAGGGGAGGGAGTAATTTCACTCAATACATGTGTGAAATTGCAGCTCTCAAAGTGCACTGGTTGCTTCAGGAGAGCTTACATTTCGAATTGCCACGCCCCTTTTGGGAAATTCCAAAATCAGGCTAAAAATGGTCTCTACGAATATATATGTGCAATTGCAGCTCTCAAAGTTCACTGGCTGAGCAAACTTTCGACAATCCACACTTCCTCTTTTCGAATTGACGCGCCCCCTTTTGGAAAAATCCATAATCTCGCTCTGGAATCTCTAGCCATGGTCTCACACAATATTTAAGCGTTATTGCAGCTTCGTAAAAATTCCGGCTCGATAGTCTCTAGCCATGGGTGCATAGGACATATGTGTGAAATTTCAGCTCTCTAGGTCCACTGGTTTCCTCTGGAAGGTAGGGACACACATCCGGACATCCGGACATCTAGACATCCGGATAGACAAACAATAGGATTTTATTTGTAGTGATTTATTTTTGTTAGTCGTCTAGTGAATAAAGACTGATAAAAATTATATTCTTCAATTGCGTTTTAAATGCTGAGCTAGTATAACAATTTGCATTGAGGATAATTTTATGTGAAACTTAAAAAAATTACCGATTATATTGTTATTTCCATGAATTGCAAAAAATAAATCCCGGGATTGCCAAAACCTTTCAAGATTAGATTCCCTAGTACAGACAGACACACAATTAGTTAGATTTATAATATATATAGGGATTCCTGGTACGCGCCATGTTTCTTGATTTGTTTGTAATGTTGTGTTCTTTGCTTATAGTATTTTATATTTACTTTCAGGTGCGTGATGGATTTTATGGATTACGATCTGGTTGCGAAGCCGTTTTAGGTCGAATGGAATCAAAATCAAGAGATAAAAATTCTGAATGTGTACCTTTTGAACAATATATTGAAATACATAAACTTCGACCAGGTTCTGGACATTTGGAGGTAATGAGCAGAATGGACGGCCCGATAAATACAATACAGATTCACGATGTAAAACTGAATCAAGGAGGAGTTATACTTACTCCGGATCCATCATGGAATCATGCATCTGTAAAGAATATACTAAATATTGACGAGTCAACTAAGGGTTATTTTGATGAATGTTCAGTAAGTCTATTTTTTATACTTGGGATATCGGTGTGATGTCGATGTGAATGTTGAAGATATGTTGTTTATATGAATGCATATGCCCAATTTCAATTTTGAGAAAATTGTATGCGGATGTTTTGTCCATCGCATCCCTACAAACAAGCATGAAATGTAGCACCAAAGCTGGGCATAGTTATTCGAGAATTTAACTTCGTTAACCCAGTAATAGTTAATCAAAAATTTAACTTCGTTAAATTAAAAAGTTAATTTCGTTGAAAAGTTAACTTCGTTAAAAGTTAAATTAAATAGTTAAATTTTCTATAGAAAACAAACCAAAAATTTTTTTTTTACAAAAAACATAAACAAAACATTTTAACTACATTCAATTAAATGCCTGCACTCACAGACACTTTTTTCGATTGGTTTCAGCCTTCTATATGGGCCATTCTGCGTCAAGCGGATACTTCAACTCTCAGAAAATTCTGAAACACTCCACATGGAAAGGCCTGGGTATTAGACCGTCTCGAAAAAATGAAGTCGTCCGCACACCTTCTAATTTGAAGCATATTTGGAAGGAGATTCCGGAAAAAATTTTCTTTTTTTTTTGGCCGATCGTAGAGGTAGCGCATTGACATATTTCTTCATATTGTCTTTATTTATGATCCGATTTTAATGTATAATATATCAATAATATATATAAATTTTTGTCTCGAGGAGACCTGCAATAATGCCTCAGAGGTTTTTGCTCTTAAGTACACCCTTCTAGTACTTACCTACCAGATCTCAGTTAGTACCACCCTAATATACCATTCCAATTGCATAAAATTAAAGCTCTCGAAAAATCATTAAACTCTTGCAAAGGAAGTATACCGATTATTCCATTAGAACTATTTATAAAAAATATAATTAATATTGTTACCGAACGTAGGGGCAGCGCATTGACATATTTCATCATATCGTCACCATTTATTATCCGATTTTAAAGTATAATATATCAAAATTTGTCTCGAGGAGACCTACAATAATGCCTCATACGTCATTGCCCTCAAGTACACCCTTCTAGTACTTACCTACCAGATCTCAGTTAGTACAACCATAATGTACTCTAATGTGTACATTGGAATGTTTGCTTTTTCAACTTCTCAACTTCTACAACATGAATTAAAGAAATTAAAGTAAAATCGAATTAAGTGTTTAAAGTCGATGTCCAGCAACTCGAAGGACCTCCACTTTAATTTACTTATTAACCTACTTTTAATCGATCAAATCTGGACGTGATTCAAGTTGGCTGTATTTGTGCCGGCTCTCGAGTTTAGCTAAAATGTGTCCCATGCGTTGTTCATCGGTGACCGCCATGGCAGATTCACGAACAAAGCGCTCGGTGTTTTGAGAATGTCATGGATAAGCAGTGTAAATATTTAGGTTTAGCAAAGAAAGCAATCAAATAAAGTTATTATTCTTGTACTAACCAAGTAATTCGATTATTTCATTTGAATATTGTAATTCTTCCAGTTGGTCTTGCGTGAAGAACTGCAAGCATGGCGGCTCAGCCAATTTGAATTTGCTCCAATCGATCATATTGAAGTATGTGTCACTCTCAAAATTAATGAAAGCATCTACTTGTGGGCCGAACATTGGACGAATACATGTGCTTACTTCTTTGCGGGCTGCTAAAATCTTTGAATATCCATCTGAACGTACTAGCGGATCTGGGTCTGATATCATCGATAACAAAACATTCTCGGGGTGAAAGAAGTACGCGTTATCTTTTATGAAAGGACGGCTCGAACCATGTGATACAAATAAAGCTGGTCGCCTCGAACATCCCATCTTTCTATATTCTCTGGCATTTCTCCCATAGGAATGCGTTCGAAATTTCGTTTGACCTGAAGTACACAACACAATCAAGTCTAGTTAAAACCAAATAATAATAAATTTGGCAACTGACCGGAGGGGTACCAAAAAAATTACAAGTAGAAAAGAACCACAAGGAATGAAAAAAAGCAAGAGAGAGTTCTAATGGTATAATCGGTATACTTCCTTTGCAAGAGTTTAATGATTTTTCGAGAGCTTTAATTTTCTGCACTTGGAATGGTACATTAGGGTGGTACTAACTGAGATCTGGTAGGTAAGTACTAGAAGGGTGTCGATGCGCTACCTCTACGATCGGCCAAAAAAAAAGAAAATTTTTTCCGGAATCTCCTTTCAAATATGCTTCGAATTTGATGGTGTGCGGTTAACTTTTTTTTTCCCCTATAAGGTGATACGGTCTACTGGGTATGCTGTGTTTATGTACCAAAGGGTTCCGTTGAAAATTAAATATTTACCGTTATGTTTGAAATTAAGAAAAGTGAAAAATGAAAAAAAAGGAAAATTTACTTTTTTTTTTAATTTATAACTTTTTAACCGTGCGGGTTAGAGCTTATTTTACGCAAGAAATAAAAAAGTTATAAAAAAAATATTAATTCTTAAAAAAAAAATTTTTTTTTAATTTTTTTTTACAAATAATTTAAAAAAAAATTTTAAATTTTCGAGCGCCACGATTCTAATTTTTGTGTACCTTATAATATCACTCAGCTTGTGTCAAATTTTGTTTTTGAGATATTGAATTTTATAGGTATTTACCTCGCTTGCGCTATGTACAGAGCAGCGAAAATCGTCCGATTGGAACGCTTGTGGTGTCAAAAGTTGCGTATTGACCTCAGTAGGAAATTTTTACAAAATTTGACAAATTTGTACTTTGTTTAAATTTTGCCCCACCGATAAGCATTTTCAGACCGAAGGCGATACCGAAGGTCAACTAGCAGCATATTAATCCGTCCAGCGCCGATACTTAATACAAAATATTGGAACGCAATTTTAATATAAAAAAAAATTGGGAATTTTTACTAACGCCCGTCTTGCATCAAGAGCTTAAATTTTACTTTTAGTTCATATAATGCATGTTAAATAAAGGATTCTATTAGATAGAGTAAAAAAAATAATAGTTTAAAAATAATTTTAGCAACTTCGATTCAATATTAAGGTTTATTGGCCACTCCATAATCTGCAAAGACAAACCAACCCAAAAACCTTAATATTAAATCAAAGTTGCTAAAATTATTTAAAAAAAAACTGTTTTTTTAACCTTTTTATAGAATCTTTAATTTAACATGCATTGTGTGAACTAAAAGTAAAGTTAAAGCATTGGGTTCGAGAAGGGCGTTTGTAAAAAAAAATATTTTTGAGAAAATCGTGTTTAAAGTTTCCAAAAGGAACCAAAAATTTGGATTTTTGAATTTTCGCAATTTTTTTTTCATATACAAATTACGTTTTAACGTTTTGTATTAAGTATTGGCGCTGCTGCTAGTTGAAATTCGGTATCGGCTTCGGCCTGAAAATGCTTATCGGTCGCGCAAAATTTAAACAAAGTACAAGCTAAAAATTTTTCAAACATGGTAAAATTTCCTACTTAGGTCAATACGCCACTTTTGACACCACAAGCGTTCCGATCGGACGATTTCCGCTCAAGCAAATGGCTGTGCATAGCGCAAGCAAGGTAAATACCTATAAAATTAAATATCTCAAAAACAAGGAAAAACACTCCCTTTGAAATTTGACACAAGCTGAGTGATATTATAAAGTACGCTCAAAGATTTAAAATTTTTTAAAAATTTATTTGTAAAAAAAAATGTTTTTTTTTTTAAATTAATATGTTTTTTATAACTTTTTTATTTCCTGCGTAAAACAAAAAAAAATATAAGCTCTAACCCGCACGGTTAAAAAGTTATAAATTTTTGAAAAAAAGTAAATTTTCCTTTTTTTTTAATTATCACTTTACTTAATTTCAAACATAACGGTAAATATTGAATTTCCAACGGAACCCTTTGGTACATGTGGAGAGTTTCAGAATTTTCTGAGAGTTGAAGTATCCGGAATGTATTGACGCGGAATGGCCCATATGTAAATTTGCTTTAAAAAAATGATTAAAATTTTTATCAAAAGGGAAATTTTGTGTATGAAGCAATTACTTATATTCATATAAAGGCGTACAAATTTTATTAGAATATTAAATAATAATAATGAAACGAATGAAGTTTGGTTAGGAACAAATATCACAGGCCATTCTAAACACAATGGCGTTCTCAGTTTTTCGCCATTTTGAGAAATTTGAGAAATGGAAAATACAATGTAAACATCCTGACGATGTAAACCTCACGTGATGGCTGAGAACGCCATTGTGTTTAGAATGGTCCATTCATACATAAAAATAGAATATAGAATACTTCGAAATATATCGGCAAGTGTATTTAATTGTTTTGTGAAATAAATTAAATGTATCAGTTCAAAAATAGTATGAATTCCTAAATTTTTTTGTTTCATAGTGAACTTTTCTAGTTAATTGAAGAAATTTAACTTAACTAAATGAAAAAGTTAATGGTTTTCGAAATTAACTGCAACGTTAAAAGTTAACCAAAAGTTTTACTTCTATTAACTAATTAACTAGTTAATGCCCAGCTTTGTGTAGCACGAAATAGGATCACGATGCTCCTTATTCTTATAGTGTTTGAATATTAGAGTGATGTAAAAAATATACAATAAAAAATTGGGTCGATCGGTCAACGGGAAGACGTGGCACATCGTACCTGAAAAAATCCTCAGTTGTATGGGGGACCCACAAAATTAAACTTCGGACTGACCGAAGTTAAAATATATAAAATATATAAAGAGTACGATACATTCTGCGGTCATGTGTTAATAAATTTAACGAAAATCGGTATGCGGTATTTTATCGATAGTTTTTCGATATTTTATGGATATTTTATTCATAATTTTTCGATATTTTATCCACAAAATAACATTTTTGCAATAACGTCATTGTGGCAATTCACGTCGGGGAAGCTGCACCGGTCAGCATAGACCCAAACAATAACTCCGACTGTCAAGTCAACATTGTAATATGTAACATGCAGTTCTATTACTCCGAATGTTTCCATAGCTCTTAGGATTCTTTATTATTTTGAGCTTTCTGATTAGTGCAATTTTTGTATTAATTAAAGGCTGATTCAATACAAAAACAATAATACATATGTATATTTTTATACTGTCGTTCTTAGAAATATCTTCCCCGTTGATCATTTGCCTTATAAAATATCCACATAAATAAATGCACTGAATAAATTTAATCTAAATACAAATATTTTCCATATTAACTACTTAGAAGAGGCGGCAAATGAAATATTTGCCCGGGCGCCAAAATGCCTAGAGCCGGCCCTCTAGGCATTTTAATAACTGAACTGTACAAACATAACCACATAGACGCAAGACGAAAATTCAAATTAATGTGTCCAGCAGCAACAGCACCAAGACTATATAGATTACCCAAAATACACAAGAAGGACGTACCACTTAGACCCATTTCTTCATCAATGAATGTTCCATGCTATATCCAAACACATTGGAGAAATCCTAAAAAACACAACATCCGATATATACAACACCAGGAACGCACTCGAACTGAAAAAAAGACTTAACAACACAATACTGGACGCAGGCGATATTTTAGCATCGTTTGATGTGGTATCTTTGTTCACCAACATACCGATTCACCTCTCAATAAACAGCATTATGCAAAAATGGAACATAATCAAAAACCATACAAAAATATCAAAGCAAAAATTCTTAAAAACACTTGACTTCTGCCTCAACGAGAATAACTACTTCATAGCCAACGACATCGTATACAACCAGAGTTTCTGTATGCCAGTGGGAAATCCACTTTCACCAACAATAGCGAATATAATGTTAGATACCCTACTTGACAAAACTATAGAGGAACTGAAAACATACATTGAAATAAAATTTTTGACAAAATACGTGGATGATATTTTTGGGGTCATTGCATCAAAGGACAAATATGTGATATTAGACACCCTAAACCGATACTACAACAAACTACAATTCACGATGGAAATGTAGTGGCGCTTGTAGCCAACGATTTTTTAAAAAAAATTTTCTTTAAATGGTACAATAAAAATTTGAATTTTTCAATTATATTGTACTGCCATCTATATATCAATTTATTTTATTAGCTATGCCCGCATTGCCAATTGCCAAACTGCATTTCCGTATTTCATTATATACCTACCAAGTTATAGTTGGAAATGAAATGTTATTTCTTAATTTATTTTTACAATCATTGTACGATCCGACCTTTCTTGGCGAGACAAGTAAAATTTCTCGATCTTTTCCTGTGCCAGACGTTGTGAAGTATACATCTTATACCACAATTTAATCCACACTTGGAAAATATTCAGAGTAAGTAAAATGTGTTTGATAAAGAAATAATTCAATCAAGTCTCTAAATTACAATTTTTAACATTAATACAGTCTTAAATTTTGTTCCAATTATTTCGAAATCTAATTCTGATTAATTTTGAAAGTTTCTTCACTTTAAAAACTTTCTCAGTTTAAAGTTTTAATAATCTTCCATTAATTAATGTGTGAGTTACAAACATGTATATTTCTTTTTGTATTTGATTTCATTAAAGTCTAACCTCTAAATTGCAAACCTATTAATTAATTTTTATTTCAACTAAATATCAGAATTATCAAATTTTATCAAACATATTGGCAAACTCCTACATATATCCATATATTTGGCAAATTGGGTGTCAACTCCTTAAAGGGTAAATTTCATTAAAATTCTGTTTGGTTGATATCAAATTTATATCCAAATTCTCTCTCGGAACAGATTTGACACCAAATAACTAGTACTTAGTACATAATACCAATGTCGGAATAATTGAATAACTACCAAAATGACCGCATAATGCATTGAAGTTACAACAAACATACAGATCATCAAGTCATAACGATAGACAAGTAGTGACTCTAGCGATCGAGCGTATGATGTCGGGATCAGTTTGTGATATGCATGGCAGCAAGTAACGTGGTGTCTAATTCGACAAAAGTGAAATTAAAGAAAAATTCAAATAAAAAAAACAAAAATTTGTTAGGAACAAATACCTTTGACCAGAGGTTAAAGTGGGTTTTTCATAGTACGATGCGCGTACATGAAATGTAATTAAAATATTTAAAAGAAAAAACAAATTACGAAAATTATTAAAAACCATAAAAAAAAGTGTGCTCCAAAAATTAGCATACGAAAAGGCAGACATAAGTAAGCGAAAATCAAAAAGAATGCTAGTGCATCAGAAAATATAACCTCAAGACATGCATGCCTTTAAGTGAAAACATAAATTTAATTTAATTGCCCTTTTGTAATGGTAAAGAAAATTAAATTTAAAGTTGGTTTGTGTAACATAAGTAACTCCTAAAAATTAAAAAATACGAAATTTGTGTTTTTATAAAAATTTTAAAATAATCATTATTTGCCTGTGTTATTTAACAGTGATTTAACATTTTGATGGAGAATCTATGTTAATACAAGAGCGATCGTCAGAATTTGTATCGCATGCGATAAATTAACATGCCCGATTTGCATTTAAATTTGATTATTCAAAATTTCCGATCATGCTGTTGTATTAACATATTGAATTAATCGAAATGTTTACTAATATTAGTAAAAATTTCAATTAGAAATTCACAAAAAGTTATAGAAAACAAAGTAATTATCTAAGGCTCAGAGCAGTTTCAATGTGCAACAACAAAAATAGTGTATTAACGTTCTATATCCAAAGGGAAATTCCTCCAAACACTTCGGAACCACATTGAAAGATCTTTCAACGTTGGAGCTTCGCAAAGTACGAGTACACATTGTTTTTGTAAAAGAGAGATTTTTTTTTTTTTGAGCAAACTAAAAGAATGCTAAAGCAAAGAATAATATAAATTTTCTATTTTTAATTTCTTTATAAAATCGAAATGCCAAATCACATTAACATATTGAACTCCAGTATTTCTAATATTCTAATGTAATTTCGTGGAAAAATAATTAAATATTTCGAGTAAAATTAAATAACATACATTTAACTTCATCATATTGTCGATCGATGGCAACCATCAACAACCAAAAGGTTGTTGTACAACAACAACACATGCACCTATTGATCTCTTTAGCTTTTGGTTGTACTTATTTACTCTGTTCGCTTTGAATTTTACCAAATCTCAGTTTAAATTTCATTTAGTTGTCGATACAATAGAATTTCATTTATCTATTAGATAAATTGAATTTTAGAGCCCGACCGTAAAGCATTTTCAGGCCGATGCCGAAGGTCAATTGGCAGCCTATTACTTCGGCCGACGCCGAAGGCCTATACCGAAGCCGAAGCCGATACTTATATAAAAACCCTTTAAAAACTTGTTTTTTCGTGTATTTTCATTCAAATTCGAGTATATAAATACACATTGAGTTTGTTAAGGAACTAAAAATGTATTTAAACAAATAATAAAAGTAACCAAAAGAATTCACAAACAAATTTGGGCCTCCTAGGTCAAAACTAACAATAGCCTCAAATTATCCCATATATCCCGTGTAAGAACAATTGGATTTTTTTAAAATCACTTTTAAAAATTTGGAGTAAAGCTTAAAATAATGGGAATTTAGAAGAAATGGTAGAGAATTCTTCACAGAATAAATCCATCTAAGTATCTGTTTTTTAAGGACTCCCCAAATCCGTCAAGTGATGGGCAAAGGATGTTCTAGTTGATGGTAAAAACCACCTGTGAAGCTTTGAACTTTAAATGTAAAAATTTACCAAAATCGGTCCCGGATTTCAGCACCTTTTCATATATGTTGGCGCAGCAATTTGGGCTACATTTCTAAAAGGTAGAATCCTTCCGTGAGCCTCCTTCCCCTATATTTGAAATTTCATACAGTTTACCAGGACTCCTTTTAACATAGACATCAGGGCAAGTAGTAGCTTCTAAATCTATATTTAAAATTCAGTAATCCACCCAGAAAATGTCCAAGGATGTACTTTGTGGCAGCTGTAACCCCATGCCACGCAATTTGAGGTGAGATTCACTCAATATTCGATGATTACTAAGTTAAATTTTAATCATATTTTTTGTTTTGTGGGCCTCTTATGTCCCATTGGAAATTTCAAGTCTCAAGAAAATCAGTAAGACCGTTTAGATGTAATGTGGGCTAGAAAATCGTATCGTAAAAAATTAGTTTTGGTTTTCGGTGTCGCAAAAATAAAGAAAAAAATTGAAAAGCTTCGGCCTCAACTTCGGCCATTTTTCGGAAAAACCGAAGCCGAATGTGCATTTTTGGCCGATAACGGCCGAAGCCGATGCCGAAGCCGATTTATCGGTCGGGCTCTATTGAATTTATGATTAAGATTTTTTTTTACGATTTAATTGCTAATATTAATTTCTTTAATTAATAAGATTTTATAGAAATTTATTAAATTAAGTCACATATTATGAAAAATATATTTCAATTTATACAGTTACAATTCAATTCCTACAAGAAGATCGCGAGATGAATTTATACGTCCATATTTTTATTAATAAATCGTAAGACTTTTATTATGAGTTTCTAAATTTTTGATTTTTGACTTCAAGTACAGGCAGTTGTGATATATAAGGGATTCTTTTAAAATTAATTTTTGTTTGGTTTGATAAAGGAACATGGCAGGGTGGGCGTATGTTGCGACAACACCAGGCAACCATACTTCTCGTGCTATGCTGTATTTCAGAGATAGCCTTTTAGTTACAGTTTAATTTTTTTTTTATTTTCGGTTTTTTTTTTTAACTTTTTTTCTACTTTTTCCTCTTCAATTGAAGGGATTCTTTTTCACGTCCTTGCACGCAAATTTTAAATTCACTTTTACTGTAGCGATCTACCATAATTAAGTGATAGGGTGCAAGAACCAACACCCATTAGCTGACGAGCCAGAGCCGGAAATTATCGCGTGCATCCGCTTCCTGTCATTAAAATGCATTGTGTAAATTTTTCTATCGTTGTATGCTACAGAAACAGAATAACACTACAACCGTATCTTGACACAAAACTTCATAGAGTAAACTTAGCGCAGTTCAATTTCACCGAAAAAACATCACAAAAAGTACTCCAATATTGACTAAGAAAAACTAATCCCCCTACCTAATCGACAACATCATAAATTAAAAAGAGTAAAAAACAAGTTTTTTAAAATATAAATAAAAAAGATTTACAAAATAATTAATTCTTAAAAAAAAATTTGTTAAGTATTTTTTTTTTAATAATTTAAAAAATATGTTTTAAATTTAAAGCGCCACGATTCCAAAATTTAAATAAAAAAGAGTAAAAAAACATTTTTTTTAAATATAAACATTTAACCGACTAAAGAGCAACAAAAAAATTCCCTTTAAATAAATTTCCCCAATTTCGATTTAAAATTAAGGGTATTTTGTAGAGACCAGCCGAAATTCGGCCAAAAAAGCTGTTTCGGTCGTGTTTCGGATTCGGCCGAAATTTCGATATTTCTGCCGAAAATTTCGGTTTGATACGAAAAACGTAACAAATAAATAACAAAGATTACACTGATCGACAAAACCGAACATTTTGTGTGTTAAACATACTTGATAGACAAATTCTTATGTATTTGGCACGCTGAATACGAAAATAATAATGCAATTTTTACAATTCGCACCGAAAATTCAATTTTTGTGCAATTTTCATTATTATTTTTGGATTTGGCGTGGCAAAATACATAACGAACAACCATGTGGATAAAAGCGGTATGTAACACAAATTTAAGTGTTGATCACAGTTTCGAAGAATCAGAAGCGACAAAGAAGACAAGTCCCCAATTTGTATTGAAAAAAGAAAATAAAAAACTTTGAAACTTATTTTCTTGAAAGAATTTGTATGTTACATACAGCCTTCATCCATTCACCCCTTCACAGCGTTCTCACTCTTCTCCTATCGTAGCAGATCTACTACTCTCGCGATGATTTTAAAATTTCTACTCCTCTATTACTATTGTAAGAAATCTTCTCCTCAAAATATTATGTGAGTTTCATACAATGCAAAACTACTACTCTTTATACAAATCTACTACCATGACAGAAATTTCTACTACTATTGTAGAATCTCTACTACTCTACGCAGAAAGCCTAATCTACACCCCTCTCTTGAAATCTGCTACATTGACAGTAATTTCTACTACTCTCGTAAAATTTCTACAACTCTACGTAAAAAAATGTAATCTACATTTCCCCTTTCTCGAAATCTACTCCCCTAAAATCGAATATCTACAACTGTCGCCGTAGCAAAAAGTGAGAACCCTGCCTCTTCAATTGATTTCCACGCATTTGATAGTTATAGTTTGCTTCTAAATTCATCTAATTCATGATCTGAACTTAAAATGATTGATTTCAGCCTACTTATACGGTTAATTATGTACAACTTTATTACATTTAAATTCACAATTTTTTTTTTATTTTTTCAGTTTCCGCCGAAATTAAAAAAAAATTAGAATTTGGCCATTTCGGTTTCGGCCGAAAAAAATAATAAACAATTTCGGCCATTTTGGTTTCGGCCGAAATTAAAAAAAGCTATTTCGGTCGGTCTCTAGTATTTTGGTCACTTCAAAATCTGACATTAGTAACAAACCAGCCAATAAGCAAAATATGGATAAACCAGGGTTGGAAAACCAACTTTACTGAACTTTTCATTTTCTTTGAATCGTGCATTCGCGGCGGATTTACACTTTTCAATTTTTTTTGCCGATTTGTTCTTTGCACTTTACCTTCATTCGTAAAATACACATACGAGCGATTCAGCGGGGCAATTAATTTCGCTCGTTTTCAAAAATTTAAACTTTACCTTTGCATTCAATAGTTTTGATCGCGGACAAAACAAAACGAAAATTTTATTTCGTTTTGTGCATTCTGCTTGGATTTTTTTTTAGAAATTTTTTGATATTTGTAATTTTGAGCCTTGTTCTAGCAATAATAGACAATGACAAGTCTTGTCACCTTCTATTTAGTTTATAAAAATTTTTGTTGTCACTTTTGTTGCTAGAATGAGATTATTAGTAATGTTCTGAAGCAAACGTATTTTCAAATTATTGATTATGATTATAAATATGAAAATTTTTTTTTCTGCAATAAATAATTTGAAAATGCATTGTAGTATTAATATATATATTTGTCCAGGTCTGTCTGTCTGTCTGTCTTTCTGTCTGTCTGTCTGTCCCTAACGCTAACCGATTCAAAATTTACAACTCCACTTAAAAAATTTTTTTAAGTTGTTAACCTTTTTTTTTTTTAATGTTAGCTATTCTGGTGGTTTGTCCACACGACGCTGCGGTCGTGAGAAGGAACCAACCAGAGCCACTTACAAATATATCCACACATATATTTTTTCTTATAAATGTTAGCCTTGGTGAGGTATCGAACCCACAACGCTGCGATTGTAAGTAAGATGAAGTAGCGAACTAAGCGCCTTCTCACCAGAGCCACTAATGCTCATACAATGCCTTTACCTAATATCGATTAACTTCATCAAGCCGCATGCAAAACGCTTTCATGTATATACACACACAAAAAATCATCTTTGATATATAAACAAAAAAAGCATCGACCAAAGCTGCCACCTTTAAGAAAATAACACTACCACAAGACTACCGTTGCCACCTAACACTATTTTCACCTATTACGGTGGTGTATTAGATTTTCATATTACACTTTCATAATACACTTTCCTATACACTGCATATATTCCCAGTACAACATTAAGGTCCGCACACATCAACGCGAAGTACCGCAACCGCAGCGAAACTTACTCAAAAATGTTTCTTGCAAATGCGAAAATATATTTGCTTAAGGTGAGAAATTTCATAAAAACAAATAAAAATGTGAATCATTTATAAATTAAAATTCCCGAAAAAAAATACTACAAAATGAACACCTTTCTTAGAAGTCACTAAAGAAATTGTAAAAGGGGAAATCAAAACTTAAAAAAATTTATTTCTTGGAAAGCTGATTTTTGCTACAATAAAAGATTCAGATTCGGTTTTAGTACGTCAAAATACATAATACGAAAATAAAAATTGAAAAAATCCAATGAATAAAACACTTTGCAATAAAAATGATCGACAATCGGAAATAATGTTTAGCCGTAACAGGTGAAAACATTGTTAGGTGGCAACGCTAGCCTTTTGGTAATATTATTTCCTTAAAGGTGGCAATGGTAAATCAAAGCTATATTTTTGTGTGTATATACACATTCACCATACAGCTTGATGAACTACATCGCCATTAGCTCAATTTATTTTATAGCTGGCTGTGGTCAGTTGGGTAGAGCTTCCGCTTTGTCTGTGGCAGTCTTGGGTTCAAGCCCGTCACCGGTCGTATTTTTTTTTTGAATCCATTGCTTGATATTCTTTTTTTTTAATTCTTTTTTAATGGAACAGTTCAACTTTACACAATTACATCATCAAACAAAATTTATTTCTATTCTTTACAAAATTTAATAAAAAATTACATATTTCACAAATTTCTATAAAAAAAAATTACATTTAAATTTTGAAAACATAGAAAATATTTTTGCATCTAAAATATATTTAGTAAACATTTAATTTTTTAAAATTAGTGTGTTTTTTTCCCGTGCATGGCACGGGCAAATTTACTAGTAAAAAATGTTTGACTATGCAAAAAAAAAACAGATGCATATTTTGTTGAAAGTGCGGCAGTATACCCTCCCAAATTTGCGTGTAGACTTGTGTTAGCTACAATGTGCGTTGCACTGCTTTATTTTGTTTTTTGTCCTGCTTCACTTTCTGTTTGTGCGTTGTTGTTAGAAAATTGTAGCCCACTACTCTGTTCTACATTCAAACAGGTCGTCTACGCACGCATGCGACATGATCACCGTGATCAAGTCGCGCCGCAGTAAGAAAGTACTTCCTACTTCCACACAAAAATAAGGGTGGTTTTCAGACACCACACATTTTTGGTTCGCGCATTGAGCATTGAGCATCGACTGGAAAATAGGAATTGGGTCTGGTTCGGCAGTGCGACGCACATTGTAGCTAACACAAGTGTAAACGCATATTTTGAAGGATATACTGTCGCGCTTACAACAAACTATGCATCTGTTTTTTTTGCATAGTCAAACATTTTCTATACTATAATGCATTTTTAAATTATTTATTGCAGAAAAAATAAATATTCATAATCAATAATTTGAGAAATACATGCGCTTCATAACAGCACAAATTGTCTTATTCTACCAACAAAAGTGACAACAAAAATTTGTTGTAAACTAAATAGAAGGTGACAAGACTTGTCAATGATTTGTCATTGTTTCTTATTGCTAGAATAAAGCTCTAAATTACAAATATCACGAAATTTTCCAAAAAAAATCAAGCCCGACAGAATGCACAAAACGAAAAAAAAAATTCGTTTTGTTTTGTCCGCGATCAAAACTATTGAATGCAAAGGTAAAGTTTAAATTTTTGAAAACGAGCGAAATTAATTGCCCTGCTGAATCGCTCGTATGTGTATTTTACGAATGAAGGAAAGTGCAAAGAACAAATCGGCAAACAAAATTTAAAAGTTTATTTGCCTTTGGTGTAGCGATATTGTGGAACTCAGTAACTTTTCCCACCCTGGGATAAACATAATTTGAAAATTCAAACAGACAAGTGTAGTTTTTAAAAAAGAGATACGAAATTTTTAGGACATACTTTAACATATGGGATAAAGCCAAATCCCCATAAGATAAAAGACATTCAAGAAATGGAAATACCGAAAACCAACAGATAATTAAAAGAATTTCTTGGAGTGACAGGATCTTACAGAAAATCTATTAAAGATTATTGCTTATCTTATTATTAAATATCAATAAAATAAATGTTAGCAATCCCAAATACATAGCAGCATTTGAAAATTTAAAATGTTTAATTACTTCACACCCAATTTTAAAATTACCAGAATATGATAATATATTTGTAGTCACAACCGACGCTAGCGATCATGCTATCGAAGCAGTGTTGGCTCAGCAGGGTCATCCTGTTTTCTATGGATCTTAGAGTGGTTCTTATTTTTCGAAATTGAACACTGTCAAATTTTCAAAAAAAAATTTTGATTTGTAGGGGTGCCTGTGATATTTCTTAAAAAGGGACCTATTGCCTGCTCCTTTAGGGAGGCAAGCAGGGACAATCAACAATTTCGGTTTTTTTTCTTGTATTTTTTCAGGCCCCAAAAAACAAAATTTTTGATTTATTGGTCCTGGGGTAGGGTTACCAGATTCTCTTGAGTAAAAAAGAGTACAAAGTTGCAGAGGGTTTATTAGACAAAAAAAATTTTTAAAAAATCTACAATCCAACCTTTGTTAAAATGTAAAAATATAAAAAAAAAAAATGTTTTTAGTATTTAATTAAGTACCAAAATACAATAATTTATGCCCAAAGTTTTTTAAGCATAAATACTAAAAAAAACAATTTAAAATTTTGTAAAACTCACCAAGTACCAACGTATACGCCGATTCAAAATTAAAATTTACTACTTAGGTTTTTTTGGGCGTTAATAAATTAAAATGTGAAACTCCAAAGGGTCTAGGTGAGAAAGAAATTAAACGGATAAAAGGTATAACACACAATTTTAGAGTCTGGGTGCTAATGTTCAGTTCCTTTTTCAAGAAATTGAAAAATTTAGATATATATTTGAATTGTTTTCGATAAAGACATTCAAAATTGTGTAGAATATTGCGGTTAAAAATGTGACTAAAGAAGTACTATACTTTTTGTTTTAATCCTAGCATTTAAGAATTAGTGTAACTTTTTGAATGCAATGTGACGAATGAAGCTTCAAGCCAATAAACTTTTGCACTATTTTCCCTTTTTTTTTTTGTTCCTACCCCGATTTTCCAAACTTTGAGGCTTTATATCAATATTTTCCATAAAGGAACAAACTGCGGGGGAGGACTTGTTCAATTTCGAAAAAGCAAAAAATAAAAATTACTCTAATGTTTCTAAGGACTGCTATTGAAAAAATTGTCACCTACACTTTCCCATAAAATTTTTTCAAATCACTCGAATTTTTTTTAGTATGGTTTGAAAATAATTTAAGAATATTACCATATTTAAGTTTTTTCGCTAAAAGCTTTTATTCATTTCATAATTGCAACCGAATTGAAAGTGCGTTAATTCATTATAAAAACTCTTCAACTTCCCGTGTTGAGAGACTTAAAGAAGTTTGAGGAGGACTTGAACGCCACTCGGAAGGCAGTTTCTGGAAGGAAAATGGGCATATGTGATCAGAAAAAGACGAACAAAGTCGTCACCATGTTGTAGAAGAATTCAAATATTTCGGGCAGAAAACTGACTCAGAAGGCGGACTGCTCTTAGTTTTTTGTGTGAGCGCCATAAAGGAGACTAGACTGAAGGCGTTAAAAATCCAAAAAGTTCCAGACAGGAATGCTGTGAAGAACACGGAGGCAAAACAGCGCACACTGGGAACGCTCCATACGTTTGAGTCCAAAAAATAGAAGGAGTTGTCGTAGAACTTAAATTTTTTGCAAGTCTAATTATGTGTGCAAATTAAGAAAAAAAACAAAAAAAAGGCGTGGTCGGTCAATTCTAACGCCTACCTCCCATACAAAAAAAAATCTTCAAATCACCATAAAATGTGTTCCAATTAACATATCGATACCTTAAAGCACAACCATCCTATGTCCGTTTTCATGAAAATCGAGTTTTTGTCATTTTTTGGATTCCTGAGAAGAAGCTGCATCGAATAGGTGGTTTGTGAAAATCTGACCGGAAGTGGTTAAAAAACAAGGAAATAAGAAAGTTCCATGTCCACAGTAGGATTTATTTCGTGTGCACAAAGGCGCAATGTCCAAATTTTGAGTTGTTGTCTTTGCTTATTTCATAAAAATATAAAAAAAGGTTTTTGTATTAGATGAAAATTCCTTCATTTTTATTTTCAAACTGTAAAATTTGATTGTTTGATATGAAAATATACCAGCTCCATCAAGTGTTTCCAGCAATAAATTATTTTTGGTTTGTGTTTTTGATAAATAAATAAATAAAATTTCAAAGAGCGCAGTTATACTATGTCCCGAAAATTGTATTGGACATAGTATATGAGTGTCACAGAAGAATTCCATTTAATTTAAAACCATGACGAGTTTTCACTCAAACTTTTTTCAACATTCCAAAGATGGATTAAGCTACATAAGAAAAATATTGGACCAAGAAAACAGAACTGCAATAATAACGAAAAATGAATTTCAAAACTTGTTTTTCGTTTTCTACAGTTTGGGAAAAATGGACATAGGATGGTTGTGCTTTAAGGTATCGATATGAACTTAAAATTTTGGTTGCGTATACTAGCAAATATGACAAGCTGAATTGTCAAAAGTGGGCGTGGTGGGTTGCTTTTTTCGCCCAGCTGATATTACAAATCTCAATAAATCAACTGTAAAAGGGTTATTTGAAGTGTTATATGCATGTCTTAAGATGATAGCAAACATTTTATTTTATGTTTTCAACGTAAATTATGTAAAAGTTTTCAGTATTAATAATAAAACTATGAAGTGTACTTTTTGGCACCAAAAATTTTGAGTTTATGCAAAACTTTTTATATTATACTGTTTTGTATGTCTCAAAAAAAGCACGCATCCTAAAAGTATGCACAAAATATTTTTTGAAATAATAACCAGGGTGCTTACGGGCACCTAGATTTGGAAGAACTTTAAAGTGGACATGTTCACCTTTGATTTGATATCAATGATTAAGCTGAAATTCTTTTAGAAACATTCAAGCAAATTTGAACATTTACAACTAAACAGCTATGAAAATTGATATGCATAAACGCGAAATAAATAACGAATAACCATACTTACAAAATATCCGAACCTAAAAATTTGAAAACTTGGAGGTCTTTTAAAAAAATGTATATTACGACCAATGTTTGCAGTATAAAATTGTAAAATTAAAAACAGTTAGCTATAAGTTATTGCAACGCGAGTACACGCAATATTTCAACCAAATCTTTTTAAAACATTATTATTTGGATATTAAGTTATAGAACTGCATTTTTACGTTTTCGAAAAAATGAAGTTGAAAAAGGTATTTTATGAACAATGCGTCCCACGGTGCAGCGTGCCAAAAAATTAAAAAATATTTTTTTTCAAAAACTGATTGCTGCGTTATGGATGACGATACGTATGTTTTAGACGACTTTTCTCAGATTCCTGGCCAGGTGTTTTATACTGCATACTCGCGGGGAAATGTGAACACAAGTTTAAGTCAAACAATCAGTCCAAATTTCCTCTAAAATTCCTGGTATGGTAAGATATTTGCAGTTGTGCCAAAAGGAGAAGGTTTTTTTGTAGCTATCGGAACAGTAAGCACAGAAATTTATATAAAGCAATGCTAGGAAAAAGGACCCAAGCCTTTCGTAATACAGCAGGAGGTTTCCACTTTATTTTGGCCCGACTTAGCATCTTGCTATTATAGTAAAATGTCGTTGAAGTGGTACTCAAATAATAATGTGCTTTTGGTGCCTCTAGAAGCAAATCCGCCAAATTGTCCAGAACTCAGGCCAATTGAAAGATACTGGGCTTTGGTTAAAAGGGAAATCAAGGCATAATATGCCAAAGACTTCCGGCGAAAATGGTCTTCAGCAGCTGGAAAGGTATCCAATAGGGATTTCGATCCTGATTTTTAGCCCCGAAAAAAAAACCGCGATATTTTTTCCTAAATCCCGGATTTTTGGGCGAATTCACAAAAGAAAGCTTTTGCCATGCAACCAACAGGTGCGAGCAGTGCGAATGCATCGCAACCTGTCATTGCTACCCTCCCCGCCATGAATAGTGCAGAAACAACTATAGCAAAGAGTCGATCTGCAGAGGTACTCTTTGCTAACTCTCCCGCATCGCCATCGGGCTCTCTCTCCTGGAGCAAGCAGTGTCAAACTCCAACACCCTACACCCAGCAGGCAGCTAATATGACGGCGTTTTTAGCATCACAAACAAATTTGGCAAGTACAATTACTACTAATACTCTTAGGCCAGACCCTGTTAAGACCCTGCAAATAAGTTCTTTGAGAACAAAAACCCTTTGTATAAGCCTCAGTCGGCAAATACGAGTAATGCAATTGGCGCAAACACTATAGAGAAAAACACTCCACATGCGGCAGTGCAGACTGGCATGCACCGCTACCTGCAAAAGCCAGACCCTACATTGCAAAAGCGCAGAACAACCCCTCCCAAAAATACGAATACGCCTAAGGTTTTAAAGACAAAGCCGAGTATCCAGCCCATAAATCTTGGGCATAATAGATACTCACTATTATATGAAGAGGATAATTCAGACCCTAAACCCAAGACGTCAAAGCCGCCACCAATTTATCTCAGGGAAAAAAACTCGAATTCCCTTGTTACTCTGATAACACAAATTGTAGGTGCCAACAGATTTCATGTGATGGCTATTATCAAGGGCGCCATCCATGAAACAAAAATACAAATATATAATGAGGCACATTTTCGCAAAATTGTGGACCATTTCGATAAGTGTAAAAAGAGCTATTACACATACCAGCTCAAAAGTAGCAAAGGCCTATCGGTTGTTCTAAGAGGTGTAGACTCTTTTGTCGAATGTGTCGATGTAAAAGAGGCATTAATTGCATTAAAATTTCAAGTTAGATCTGTGTCTAACATTCTAAACAAAGAAAAATTACCCCAACCACTTTTCCGCATTGAACTGGAATTTGACCCTAAGACCCTGCAAAAAAGTGAAGCCCACCCTATATACAATTTGCGATATTTACTACACCGTAGAGTCAGTGTTGAAGAGCCGCATAAACGTCGAGGCCCAATACAATGCCAAAACTGCAAAGATTTTGGTCATTTTAAAAAATATTGTACACTTCCCAGTGTTTGTGTTATTTGTGGTGACCTTCACCAGACCCAATTGTGCCCAAAAATGAGAGAAGACGTAAATGTTAGACATTGTAGTAACTGCGATGGAAATCACACTGCCAACTACAGAGGATGTTCAGTCTACAAAACCCTTAAAAATAAGGTTATTACTGAACCGAAGCCCTTAAGCGCAACAGCTACAAAGAGGTCAAACCCTACTCCAGCCAATTTTGCGCAGATGAAATCATACCCACCACCCCAAGGAAATGGTGCTAACGCCGCATCACAACAACAACAATTTTCATACGCAAATGTACACAAAGGCAATACCCAAGACCCTCCAGTTATTCAACACGCCCAACAGAACATTGGCCTTGAACAAACACTCCAGATGTTTATGCAAAACATGTCGCTGTTTATGAACGGTATGCAAACTATGATGCAGGAAATGATACACAATCAAAACCTGCTAATCCAGACCCTTTTAAAAAATAAGCCATGAATGCGATAAAAATATCCTTCTGGAACGCGAACGGCTTATGCCAACATAAATTGGAACTCATTCAATTCCTCAATTCATTCTGTATAGATGTAATGCTAATTTCAGAGACTCATTTGACCCAAAAACAGTTTTTTAATATACCCGGATACAAGTTGTATGACACTAAACATCTAGGTGGTAAAGCACGAGGTGGATCAGCGATTCTAATTAAGGGCAGAATCAAACACAATGTTTTACAGGAATTTTGCACCGAGTACTTGCAAGCCACCAGTATTTGTCTTGATGAGTACATAAAAGGATTGACAATATCTGCAATTTACTGTCCACCCAGCTCCAAAATAACTGAACAGCAATTTCAGACATTTTTTGCAACCCTTGGCCCAAAATTTCTCGTAGCTGGAGATTTTAATGCCAAGCACACTTATTGGGGCTCTCGTCTGATTTCGCCTTGATGTGGTTTCGTCAGGCACGCCAACATACTGGCCATAAGATAGACGCAAAATTCCAGATGTTATTGATTTTGCAGTAAAACTAACCATTGAGTTTTCAGTGGAACTCACGTCTGATCACACACCCACTATTATCACAGTAAAATATGCGCCAAATTCAGAAGACAACCCACCCGACAAACTCACCAGTATCCATACGAATTGGCTTAAATTCAGAAAATATATAAGTTCACACATTACCCTACATGTGTCACTGAAAACTGAGGAGCAACTGAATGTGGCAGTGCGTAACTTTACCCTTCTGCTTACATACGCCGCACTGGCAGCGACCCCAAAAATCAATAACACTACCCAAAAAAAGGAATTTGTGCCACAAAATATAGCTGCGTTCTTAATAGAAAAGAGATCAATAAGGCTTGATTGGCAAAAGTTCAGATCACCCTATCTGAAAAAAAAGCTGACCCTCATTACACGAAAACTCCAAAATGAACTGAGGGCGAAAAACGAGAATGATCTGCATCAATTCAGCTTACGCCGACGATCTCTACAAACTACTCACTTTGGCATGCCACAAAAAATTTAAAACGACCCATTATTGCAGAATCGCCAATTCGTTTACCCAACGGAGACTGGGCGAGAAATGATGCCGAAAAAGGTACTGCTTTTGCAAGTCACCTACAAAATGTATTTACTCCTAACCCCCCAACCGCAAATTACCCGTTACCACAGCTCGCAACCAGGCCAAACTATAACCCACTACTCATCAGAAGAAAATCACTTATGGATGATATTGCCAAGTTGAACCCAAAAAAGCTCCAGGTCATGACTTAATAACGGCTAAAATGGCGAAAGAGCTACCATCAATGCTATATTAAGAATAGGTCACTACCCAACTAACTGGAAGCTGTCGCAGATCACGATGATCCCGAAACCGGGAAAAGACCCTACAAACTTGAGTTCATATCGCCCAATAAGCTTACTCTCTACCCTATCAAAACTTTTTGAGAAAATTCTGATAAAAATGATGTTACCAACAATACTGGCTAAAGATGAAATACCCAATCACCAATTCGGATTTAGAGAAAAGCACGGCACAATTGAACAGGTTCATCGCATTGTTGACATGATCAAAAACACATTCGATATCACCCAAGCCTTTGATAAGGTATGGCATAGAGGATTGATATCCAAACTACAGAAACTATTACCCGCAAGCATGCACGATTTGCATTTACAACTACTTGACCCACAGAAAATTTGTAGTTAAACATAAAAGTTTCCTTTCTAGTAGATTTGATATTCTTGCCGGTGTACCCCAAGGCAGCGTCCTCGGACCCCTCCTGTAAATACTCTATACAGCTGATGCCCATTTATGATCAGACCCTCATCGCAACATTTGCCGACGACACCGCAATATTGTGCTCGCACTCAGACCCTAAAATGGCATCACAACACGTGCAACAACATTTGAACACTTTACAGAATTGGCTATGAAAGTGGAGAATTAGAGTCAACGAGTGTAAGAGCGCACATATAACCTTCACCCTAAGGAAAGACACTTGCTCCATGCTTACAATAAATAAGAGTGAAATACCACAATGTACTGAAACCAAATATCTTGGTATGCATTTCGATCGCAGACTCACATGGAAAAAGCACATCGAAGCTTAAATTACACAAATCAAATTAAAACAAGTGAGTAAGTTTCAGTCGGGCAAGCCGACTTACATGAAAATGCGACATCAAGTTCGAAATCAGCGACCCCAAAAACCCCACTATACAAAATTTCATACTGTTTTGATGAAATCTTAAAATTTCGGCCGCCATATTGGTTCCGCCATCTTGAATTTTTAAATTCTGACATCAAATTCGAAATCAGCGACCCCGAAAACCCCACTATACAAAGTTTCATACTGTTTTGATGAAATCTTAAAATTTCGGTAAAAACACGATTTTTACTTATATGGGAGGTAGGCGTGGCAGTCGACCGATAGGGCTAAATCAACTCAGGAGGTGACGCTGATCAAGAATATATATACTTTTCCATACCGGACACTTCTCCTTCTTGGTGTTACAAACATCAGACCAAAGTGAATATACCCATACCTCATGAGGGTATAAAAACTCGAATTAAATTGGATCCTCTCGAAGCAATCAAAACTCAACACCACATATAAAATCCTTTTATACAAAAGTATAATTAAACCCATATGGTCATATGGGATCGAGCTCTGGGGAACAGCATCTCCATCAAATGTTGAGAAACTGCAAAGGATGCAGTAAAAAATTCTGCGCCAAATACTTGGAGCGCCATATTTTATAAAAAATGAACACATCCACAGAGATTTACAAATATCGAAAATATCTGATGAGATACGGAAACGTAATACAAAGTATGCAGATAAGCTAAAATTGCACCCTAATATTCTAGCTCGAACCTTAATAAAAACCCACCCGACCCTTACGTCTACAACGAAATTATTCTATTGCCTTTGAATAGATAGTTCAGGGACACCCTCGTCGATGCAGCCGTTCGTCTATGCCGACATCCAGTCAACGCCTACATCACCTTGATATATACATTAAGTTGTCCAAATCAGTGGATAAGGTCAACTAGTACTATGTTAAATCTGTTATGTAATGTCAAACTATTTTGTTCAAGGTTATTGTTAGTTCTAATTTTTATTTTAGAAGATTCAATAAATAAATTTTATGTAATAAAAAAAAAAAAAAAAAATTTTCGGGTCTACATTTTTTAACGAATTAGTCCATAAAAAAAGTTTAATACAAGAAAAGTACAACTTTTCATCGCTCATAAAATATAAAAAAATCGTGTAAGCAGAAATATAGTTTTTGACAACATTTGGACCACCCCAAAATTAAGAAAAAGTTAGTTAAAAAACTCAAAACTTAAAAATTTTTTATTTTTAAAAAAAGCTACAAATAAAATTGTTTGTGCTTGAAATTTTTTCTTTAAGAAAAAATAAATTTATATTTATTTCAGAAGAAAATTGAAATTTTCCGTCTTAGCAAACGCACAAAAATGAATTACTTTATAAAAATAATTAAGTAAAACTGAAAACTGATACAAAAGTAATTTCAGAAACCTTACTTAAGCATATTGTCTAAATAAACGGAAACTCAAATACTGTAAATAAATAAATTAATTTATTTGTACCTTTAATAAATTGAAATTAATGTTTATGTTTATTTATTTAAGCTAAAACTATCAGTTTTCCAATGAAACATATAAAAAACTTTTTTTATTTTTTAAAACGCATTTTGCTTGTAAAAGTAACAAATCTCGGGATTGCAATTTCCAGTCCCGAAAATCCCTGGATTGTGAAAAGCCATCGGGATCGAAAGCCCTAGTATCCAATAATACCATAAAATCGTTAAAAAATGTATATTACGACCAATGTTTGCAGTATAAAATTGTAAAATTAAAAACAGTTAGCTATAAGTTATTGCAACGCGAGTACACGCAATATTTCAACCAAATCTTTTTAAAACATTATTATTTGGATATTAAGTTATAGAACTGCATTTTTACGTTTTCGAAAAAATGAAGTTGAAAAAGGTATTTTATGAACAATGCGTCCCACGGTGCAGCGTGCCAAAAAATTAAAAAATATTTTTTTTCAAAAACTGATTGCTGCGTTATGGATGACGATACGTATGTTTTAGACGACTTTTCTCAGATTCCTGGCCAGGTGTTTTATACTGCATACTCGCGGGGAAATGTGAACACAAGTTTAAGTCAAACAATCAGTCCAAATTTCCTCTAAAATTCCTGGTATGGCAAGATATTTGCAGTTGTGCCAAAAGGAGAAGGTTTTTTTGTAGCTATCGGAACAGTAAGCACAGAAATTTATATAAAGCAATGCTAGGAAAAAGGACCCAAGCCTTTCGTAATACAGCAGGAGGTTTCCACTTTATTTTGGCCCGACTTAGCATCTTGCTATTATAGTAAAATGTCGTTGAAGTGGTACTCAAATAATAATGTGCTTTTGGTGCCTCTAGAAGCAAATCCGCCAAATTGTCCAGAACTCAGGCCAATTGAAAGATACTGGGCTTTGGTTAAAAGGGAAATCAAGGCATAATATGCCAAAGACTTCCGGCGAAAATGGTCTTCAGCAGCTGGAAAGGTATCCAATAGGGATTTCGATCCTGATTTTTAGCCCCGAAAAAAAAACCGCGATATTTTTTCCTAAATCCCGGATTTTTGGGCGAATTCACAAAAGAAAGCTTTTGCCATGCAACCAACAGGTGCGAGCAGTGCGAATGCATCGCAACCTGTCATTGCTACCCTCCCCGCCATGAATAGTGCAGAAACAACTATAGCAAAGAGTCGATCTGCAGAGGTACTCTTTGCTAACTCTCCCGCATCGCCATCGGGCTCTCTCTCATGGAGCAAGCAGTGTCAAACTCCAACACCCTACACCCAGCAGGCAGCTAATATGACGGCGTTTTTAGCATCACAAACAAATTTGGCAAGTACAATTACTACTAATACTCTTAGGCCAGACCCTGTTAAGACCCTGCAAATAAGTTCTTTGAGAACAAAAACCCTTTGTATAAGCCTCAGTCGGCAAATACGAGTAATGCAATTGGCGCAAACACTATAGAGAAAAACACTCCACATGCGGCAGTGCAGACTGGCATGCACCGCTACCTGCAAAAGCCAGACCCTACATTGCAAAAGCGCAGAACAACCCCTCCCAAAAATACGAATACGCCTAAGGTTTTAAAGACAAAGCCGAGTATCCAGCCCATAAATCTTGGGCATAATAGATACTCACTATTATATGAAGAGGATAATTCAGACCCTAAACCCAAGACGTCAAAGCCGCCACCAATTTATCTCAGGGAAAAAAACTCGAATTCCCTTGTTACTCTGATAACACAAATTGTAGGTGCCAACAGATTTCATGTGATGGCTATTATCAAGGGCGCCATCCATGAAACAAAAATACAAATATATAATGAGGCACATTTTCGCAAAATTGTGGACCATTTCGATAAGTGTAAAAAGAGCTATTACACATACCAGCTCAAAAGTAGCAAAGGCCTATCGGTTGTTCTAAGAGGTGTAGACTCTTTTGTCGAATGTGTCGATGTAAAAGAGGCATTAATTGCATTAAAATTTCAAGTTAGATCTGTGTCTAACATTCTAAACAAAGAAAAATTACCCCAACCACTTTTCCGCATTGAACTGGAATTTGACCCTAAGACCCTGCAAAAAAGTGAAGCCCACCCTATATACAATTTGCGATATTTACTACACCGTAGAGTCAGTGTTGAAGAGCCGCATAAACGTCGAGGCCCAATACAATGCCAAAACTGCAAAGATTTTGGTCATTTTAAAAAATATTGTACACTTCCCAGTGTTTGTGTTATTTGTGGTGACCTTCACCAGACCCAATTGTGCCCAAAAATGAGAGAAGACGTAAATGTTAGACATTGTAGTAACTGCGATGGAAATCACACTGCCAACTACAGAGGATGTTCAGTCTACAAAACCCTTAAAAATAAGGTTATTACTGAACCGAAGCCCTTAAGCGCAACAGCTACAAAGAGGTCAAACCCTACTCCAGCCAATTTTGCGCAGATGAAATCATACCCACCACCCCAAGGAAATGGTGCTAACGCCGCATCACAACAACAACAATTTTCATACGCAAATGTACACAAAGGCAATACCCAAGACCCTCCAGTTATTCAACACGCCCAACAGAACATTGGCCTTGAACAAACACTCCAGATGTTTATGCAAAACATGTCGCTGTTTATGAACGGTATGCAAACTATGATGCAGGAAATGATACACAATCAAAACCTGCTAATCCAGACCCTTTTAAAAAATAAGCCATGAATGCGATAAAAATATCCTTCTGGAACGCGAACGGCTTATGCCAACATAAATTGGAACTCATTCAATTCCTCAATTCATTCTGTATAGATGTAATGCTAATTTCAGAGACTCATTTGACCCAAAAACAGTTTTTTAATATACCCGGATACAAGTTGTATGACACTAAACATCTAGGTGGTAAAGCACGAGGTGGATCAGCGATTCTAATTAAGGGCAGAATCAAACACAATGTTTTACAGGAATTTTGCACCGAGTACTTGCAAGCCACCAGTATTTGTCTTGATGAGTACATAAAAGGATTGACAATATCTGCAATTTACTGTCCACCCAGCTCCAAAATAACTGAACAGCAATTTCAGACATTTTTTGCAACCCTTGGCCCAAAATTTCTCGTAGCTGGAGATTTTAATGCCAAGCACACTTATTGGGGCTCTCGTCTGATTTCGCCTTGATGTGGTTTCGTCAGGCACGCCAACATACTGGCCATAAGATAGACGCAAAATTCCAGATGTTATTGATTTTGCAGTAAAACTAACCATTGAGTTTTCAGTGGAACTCACGTCTGATCACACACCCACTATTATCACAGTAAAATATGCGCCAAATTCAGAAGACAACCCACCCGACAAACTCACCAGTATCCATACGAATTGGCTTAAATTCAGAAAATATATAAGTTCACACATTACCCTACATGTGTCACTGAAAACTGAGGAGCAACTGAATGTGGCAGTGCGTAACTTTACCCTTCTGCTTACATACGCCGCACTGGCAGCGACCCCAAAAATCAATAACACTACCCAAAAAAAGGAATTTGTGCCACAAAATATAGCTGCGTTCTTAACAGAAAAGAGATCAATAAGGCGTGATTGGCAAAAGTTCAGATCACCCTATCTGAAAATAAAACTGACCCTCATTACACGAAAACTCCAAAATGAACTGAGGGCGAAAAACGAGAATGATCTGCATCAATTCATGGAAAAGCTTACGCCGACGATCTCTACAAACTACTCACTTTGGCATGCCACAAAAAATTTAAAACGACCCATTATTGCAGAATCGCCAATTCGTTTACCCAACGGAGACTGGGCGAGAAATGATGCCGAAAAAGGTACTGCTTTTGCAAGTCACCTACAAAATGTATTTATTCCTAACCCCCCAACCGCAAATTACCCGTTACCACAGCTCGCAACCAGGCCAAACTATAACCCACTACTCATCAGAAGAAAATCACTTATGGATGATATTGCCAAGTTGAACCCAAAAAAGCTCCAGGTCATGACTTAATAACGGCTAAAATGGCGAAAGAGCTACCATCAATGCTATATTAAGAATAGGTCACTACCCAACTAACTGGAAGCTGTCGCAGATCACGATGATCCCGAAACCGGGAAAAGACCCTACAAACTTGAGTTCATATCGCCCAATAAGCTTACTCTCTACCCTATCAAAACTTTTTGAGAAAATTCTGATAAAAATGATGTTACCAACAATACTGGCTAAAGATGAAATACCCAATCACCAATTCGGATTTAGAGAAAAGCACGGCACAATTGAACAGGTTCATCGCATTGTTGACATGATCAAAAACACTTTCGATATCACCCAAGCCTTTGATAAGGTATGGCATAGAGGATTGATATCCAAACTACAGAAACTATTACCCGCAAGCATGCACGATTTGCTTGACAACTACTTGACCCACAGAAAATTTGTAGTTAAACATAAAAATTTCCTTTCTAGTAGATTTGATATTCTTGCCGGTGTACCCTAAGGCAGCGTCCTCGGACCCCTCCTGTCTATACAGCTGATGTGCCCATTTATGATCAGACCCTCATCGCAACCTTTGCCGACGACACCGCAATATTGTGCTCGCACTCAGACCCTAAAATGGCATCACAACACGTGCAACAACATTTGAACACTTTACAGAATTGGCTATGAAAGTGGAGAATTAGAGTCAACGAGTGTAAGAGCGCACATATAACCTTCACCCTAAGGAAAGACACTTGCTCCATGCTTACAATAAATAAGAGTGAAATACCACAATGTACTGAAACCAAATATCTTGGTATGCATCTCGATCGCAGACTCACATGGAAAAAGCACATCGAAGCTTAAATTACACAAATCAAATTAAAACAAGTGAGTAAGTTTCAGTCGGGCAAGCCGATTTACATGAAAATGCGACATCAAGTTCGAAATCAGCGACCCCAAAAACCCCACTATACAAAATTTCATACTGTTTTGATGAAATCTTAAAATTTCGGCCGCCATATTGGTTCCGCCATCTTGAATTTTTAAATTCTGACATCAAATTCGAAATCAGCGACCCCGAAAACCCCACTATACAAAGTTTCATACTGTTTTGATGAAATCTTAAAATTTCGGTAAAAACACGATTTTTACTTATATGGGAGGTAGGCGTGGCAGTCGACCGATAGGGCTAAATCAACTCAGGAGGTGACGCTGATCAAGAATATATATACTTTTCCATACCGGACACTTCTCCTTCTTGGTGTTACAAACATCAGACCAAAGTGAATATACCCATACCTCATGAGGGTATAAAAACTCGAATTAAATTGGATCCTCTCGAAGCAATCAAAACTCAACACCACATATAAAATCCTTTTATACAAAAGTATAATTAAACCCATATGGTCATATGGGATCGAGCTCTGGGGAACAGCATCTCCATCAAATGTTGAGAAACTGCAAAGGATGCAGTAAAAAATTCTGCGCCAAATACTTGGAGCGCCATATTTTATAAAAAATGAACACATCCACAGAGATTTACAAATATCGAAAATATCTGATGAGATACGGAAACGTAATACAAAGTATGCAGATAAGCTAAAATTGCACCCTAATATTCTAGCTCGAACCTTAATAAAAACCCACCCGACCCTTACGTCTACAACGAAATTATTCTATTGCCTTTGAATAGATAGTTCAGGGACACCCTCGTCGATGCAGCCGTTCGTCTATGCCGACATCCAGTCAACGCCTACATCACCTTGATATATACATTAAGTTGTCCAAATCAGTGGATAAGGTCAACTAGTACTATGTTAAATCTGTTATGTAATGTCAAACTATTTTGTTCAAGGTTATTGTTAGTTCTAATTTTTATTTTAGAAGATTCAATAAATAAATTTTATGTAATAAAAAAAAAAAAAAAAAATTTTCGGGTCTACATTTTTTAACGAATTAGTCCATAAAAAAAGTTTAATACAAGAAAAGTACAACTTTTCATCGCTCATAAAATATAAAAAAATCGTGTAAGCAGAAATATAGTTTTTGACAACATTTGAACCACCCCAAAATTAAGAAAAAGTTAGTTAAAAAACTCAAAACTTAAAAATTTTTTATTTTTAAAAAAAGCTACAAATAAAATTGTTTGTGCTTGAAATTTTTTCTTTAAGAAAAAATAAATTTATATTTATTTCAGAAGAAAATTGAAATTTTCCGTCTTAGCAAACGCACAAAAATGAATTACTTTATAAAAATAATTAAGTAAAACTGAAAACTGATACAAAAGTAATTTCAGAAACCTTACTTAAGCATATTGTCTAAATAAACGGAAACTCAAATACTGTAAATAAATAAATTAATTTATTTGTACCTTTAATAAATTGAAATTAATGTTTATGTTTATTTATTTAAGCTAAAACTATCAGTTTTCCAATGAAACATATAAAAAACTTTTTTTATTTTTTAAAACGCATTTTGCTTGTAAAAGTAACAAATCTCGGGATTGCAATTTCCAGTCCCGAAAATCCCTGGATTGTGAAAAGCCATCGGGATCGAAAGCCCTAGTATCCAATAATACCATAAAATCGTTAATGGAAGGAGTGCAAGAAAAATGATAACATTTTATAAAATAAAAGTAATAAAAAATGTCTACATATATAATATACTAGCTGGGTCCGACCCGCTTTGCTGGACCTAAAAAACTTTTATAGTTACAATGTTAATCTTATCCCATAAGCAAATTTTTTCCCTGAAACCGAAAGGTAAAAATTTCAACGAAGTTGAAACCCGCAGATATGGAAACACTGTTTGGGTGGGGTAAAATTAAGCCGTAGGTGGCAGCGCCACCTTTGGGAAACACTTCTGAGATGAGCAACCGCAACCAAGTTAATTATTTAAAATAGTGACCAGTAAAGTTCCTTACCACTAAATATAAAGGAAAAAAGTTTTCTCAGAGATATCAACTACGAAATTGAGTACTTACGATGTAAAGAGAACTATTTAGCAGACTTTTTGAGCAGGCTAGAAACGAAAATAAAATTAACAATGAAAATAATGTAGAATCAAATTTGGAAATTTCTGACTCTAATACACTCAGCAGATGAAAACCATTTAGCTGACATAAATATCAAGGAGGAGATAGTAAACAAATCTAGAACCCAAATCGTAGTTACTTATAATCCCGAAGCTGAAATGCAAACATTGCAGAAAAGAAAAAATATTGGAATAATTCCATCTGAAGATTAAAGTTCTATTAAATAAATTTTAAAACCCTGAAACACTTTCCATAAGATTTTTGTGCAAAACATTGGCCCATATTCATAGTCAAATTAAGCTCCAACTTAACTTTAGTAATCTACTAAGTTGACAGATAATACACTGAACTGACAGCTACTAAGCTGGTTCTAAAGTTTAGCAGCTACTAAATTTGACTATGAATATGCGCCAATGGCGCATATTTAACTTTATTTTGAAGCACTTTTTAAAATTTACATAAATTAATCATTTTTTCGCTTTTGAGAAATGGAAAGTTTGTTATCTGCAAGTTGTTTGTATTTTTCGCCATGAATTCGGGTAAAAATTTTTTAATTTTGGATTTTTTTAGTTTGAAGGAATTTGTTATTTGTGCTATTTTAATTAAATTTACCACGACTAAGAGCAATTCGTTATTTCTGTACACAAGGTGACAAGTTAAAAACAAAAATGTACGAAAATTTTTAATAAAATAAAATGTCAAAGAGATACGGAGGTTTCTCTTGAATTCTGTTAAATTCCATAACAATCCATACATATTCGGGGGGGGGGGGGGGGGTCGAACACTCCCAAACCGCCCCCCTAGTTACGTCCCTGTCAGTTAGTGTAAATTTTATGCACACATAAATAGGGGGAATAAAAAAAAATGATTGTGCGTCTTTGAAGAACAATAGTCAATGTACATCAATTATATTTAACTCTAATATGCAGTTTCAGGAAAATGTATAAGATTATCACATATTATTATTTTTTCTATGATACCCTTGAAAATGTATCGTGGGGACAATTTTTTCAAATTTGGTTGTACTACCGTCTACCTATAGAAACTAGAGATGGGCGCGTAAGTGAATTTCGCACACTCACGAACGACAAAAAGTCAATCACGCACACTCACGCACGACTAAAAACCACTCACGAACCGCTTAGAGACACTCACGAAAATTAAATAAGGCAAATCCATTAAAATTTTATTTTTACTAAACATAATTTTCTTTTTTGTTTAATCTAACATGTCTTAACATAAATTCAGCAAAATTATTATAAATTTGTGCTTCAAAACCCATTTTATTCACTTGTTGATCAAAAAGTCGCGCCGTGTGAGTTGTCTCGTCAAATATGATTGCTTCCAAAGTGGTCCAATCCACATCAAAATAAAACGGAGATAAATGGATTTTAAAATTAGCAATATCTTTAAAAAATGATCAAAAATAGTTTCCTGTTTCACAATACAAACCTTCTGGCATTTCTGTTTTTGAAATGGATTCTCTTTCGAATATTATTAAGAAACATAGTTAATTTTGCTTATTAACAAAAATTGTGTGGGTTGGACCACTTTTGCACTGTGCAATTTTCGAATAAATCAAACAAACGTGTTGGTTAGATCAATAAAATTTTTTTTATATTTCTTTTGTTTTCCAAAAATAGGATAGATAAAAGTTGTTTCAATGCGAAAATAATAAAAAAAAACCGAAAAAATATGGTGAACTGATTAATCTGAAAATTAAAAATTAAAATTGATTAGCATTAGAATTAAATGAAACAATAACGTCATTACCTTCATCTTCGCCCTCTCCGTAGTCAACAACGAGTGCCGAAGATTATAGTTCTAGATAAAATCCGTGGCAACCAGGTGGTATACATGGCAACAAGTCATTTAAATCTTTTATTTTAGCTCATCAATTGGCCGACCATTAGGAAAAAGCTTAAGCAATAGTTCATTTAAGGGTAATGCATTCCTTTTTCATTCTATTTCGAAATGAAGAAGTTTTCAAAAAGAAAGTGTAATTTCAAATGTTGTTAGCAATATTTTACTAACAGTTAAGTAGGTAGGTAACAAAGAAAATTTTAAACAAAATTCAAAATTAGTGATTCGAAAACTGAAACTAATGAATAAAAACAAATTACTATAATAAAAGAAAAACCAAACAAAATATAAGAACAAATGCAGTTGGCTAATAGAAGCATAAAATCGCATAAAATCGATTTTGAATTTTTGTGGATTGGACCACTTTGCTTCCAAACGCCTCAAGTGTAGTTACACATGGATGTCGTCCTAGTTGTATATCTTAGTACTAATTCTTAGAAAAGCATAGCTAATAGTAGTTACTAGCATAGTTGTATTTAATAGTATTTAGTTTATAATGTAATCATATTATTACATCACCCACAACAAAATGTTGTAGCTAAAAATTGTAGAGAATTTTATTATCTACAAGATAATAAGTCTGGTGAACGTGCATCCCACCGTTTACAAGATATAATATGAAAACCAGATTTACAGATTTATGTTTCTAGTCTAGCGTGATGAGTTTTCATCCGATTTGGTTTTTCCTCTATCAAATGCATATTTAATATTAAAAATCCAATCAAAACTGTATTTTTGAAGAAATATTATGTGCATGAGAAAAATGCAAAATGCCTTAAATCGATTTAAACGGGTTTAAGAATTGCTCTAGAAAAACAGCTTAGGACACGCCCCTGAATGAGTTCAGCAAGAAAAATTGAGTACGATAATTTTTGTAATTTTTGTATGGAGCAAATCACAGAATGACTGGACTAATGTATTTAAGAAGAAAAAAATCATCGGTTGACATAAAGGATATCCTTATTTACACTAAAAATACTTTATTTGGTTTAATTGTCTGTTTGTTCCAGCAGCCCCGCCAACTGCTTCATCGATTCCCTTGAAACTTGCAGGATAAATTGTGTATATACTAGTTGGCACAATAGTACATATAAGGTCGGGGTTGGATAAATGGGCGTGGCACCTCCCATACAATCAAAAATTTTAAAATGATGCAATGAAATTGACGAAATTTGGCATGGAGTTGTTAAATATATGAATGTTCGAAAATATGCTCATAATTGGACACAATGGGTGTGACATCTTTCATACAACCAACACTTCTTTTAAGTAAAAAACCATTATAATTTATTTTAATTTAGTGGAAGTTTTATTTTTAGTTTTATATGTATTACGTAAAAATGTTTTTTATAATTTTATTCGTCTGTTTCATCGCTTATTGAACACTAGGGAGAGTAAAATATGCCCCCCAACAATCAGAAATTATGTGGGTGCGTAGTTAAATTTTTTCTCGAATTATTTCAAAAAGAGTTTTGCGATCTCTTCTTTCAACAGGGAAACCTGTTGAAACCCATTGACCTTCAATCATCCTGCCCCTATTATACTTTCTCTTTCCACACTCCCCTCCAATTAGTCTGCCGCCCTTATTCTTTTCAACCCAAACGAGCAAAACCTCTCTAATGAAATTGATCCAATCAACCACTGTATGAGTCCCCATTTGGAATTCTTTTTCGAGGAAACATTTTTGGGCGAAGGCCGTGTGATAAAATAAATAACGAACCGCGTTATTGTATCCACACTCAAATGTGAGCCCGAGAAAAATATGTTATCGAAATAACTTATTTTGAAATTGCACTCCATTTTTCTGTTCTTCTGTTTTTTTGCAATTACATGCGTTTCCTGACATCGCCCAAATTTCTTTCCCTCTATTTCCAACTCATACTCCCCCTTCTTTTTCTTCTGAATAGGACTTTTTGAGATTTTTTTCAATGAAAACAGAGCCATGTTCTCCATAAGGGCATTTGTAATACCTTAAAAACCCCGTGATTAAATAAAAATTCATTCAAATAAAAATTTCACAACCGTCGCATAGATCTATCATCGCACGAAATTTTTAAAAAGTGTTATATTATTTTAGTATTTATGTGTCTTAATTAAAATTTTCAGTTTTACAGTTGAACTGAAATTAATATGTAATTTAACATTTTTTTCGAAACACAAAAACACATCGCGTTTACTTGAAACTCGGAAATGAGAAAACTTTCAATGAAAAAATTAAACAGTAAATTCCGAACATATCTGATTTTGGACCAGAGTCCCAATACGAATCGGCGTCGTATGGCACAATTCGACTTGAAATACTGGCGACAATGACAACACAAAATACACCAAGTACTTGATGTCAAATGTCAACTCGGACAAAACGAATTAAAATTTGAAAGACGGCAGCAATTTTAAACCAATACTCCTAAGGCCAGCTCCTAAGTGCGTCCTTTGTGTGAATCATGTCAGGTGAGATTCGGCCAGCTTCTAAGTGCGTCCTTGTTCATTTTTTGGGTGAATCATGCCAGGTGGGATTCGGCCAGCTTCTAAGTGTGTCATTGGAACTTTATTGTAATTTGTTTGGGTGAATAACGTCACTTAAGGTTATACCAACTCCCAAGTGACGTGATTTTCCCCAAAAAAAAGCCCAAGGGTGCACTTAGAAGCTGGCCTGATCCACCTGATATTATTCATCCAAAATAAAGTCCTATGAGGCACTCAGAAGCTGGCCTGATCCCTCCTTACATGATTCACCCAAAAAATATCCAAGGACGCTCTTAGAAGCAGGCCTAATCCCACCTGAATCTCACGCAAATTGTACTATTTAGGATTAAAACACACAAAGCAAGCAGACAAACGCGTTCGCATTGAAAAATGCTTGAAGTACTCACTATCAAGGACACTATATTTTAGTGTACTTGTTTCTATTGCACACTGCTCTTGTGAGTACACTGCAGTAATGTTTTGTGAGAATTTTGTCTTGTGCTCACTTTTGCTCGCTGTCGCAGGACAAGACACCAATTTGTTTTGTAAGCATACGGGAGACGACAGTTAATAATTGAAAATGAAATGAATGTCCTGAACAGCGCTTCAAGCACATTCATGCAGATGTCTAGTATTAACCATCACCTCAAAATAACAGTTCAAAAGCATAACCTCCAATATGTAATATGTACTTAACTATAAATTAAACATTTAACACTTCAGTGATATTACTCATAATTTTATTAAGGTTGGTTTTTAACAGATTGGATTTTTTTCAATTCAACTAAAATTTAGTATAAAAATGTTATATTACATCGAATTGAATTGCTTTAATATACCCATACTATAATATTTTTGAAATTGTGCAAATAATCTAACAATATATTGAATATATTCAAGGTTTTTATTGGATTTTTTTTAAATTGAATTTATCACACCTATGATTTGGAATATTAGAAAAAAGTTTGAATAACTTTAAAATATGTAGAATAAAATACTGATTGGAATCGATTTGGTCTTTGGAATCTTGGGTTTCCGGTCAGAATAAGATAATTTTAAAAATTTGATCCACATTTCTCGAACAACTCTTGACTGGAATATTTTGTCGAACATTTTAATATTCGGAACTGGAACTTGTATTTAATGTCCCGAACCATGTTCGCTGTATTTTTTTAAGCGATTTCCATTTTAAAAAAATGGATTTGAGTGTTTTATAGTCTACTAGCTTATACCCACAGCTTCGCTCGGAATAATTTTGTAAATTCATGTTAACGTAGAAATGTTATATATATTATTTAAGCAGCTGACATAAAAATAGATTTTGCAAGTCATCCCTCAGCCCATTCACCTCCCAGCACCAAATCCAAAATTTCAGCGAAATCCCTTGAATTGGACCCGAGTTACAGAGCTTTTAAAATTTTAGGGCGTGGCAGTGGGCGGATCTTAAATGCCCCTAGTCAACCCTCAGGCCATTCACCACCCAGCTCCAAATCCAAAATTTCAGCGAAATCCCTTGAATAGGACCCGAGTTACAGAGCTTTAAAAATTTTAAGGCGTGGCAGTGGGCGGACTACAAATTTTCAGAATCAACATGTTACCCATACATTACCCAAAACCACATAAAAAATTTCAACAAATTCGGGAAAACACTGGACTTTAAAATAATATTTGCCACGCCCACCCAGAGGTGTCAGCCGATGCGGCTAAGCCGGTCGGCTAGCCGCCGCCGGCGATTTTAATAAACGTTAGCCGCCGCCGATGACCCCGGCTAAAAAACGGCTTGCGGCTAAGCCGAAAATCTCGATTTTTTTATTCGAATCTAATTTTTTTGTATGATTTCTAACAAAAAAATCAAAATGAAAAGGACACAGGTCGACATGTTTTTCAAAAAAGTAGAACAAATTTTTTTTTTAAAATAATTGTGACATTTTTATTTAAATAAATGAAATGCCAAGCAATTTTAGCAGTAAAAAAGTTGTATTTTGAAAATTTTTAGCATATTCATTAAAAGAAAAATCGGCTTAGCCAAAAAACCGGCTTAGCCGATCGGCTAGCCGCCGCCGACTGAAATTGGATCAGCCGCCGCCGCCGACGATTATCCATCGGCTGACACCTCTGCGCCCACCTCGAACGCCCAAATTTAATGAAATGGCCTATGATGAGGTCAATGAAATTACCTACATTTTGATATGTGTTTCATTAAAATCGGTCAAGTGTTTCTTGAGTTATAAGGGAACAAACATACATACATACAAACCTACAATCATACTCACAAAGAATTTTATATAAGTAAGAGATATCATCAGATCCAGTGCTTCCTTAGGCCAACTCTGCACTTTTTTCTTTGGTAATTTCCTTATGCTGGATCAGAACTAATCAAAAACATGTTGACAATATCTTCATTGCTTTTTGCCTGCTACATTTTCTTGAAAATGTTCCCTTTGAATTTTGATCCACTCGATTACACTGTGCGGTTATGGAATCCGACCTGGTATCGGTCAATATGGGTCGAAAGTATTCATATAGAGTAGCGATTCCCTCAATGGGTTTTGCAAAGTTCCTTTCCAAAGTAATATAGCGGTTTAAAGTTTGGATGTTTTGCTGTATTTTTCAAATTAATTTTTCGGCCACAACTATCAACTTGTATATGAAATAATAGAAATCGACAAACTACTCAAACCCACACAAGTCCCTTACTTTTGCGATTTTTTTTAGCATTTTTATTGAATTTTTTTATAGTTTTTTTGCATTTTTGGTTCTGAAAAATAGTACAGAAAAATCCACAAAGTATTCTTCACAAATTTAAAAAATAGAATTTTATCAGAACTTTGTAGCTATTTCATGAACCTCGACATACAATATTCAAATTTCAGAACCAATAATTGTGAATTTACTTTAAGTTTGTGGATTGAATAATAAATATTCACAATCAACTTTATATCTCAAATCTAAGAAGACGCAAAAAAAACGTTATAACATGAGAAACATACATATTTGGTGTTTGGTGTATTCAGTGACCTATAGTAAAATTTTACGGGGAACATTTTTCTTGAACACATTGACCCTGTAATTTGCTTATTTCTGTCACTTTTTAAAGAAAAAAAAAATGTGTAAAAAATCGATTTAACCCATTAATGACGAGAGCGAAATTTTCGGAATTTTTTCAAGATTTTTTCAGGAATACCTAGAAACGAATTTCTAACTTTTTTTTTTTGGACCGCTTACCGTTTGCCCAGCCCTGGGCGTTACCATATGGTAACACTCGTCACAACCCTAGCAAAATTACCTAATTTAAGATATTATTGTTTATAACTACTTTTTTTTTAAATTCTTGAAAGTTTGGCAATGTTTTAAGATTTTTTTAAATCTAAATGTTTTTTAAAAAAAAAAATGTTGTTAAAAAAAATTCTATAAATTCAGGAGCATTTCTGATCACAAAAGTTTCTTCAGCAAAGTAATTTGTTTTTAAAAAACGCACATTTTTGCATAAAAAAATTTGTATAGGCCCCCAGGAAAAAAGTTAGAAAAGTAGGTCAGTTTTCAACTAGGATTTTCTTGATAAGTGTCCTGGTAGTCATCATAGAATGGGGTCCAATAGACCTTTTCAATAGTAATCAAGTTGATATTCTTAAAATTTTGGTAGTCGTTCAAAATTACTACAAAAGGCTGGCCTAATTATCTGTCCGCCACTGTATATAATATGTATCTCCTCCTACACCAAAATACTGCTTAGGTTTTCAATAACATAAGAAATATCGCCATATGAACTGAAATTGGAAAGGTCCTCGTCATCATTTGACATACATACATTTGACAAACAATTGAGTATGTTTTGGCCGGTCGAAGTAAGCCTATATGTACCATACACCCTTCCCTCTGAGACCTGGTCGCCATCTTCCGCTCATTCCACCGACGGTACTCACATGTGCTCCATTTAGTAATACTTTTTTACGTTCATCAGCCCGGCATGACCTAGCCATCTTAGACGTGGATTTTGTATGCGTCATGATGTCATGTCATGATCGGGGTATTGCTCATATAGCTTTTGCGGCACTCACCATCGACGCAAAGCGGACAATATATCTTACGGAGAATTTTCCTACCACAATTCCCGTGAAATTGGGTAACATTTGTTACAAAACTCGACTTTCACTTGTATGGAAGGTAGTCGTGGCAGTTGATCGATTTCGCCCATTTGCATTACCAACTCCTTCTAGGACCTCCAAAGGATAAATTCAATGTTTGGACCGCCTAGCTTTCATTTAGCTCCTTCAATAGCCCATACCAATCAAAATAACGGACAGACATACGGATATGCCTAATCAACCTAAGAGGTGCTGCTAATTTTTCATAAGCATACCAAGTACATAACCACACTTTAAAGACAATTTATTGATAAAATATATTTAAATAAAAAAAATATATTTCAAACCAATATATAGATAAAATTTACTTAATTTAAAAAAAAATGCTCAAATTTGTTCGCAAATATGTTTATAAACACGTACAAAAAATTATTTTAAATCTGAATATTAAAAAAAAAATGTTTAATAATTATATTAAGTATACAAACACACTTTCAAATCATAAATAAAAAAAGCTCATATAAACATTTTCAGTAAGAAAATTTAAATTTGCTAGGGTTGTGACGAGCGTGCCCATATGGTAACAGCGAAATTCAAAATGATAAAAAGGTAACACAGAAGTTATAAATAATTTTATTTTATACGTTTTCTAATACTTTGATATTCTACCCAAATGCCAAAAAAATATTCAAAATATATAACTTTTTATGGCAATGAAAAATATTCTTACTGGAAAGGTCGTGACTTTTCGCTGTTTTTGCCCACTTTTTAAAAACACTACTTTTCAATTATCCGCCACGATCGCTACTGACGAGCGATTGCTTAGAGTTATATATCAAAAGAAAGATCAAAGTATGCTTTATTAACATCAAAAAACGGATTAGTGATATTCGTTCAAATATTTTTGTAATTGCACATACCGTAGAACGCTATCAACGTTACCATATGGGCACGCTCGTCATGAATGGGTTAAAGTGGTTAAAAAAAATCGCAAAAATATCGGACTTGTCCTGGTTTGTGCAGTTTTTCAATGTCTTTAATTTCATAAAATGTATTTGACCAAATCAATATTAAGAAAGACGTGCATGTAAAAAACATGATTTATAGAGGTTTTTTGTAAATGGTCCAGCTCACGGATTGCAGTTGCTAGAGCCGAAATATTTTGAGAATCACCATAAAATAGACCAAAGTACATTTCCAGGGGGTGACCCGAACAACTTTTTTTTTCGAGGCGGTTTATTGTATAAGTGATAGCGTTATTGAGCTCCCAACTGCATCAAAAAGTGTTGATTTAAAGCCATTGTTACCTCTAACATAGATTTTTTTGACAATAGTTATGCTTTTTTTATAGAACAAAAATTAAAATGAAACAGAAAATTTTTGGGTGAAAAAAAGTTAAAACTAGAGAGTGGACTATCTTCGGCTATACCGAAGTTGAAATACCCCCACACAGTAGAAAGAAGTACCTCGAACATAAAAAAATGTGATCTCAAGACCCTATTTTAAGCCAATTATAGGTGGTTTTGGAGCCCAAACCATGTCCAAAATCCATTTCTAAAAATTTCCAATCAAATCCGAAAAAAAAAAAAATTGGTCTAAGGACCCCATTTAGACCCATATATGGCTTCGGAACCTCGGACCATGTCAAAAATACTTTTCTAAACATTTCCAATGGAATACAACAATAAAAAAGACTTGAAAAATTTGTACCTTTTTTTCGGTGTATGGGAGCCACGCCCAGTTTTTGTCCGATTTGGCTGATTCTCGAACTTGATCTCAGTATTCACGAGAAAAACATGTAAAAAAAGTTTCAAGTCGATATCTCCAAAACTGCGACCGCTATCGTGCGGACGGACAGACGGACGGACAGGCAGACGGACATCGCTAAATCGACTCAGGAGGTGATACTGATCAAGAATATATATATCCTTATGGGCGTTACAAACGTTGTGATAAAGTTAGTATACCCTGCCACAGTGAGTGTGGGGGTATACAAATTACAGTTTTTTCAACTTTGGTCATCAAATTGCTAACAGGTTATAATAATTAGTTATCATAATCTGTTTATCTGTACATTACCGACAATTCTACTGAAAAATGTACCAAAAACTAGAGAGTGGACTATCTTCGGCTATACCGAAGCTGAAATACCCCCACACTGTAGGAAGAAGTACCTCGAATATAAAAAAATGTGGTCTCAAGACCCTATTTTGACCCAATTATAGGTGGTTTTGGAGCCCGGAACATGTCCAAAATCCGTTTCCGTAACCTAACCTAACCTAACCTAACCTAACCTAACCTAACCTAACCTAACCTAACCTAACCTAACCTAACCTAACCTAACCTAACCTAACCTAACCTAACCTAACCTAACCTAACCTAACCTAACCTAACCTAACCTAACCTAACCTAACCTAACCTAACCTAACCTAACCTAACCTAACCTAACCTAACCTAACCTAACCTAACCTAACCTAACCTAACCTAACCTAACCTAACCTAACCTAACCTAACCTAACCTAACCTAACCTAACCTAACCTAACCTGGGGATCGATATTTCAGATATTTTTCTTTTGTATTAAATGTCATGCTGTTTCAGAATTATGAAATATTGGTAGCATGGCATTGAGAAATTTTTTTTCACATTTTCCTATTTTACGACTTTTTTTTATACCCCCACACACACTGTGGCAGGGTATACTCACTTTGTCACAACGTTTGTAACGCCCATAAGGAGGCGTGTCCGGTATGGAAAAGTATATATATTCTTGATCAGCATCACCTCCTGAGTCGATTTAGCGATGTCCGTCTGTCTGTCCGTCTGTCCGTCCGCACGATAGAGGTCGCAGTTTTTGAGATATCGACTTGAAACTTTGGGTACATGTTTTCGTGAATACTGAGATCAAGTTCGAGAATCAGCCAAATCGGACAAAAACTGGACGTGGCTCCCATACACCGAAAAAAAAGGTAAAAATTGTTCAAGTCTTTTTTTATTGTTGTATTCGATTGGAATTGTTTAGAAACGTATTTTTGACATGGTCCGAGGTTCCGAAGCCACATATATAAGGGTCTGAATGGGGTCTTGAGACCAAAATTTTTTTTTTGGTGGATTTGATTGGAAATTTTTAGAAATGGATTTTGGACATGTTCCGGGCTCCAAAACCACCTATAATTGGGTCAAAATAGTGCCTTGAGACCACATTTTTTTACATTCGAGGTACTTCTTCCTACAGTGTGGGGGTATTTCAGCTTCGGTATAGCCGAAGATAGTCCACTCTCTAGTTTTATTAAAGTTTGGAGAGCATGACAACTTAAATGAAAACTACCGACACGTCTTATTGGCCACCCTGTATATAGTTGTTTTAAGCAATAGTATTGTACCAAAAAAAGCTCACTGATGAGTTCTTTTTAATATTCTGATTAATATTAGGGAGATTCTTTTGATGTGGGAAACCCCTCGGAAGCGGTGCAGTCGTGCAGTCAAATCATATGAAATTTGACAGTTCTTTTAAGCAACTGCGCGTTTTCGAGGGTTTTCGCACTTTAAATGAATCCCCATATTGACAGTTTTTAAACATTTGAGTTGACAATATTGAAATAATAATATTTTTTAAATATTTGTTTTTCAGGTGAGGCTAGACCTGCAAAAAGGTTTGGGTTTATCTGTGATAACTCGTCGACCATGCGAAGAGCTAGCATATATAACTTTTGAAAATATAACAGTCGAAGTTCTTTTAACACCATTTATAAAATCATTAGATTTTATAGTTTCCGATTTACAAATTGATAATCAACTTTTAGACACTTCTTGCCCAGTATTGTTACATACAATTAAAGTGGATAGTGAAGATTCATTCAAAAACACATTAGTACTAAGAGCAAAGGTTTTGCCAAGTCCAAATGAACGCGCTGTTATATTTGAATACCTAACCTTCGATCTTAAACCTTGCGTCGTATACCTAGAGGAGCGCCTAATTTTGAAAACAGCATTTTTTCTTGGATATGGGAAGTACCCAAGCATGCATTCTGACTACGTAGGTTGTAGCAATGATGAGAATATGTTTACCAGCAATTCCAGAAGATTCTATTTTGAAAACTTCAGTGTTGGACCAAGTCAGGTAACATTTGTTTATATACATATTAATACCCATACATTTACTATAACAATTATAATAGAGGTATAAACACTATCCCACGGTGAAAAAATGACATACATAGCGGCATTTTATAAAAATGTTCATATCACTCATTCCCTGCAATACAGACAAAACTCTGAATTCGGGTTTTTGGAGATATGAATGGCACTAGGATCCTCAGATATTTATCTACATGCTGCCAAAAGACAGAATTCACAAATTTTTAATGTATTTTAACCTTTCTTAAAAACGTTCCAAGTCAGGGATTACTTAAAGGGGCGGGAGACCTTTTTGAGTTGTGTCTTTATTGCAGGGAATGAGCGATATATAGACCGAAAAAACTAAAATTGAGCGGATATCCAGAATTTTGAAAAAACAAAAAGAAATGTTAAAAAACGCCGAAATATGTCAACGTTTGACCCTTATACCGCGAGGTCAAAGGTCGATTCAGTCCAATACAAAAAAACAGAAAAAGTGATTTAAATTTTTTAATAGCAAGAACTATTACATTTTGACCGGGGAAAATTTTTGATTTTCGTTTCATCTATAATAAAACGTAAGCATTAACTATTCTTATCCATGGTCTTACTAGACTGACAATGGTTCAATTTTGTGGCTTCGAACTAACCCCCAGAGCTATGCTACTGGATGTGTACAATTATAAATCAATGTTTTAGAACCAAAATCGACAATGTCAAATTAATATTAAAGATATAGCTAAACAAATTAATAAACGATAAACGAGAAAAATCAGGTACAAAAAAAACTTTATTAAAACATTTAAATAACATTAAATTCGGCAACGTGGCTAATAAATAGCGAGAAGTAAAATTGTCTAAGTATAATGCGTATATTCAAAATTGAAATGCACTAAGTGCTTATGGAAATATATGTACTTGGTGCATTTCAATTTTAAACCGACAAATGAACTCAGCAAAAAAAAATGAAAACAACGTCGACCTTGATCTTGAACTGATCTTCTTTGTTTTCCTTGTTGTGCACACAAAAAAAAGGAAACAATAGAACCAGGGAAAAAATTGATATGTAGGTCAATGAACTTATGAAGTTATGCAAACATATGTATTTCAAATATGTATCAAATGAAATATATTTTCAATGCTCATGTAAAAATATTAAATAAAAAACATGAAAATTAAAACTGAATACAATTGGGAAAATGTTTGAAATGCAAGAATTGTGAAAATCACCAAAATAGAAGAATTGCAAATTGCTTAGAAAACCCAAAACCGGTTTGCATAATCAAAACAAAAGCTAAAAACCAACCATTTCGCAAAAATTAAGGAGAACTAGAAAAAACCACCACCTTTTGGTTGCGTTCTTTTTTTCTTACTTTTTTTGGTTTCATTCTTTCTATTTCTGTTTGAACCGAACATCAAAATCCAGTCGAACTCAAAAAAAAAACTTGATCGATGTTCCTGAAAAATCTGGCCCAAAATTCCAACCACAATTTAACAGAAATTCCTTTATGCACCTTCTCTATAATTCACATTCTCTGGTAGTAGGTTGCTATACAACAACAAGTAAAAATTCAGTTTGCTGCATTTTACCAATCGCTGCTTCAGTGAGTTCGCGTGTGATGCAAAGGAGAAGCAAATCTCTTCTGCGTCATACTAATGCTTACTTATAGCGGCGCTTGGATTAAATGAAATGCATAAAGAGTGCTGACGAGGATCCGTGGCTGGATCCGAAACAGCTGTACACTCTGCCAGACTGAGTTTTTGCTTAGTTGTTGTACTCCCTTTCCCAAAATTAATTTTTTGGAAAATGAGCTAAAACCCATAATTAATACATAAATTATGAAAAGCTCAAAAAAAAAAATTATAAAAATCTATAACATTAGTTTACATCAAAATATATCCTCGACTTTGTCATTTCATATGTAAAAAACCCACGCTGAATAAGAATTAAAAGTATTACAGTTTTGGAGATATTGCACTTTATGCATATTTTGCGTTTTGAAACTCATTATTGCAAATATCCCCGGTTTCGGTTGTCCAATTACAAAAAGTTTAATATTGAAATAAAGGTAATTGAATTAACTACTTATCTCTTATATAAAACTTTCCAACCAGATTATCGGTTTGGACAACAGTTATAGAAATGTCGACAATTTTTCAAAATTCTAAAAATAAATTTTACTGTTATCGTTATTTTAAGTAGAACAAAATTTGAGCTTAATAGAGAGCCCTAATGGATTAAAATTTGAAAGTTTTTGCATATATTCAAAGTCATTGCATAAACCAAAATATCAATATCTAAGTAAATTGGTTAAACCGATCAAGGGAGTGGGATATTATACATTTTCTGAGAATGATGAAGTTTTACTAACAGCAAAGGCGAAAAGTAATACGATAATGATATCACTAGTTAACAGCCAAAATATAACATTGTGCAAACTATATTTTCTAAACTAATTTGGGGTCGCTGAACACGAAAATCACAATTATTTTTTTTTCCTTGGTGCCGTTCGCGAAATATTGCCAATTTTTGAAATTTAATGGCTCCACTTACTTGAGAATATTTCAAGAACGATAATTTTGATTTAAGGTAACCTTTTACCATTGCAAAGATAATAGATTAAATAAATAAATTTTTTTTTTTTTTACTTCATATTTTGTTTTATTGGATCTTTCTAAATACTTAGAACTAACAATAATTTTTAACGGTGGAATTTAACAATTTAATTAACATTTAACAATTTATACAAATTCTTGTTGCCCTAATCCAACGATCTGGACACCGTTATGCAATAATCGATGGTTATGGCGGCATCCAGGTGATGTTGACATCGACTGGCTGCCGGCATAATCGGGAAGTCTGAAGCGACTAGGGTGCCGGTGCTATCTAATCAAATGCAACAGAATAGTTACGCTTTAGACGTTGGGGTCGGGTGGGCTAGAATATTTGGATGCAATTTCAGCTTATCTGCATACTTTGTTGTACGTTTAGGGATCTCTTCAGATATTTTTGGTATTTGCAAGTCTCTGTGGATGAGGTTCTTAGTCTATCCTACTTACTTACACTACAATAATATTAGGTACTGCATTTCATTTGCACCCGTTGGCCTGAGTATGCTAATTTGTTCTTGACGAATGGTGTCGTAGGACGGTCACCGAAATTGAGTGCATTTCAATATACACTCAATTGTTGTTGACAACGTCCAGAACCATTTGTGTATATTGGGTCAGCGTACTCAAAAGTGCAGCGTTAGCATATCGATACTTTGTCGGTGCATTAGTACAAATGAAATGCAGGGGCAGGTAATGTAGACATGTATGTATACACTTGAAAAATAATGACTTTTAAAAAAAAATGTTCAGAAAAGATTGTAATTATAAATATATGATTATAATTAATAATAAATATGTTTTTAAAATTTGTTTTTATTAGTGTAAAGATATTTTTATGAAATAAACATGTATGATTTATAATAAAATATATGTAAAAATGTTTTAAGTTTAATAGTTATTTTCTTATTGCTATATTGCTGCCTTGTAAGGTATCAGCTGATTGTTATGAATAATTTTTGGTTTTCCATTATATTCTATTTTTGTATTAACTCCTAATTTAGCTACTACTATAAATGGTCCCTTATATGGTTTTTCATATTTCTTTCTATTTTCTACTTTTAATAACACTAGGTCTCCTATTTCTATATTAAGTTTTTGTATATTATTTAAATTTTTGTCAGTTCTTTTCTCTTTAGCCCTAATTAGCATTTCGTACAACATTTCGGACCCTATCGTTTGATGATGGTATGGAGTAAAACATGTTTGTTTTATTTTTAATAGTTCACATATGCAATGCATTAACTCATTTTTGAATTCCGTACCATTTTCAGATTTTAGTACTTGAAAATTGCCATACTTTAAAATTACTTGTTCTACGAGTGTTCTTGCGACAGTGTCGGCGTCTTTTGTTGACATAGGGTATGATATTACAAATTTTGTGAGATCACATTGCATTGTTAGTATGTACCGAAATCCATTGGATATACGTAACGGTCCTACGGTGTCGATTGACAATGTTTGGAAACTATTACTAGGCGTGTCTGTTATCGTTAGTGGTTCAATAGTGTGGCGTGTTTGTTTGCTTTTCGCGCATATGTCACATTGCGATTCAAATTTCTTTACCATTTTGTACATGTTTTTCCACACGAACCTTTGTTTTAGTTTTATCACTGTCCTTCTAACTCCTAAGTGTCCTGTTGTGTGGTATTCGTCAATGAGTTTAAATTTCGTAATGTCATCTTGTATTCTTTTTGGTGGGTCATAAATTAAAATTTTGAGTTGAGGGCTTTTTCTATTTTGAGGGCTTTGTTGTATGTTTATAAATATGTTTTTGAATTCTTCTTTTGAGATTCTTTGGAATATTTTATCATTGTTGGCTAGCGCTAGCTCTACTATATTCTCATTTTTCATTTTGGATATCAGTTTCTTCATAATCGAATCTAGATTCGTTGAATTATCACTGTATCTCGCATGCGTATTTAAATTATTTTGTTGGGTTAGCTTCTTCGAATACGAAACTGGTTTCGTTGAATTATCGGTAAATCCCACGTGCACAATATTATTTTCAATATATATTTTATTTTCTTTGGCCATATAAAATTTAAAATTTTTCATATTCCTGACTTCACTAACGGATGTGCAATCCCATATCGGAAGTTGATCAGAGTTCTGGGTTTTGTCACTATCCACAATGATTTCTTCATCATTGTTTGCCTCTTTATTTGTAATGGCTTCTTTATTTGCCATGCTTCTTGCTATTATAAGTGTTTTCTTCGCATTTTTATCATCTTCTTGCGGTATCATATTTTTTAAAATTTCAGAATCAATTTGGATTCGGGATAATACATCGGCATTTGTATTCATGCTTCCTTTTTGTAAACTATGTCTTAGTCGTAATCGCTCAAATCCAGACGAATTCTAGTCATTTTCGATGAAGGATTTTTGTGCGAAAATAATGAGACTAGTGGTCTGTGGTCAGTTACCACTGTAAATTTTCTACCGAATAGGTATGGCTTGAAGAAATTGATCCCCCAGTGAATGGCTAGAAGTTCCTTTTCAATTACTGGTTTATTCAAATCATGCTTTTGCAGCGATTTGCTTGCATATGATATAGGTAAATCATTTCCTATATCACCTTGCGATAGCACTGCGCCTAAAGCATAATTTGAAGCATCAGTCGTTAAAATGAAAGGTTTGCTCAGATCTGGATATTGTAATAAAGGAGGAGTTATTAATTTTTCTTTTAGTGCATCGAAAGCTTGTTGTCTTTCTTCAGTCCAAACAAATTTACAAGATTTTTTTGATAGTGCGTTAAGACTTTTGGCAATGTCCGCAAAATTTGGAATGAATTTTCTGTAATAGTTGCAAAATGCAACTATTTTTTATAGTGTCATATTTGGCAGGGTCAGTTTTGACATCATCGCCAGTAATTAGGTGTCCCAAGTATACTACTTCTGGACGCAAAAAGCAACATTTCGCTGCATTCAATTTTAAATTATGTTCGGCTGGTGTGGATTCTGATCCCAGACTTTCAATTCCTAGTCTATTCAGTCATTACGCCACTGAAATAATAAATAACATTGTTATTTAACGCGAAATAAACGCTAAAACAAATTCAAAAAAAGAGTGCAAGTGGCGTATCAAAGCCACTGCATATAAAGTAAACAAATAATATAATATTTGTGTGAAAAATATTTCAGTAAATCATTCCCCCCAAAAAAACAGTAATTCATCATCCCGCTCAAAACAAGAGCTTGAAACAGTATCAGCAAGTGGTAGTGAAAATATGGCGAATTCACAAAAGAAAGCTTTTGCCATGCAACCAACAGGTGCGAGCAGTGCGAATGCATCGCAACCTGTCATTGCAACCCTCCCCGCCATGAATAGTGCAGAAACAACTATAGCAAAGAGTCGATCTGCAGAGGTACTCTTTGCTAACTCTCCCGCATCGCCATCGGGCTCTCTCTCATGGAGCAAGCAGTGTCAAACTCCAACACCCTACACCCAGCAGGCAGCTAATATGACGGCGTTTTTAGCATCACAAACAAATTTGGCAAGTACAATTACTACTAATACTCTTAGGCCAGACCCTGTTAAGACCCTGCAAATAAGTTCTTTGAGAACAAAAACCCTTTGTATAAGCCTCAGTCGGCAAATACGAGTAATGCAATTGGCGCAAACACTACAGAGAAAAACACTCCACATGCGGCAGTGCAGACTGGCATGCACCGCTACCTGCAAAAGCCAGACCCTACATTGCAAAAGCGCAGAACAACCCCTCCCAAAAATACGAATACGCCTAAGGTTTTAAAGACAAAGCCGAGTATCCAGCCCATAAATCTTGGGCAAAATAGATACTCACTATTATATGAAGAGGATAATTCAGACCCTAAACCCAAGACGTCAAAGCCGCCACCAATTTATCTCAGGGAAAAAAACTCGAATTCCCTTGTTACTCTGATAACACAAATTGTAGGTGCCAACAGATTTCATGTGATGGCTATTATCAAGGGCGCCATCCATGAAACAAAAATACAATTATATAATGAGGCAGATTTTCGCAAAATTGTGGACCATTTCGATAAGTGTAAAAAGAGCTATTACACATACCAGCTCAAAAGTAGCAAAGGCCTATCGGTTGTTCTAAGAGGTGTAGACTCTTTTGTCGAATGTGTCGATGTAAAAGAGGCATTAATTGCATTAAAATTTCAAGTTAGATCTGTGTCTAACATTCTAAACAAAGAAAAATTACCCCAACCACTTTTCCGCATTGAACTGGAATTTGACCCTAAGACCCTGCAAAAAAGTGAAGCCCACCCTATATACAATTTGCGATATTTACTACACCGTAGAGTCAGTGTTGAAGAGCCGCATAAACGTCGAGGCCCAATACAATGCCAAAACTGCAAAGATTTTGGTCATTCTAAAAAATATTGTACACTTCCCAGTGTTTGTGTTATTTGTGGTGACCTTCACCAGACCCAATTGTGCCCAAAATCGAGAGAAGACGTAAATGTTAGACATTGTAGTAACTGCGATGGAAATCACACTGCCAACTACAGAGGATGTTCAGTCTACAAAACCCTTAAAAATAAGGTTATTACTGAACCGAAGCCCTTAAGCGCAACAGCTACAAAGAGGTCAAACCCTACTCCAGCCAATTTTGCGCAGATGGAATCATACCCACCACCCCAAGGAAATGGTGCTAACGCCGCATCACAACAACAACAATTTTCATACGCAAATGTACACAAAGGCAATACCCAAGACCCTCCAGTTATTCAACACGCCCAACAGAACATTGGCCTTGAACAAACACTCCAGATGTTTATGCAAAACATGTCGCTGTTTATGAACGGTATGCAAACTATGATGCAGGAAATGATACACAATCAAAACCTGCTAATCCAGACCCTTTTAAAAAATAAGCCATGAATGCGATAAAAATATCCTTCTGGAACGCGAACGGCTTATGCCAACATAAATTGGAACTCATTCAATTCCTCAATTCATTCTGTATAGATGTAATGCTAATTTCAGAGACTCATTTGACCCAAAAACAGTTTTTTAATATACCCGGATACAAGTTGTATGACACTAAACATCTAGGTGGTAAAGCACGAGGTGGATCAGCGATTCTAATTAAGGGCAGAATCAAACACAATGTTTTACAGGAATTTTGCACCGAGTACTTGCAAGCCACCAGTATTTGTCTTGATGAGTACATAAAAGGATTGACAATATCTGCAATTTACTGTCCACCCAGCTCCAAAATAACTGAACAGCAATTTCAGACATTTTTTGCAACCCTTGGCCCAAAATTTCTCGTAGCTGGAGATTTTAATGCCAAACACACTTATTGGGGCTCTCGTCTGATTTCGCCTTGATGTGGTTTCGTCAGGCACGCCAACATACTGGCCATCAGACAGACGCAAAATTCCAGATGTTATTGATTTTGCAGTAATCAAGACCCTTAAACGAACTCAACTAACCATTGAGTTTTCAGTGGAACTCACGTCTGATCACACACCCACTATTATCACAGTAAAATATGCGCCAAATTCAGAAGACAACCCACCCGACAAACTCACCATTATCCATACGAATTGGCTTAAATTCAGAAAATATATAAGTTTACACATGACCCTACATGTGGAGGAGCAACTGAATGTGGCAGTGCGTAACTTTACCCTTCTGCTTACAAACGCCGCACTGGCAGCGACCCCAAAAATCAATAACACTACCCAAAAAAAGGAATTTGTGCCACAAAATATAGCTGCGCTCTTAACAGAAAAGAGATCAATAAGGCGTGATTGGCAAAAGTTCAGATCACCCTATCTGAAAAAAAAGCTGACCTTCATTACACGAAAACTCCAAAATGAACTGAAGGTAAAAAACGAGAATGATCTGCATCAATTCATGGAAAAGCTTACGCAGACAAGCTCAACAAATTACTCACTTTGGAGTGCCACAAAAAAATTAATTCGACCCATTATTGCAGAATCGCCAATTCGTATACCCAACGGAGACTGGGAGAGAAGTGATGCCGAAAAAGGTACTGCTTTTGCAAGTCACCTACAAAATGTATTTACTCCTAACCCCCCAACTGCAAATTACCCGTTACCACAGCTCGCAACCAGGCCAAACTATAACCCACTACTCATCAGAAGAAAAGCACTTATGGATGATATTGCCAAGTTGAACCCAAAAAAGCTCCAGGTCATGACTTAATAACGGCTAAAATGGCGAAAGAGCTACCATCAATGCTATATTAAGAATAGGTCACTACCCAACTAACTGGAAGCTGTCGCAGATCACGATGATCCCGAAACCGGGAAAAGACCGTACAAACGTGAGTTCATATCGCCCAATAAGCTTACTCTCTACCCTATCAAAACTTTTTGAGAAAATTCTGATAAAAATGATGTTACCCACAATACTGGCTAAAGATGAAATACCCAATCACCAATGCGGATTTAGAGAAAAGCACGGCACAATTGAACAGGTTCATCGCATTGTTGACGAAAAAAAGCAATACTGCTCAGCAGTATTCCTCGAGATCACCCAAGCCTTTGATAAGGTATGGCATAGAGGACTGATATCCAAACTACAGAAACTATTACTCGCAAGCATGCACGTTTTGCTTGACAACTACTTGACCCACAGAAAACTTGTAGTTAAACATAAAAGTTTCCTTTCTAGTAGATTTGATATTATTGCCAGTGTACCCCAAGGCAGCGTCCTCCGACCCCTACTGTATATACACACAAAAAAAAAAGTAGGTAAATCTAACCAAAAAAGACGATTAAAAATGCAGCAACCAAGAAACGTTGTAAATGGAACCGACTCAAAGTTGTTGGCGTACAATCAAATTTTGTTGGCGTACAATTAAAAATTGTTCGTATATTACTTTATGGAAGACAGAGAAAGCAATTATCCAATTGAGCGAAAAAATAAATAGATACATATTAGAAAAAGAATGCAAAAAAAAGATAGCTGATGTGTTTGGTATTTCTGTAGATGTGTTGTATTGAAATATATTTATGAAGGTTAAATTAATTTAATGTAAGCCCAAGACTTTAAAAACGAGATAATTTACATTTCGTACACAAATTTGTCGGGCAACATCATTTCTACTGCGAATATATATAATATTCATTACTTAGAACTAACGCGCTTCCACAAAACGCAATATTTTAATATTTCATTAAGTTTACAATAATATTGTAATATTGAAATTAATGTTTTCCCTGGAAAAAACGAGCTGAAAAACATTCTGCACAATTTTTAAAATCGTAAAATCACAATATTTGTTAATAATGAATTATAACATAGTCATAATTTGATTTTAAAAATTGTTTTCGAAATATCAAAAATTTAAAATGTAAACAAATTGGACGCCATCTTCTAGTGCTGCGAAAATTCGATTTTTTTGTATTCGATACAACCGGATACTTTCTTGTGAATACTTAATAATTTTTACGATAATTTTCATTCAATTTGGATTTGAAATAAAATCTCTGAGTAAAGTAAATGCACGTAGCAATTGCTCTAAGACGTTTTTATCATTACGACCCAACAATTTTCATACAAACTTCCCTAAAATACCAATAATAGTATCGCATACTAATGGAACCAAGTACTTCATGAGTCAAGTGTCGAATATAAATTATTCATATATTATGCAGCACTTGTTGCTTTGAGAGCGAAAACGAGACAGCCATATATAATAATTTTTCTCTCTTGTATTAAATGTCATGCTGTTTCAGAATTATGAAATATTTGCGGCATGGTTGCATTTCTGCATCGAGCGATGACATTGCGAATCATATGCCGAAATACGACCATGCTGGCAAATCATTTAACAATTTTTTGACGATTAGATTAACCACAACAATTGTAATTGTTGTTTGTGTTTTCCATATAAAATAAAAAATTGTTTTTTTACAACGTTTTTTGGTTAGATTAACCTATCTTTTTTTTTTCTGTGTACTCTATACAGCTGATATGCCCATTTATGATCAGACCCTCATCGCAACATTAGCCGACGACACCGCAATATTGTGCTCGCACTCGGAACCTATAATGTCATCACAACACGTGCAACAACATTTGAACACTTTACAGAATTGGCTATCAAAGTGGAGAATTGGAGTCAAGGAGTCTAAGAGCGCACATATAACCTTCACCCTAAGGAAAGACACTTGCTCCATGATTACAATAAATAATAGTGAAATACCACAATGTACTGAAACCAAATATCTTGGTATGCATCTCGATCGCAGACTCACATGGAAAAAGCACATCAAAGCTAAAATTACACAAATCAAATTAAAAAAAACTCGTATTAAATTGGCTCCTCTCGAAGCAATCAAAAGTCAACACCACATATAAAATCCTTTTATACAAAAGTATAATTAAACCCATATGGTCATATGGGATCTAGCTCTGGGGAACAGCATCTAAATCAAATGTTGAGAAACTTGGGGCGCCATGGTTTATGAAAAATGAACACATCCACAGAGATTTACAAATATCGAAAATATCTGATGAGATACCGAAACGTAATACAAAGTATGCAGATAAGCTAAAATTGCACCCTAATATTCTAGCTCGAACCTTAATAAAACCCACCCGACCCTTACGTCTAAAACGAAATTATTCTAATGCCTTTGAATAGATAGTTTGCTGACAATTTTCCGTGAAATATGTATTGTAGGAAATCTATTTTGCCTTCGGGGTTTAATGGTTTGTTCACTTGTTCTGCTGTAATAATAAAGCTGTCTAGATCCCTAAAATTTCCTGTGAACGTTGTTAGTGCCTTTGAGGCAGTTTCTAGGTTAAAATATGCCATTGTGTGGTTTCTTGATTCATTTATTTCGGTTGAGTTATTTTTTTCTTCTAATTGTGCCATTAGTAACTGTCTATTAGTCGGAGTGTACTATGAAATTCTATTCTAATTGCCTTATGGCTGTCTATATCTTCTAATTGGTTTTCCAAAATTTTAAAGTCTTTGTCCAAATTTTCTATTTCTTGTAATTTTTCCAATATAGTTTCTTCCTTCTTTTCCAATATAGTGGTCTGTTGGAACTCTTCCTGATGTTTATATGTATTTTATCTAAGTAATTTTTTAAATTTTCCATTAGGATTTATTTAAGTACATTTATTTGAGATTTTTATGTATTAGTGACATAAGGTCTGCTAACATTGTGCTTATGCACGTAATTCTAAAAGTATTCGTTTAATTTGTATGCAATGAAAGGTAATACAATTATTATAAATAATGTAATTGCAGACTCTGGTGTTGAAGGTATTGCTATTGTTTCCATGATGCTGTTTTTTACTGTTGTTAGTTGTTCTTGCGGCTTGCTCTGTGTTTTGCCCATTCTGCTTCCTTTTGTCTTTTGTTTGCTTGGTTGTTGTCTATTGCTATGGATGAATGGTGCACAAATTGGTGTCCGCAAATATATTGATTAAATAGGCCTCTAAAATTTCATGAAGTGTGCCAATGGAGGACTTTCGGTAGCGAAGGATTTTTGTGCGTAGGATTGGAGAAGGCACAATATTTGGGCGATGACGACGGGTTTTATCATGCAACCGGTGCTGATTTGAACGATAGTTGTCGAATTTATCAAATTAAAAGTTATGCTTAGCAGACTCAAGTTGTATGCGATCATTGTCTTCGAGTATCGATAATTAGTTCCTTGAAGGAAATGTATTTGGGTAAATGAAATTCTGCCTGTAATTATTCTCATAGCGCAATTTGAATTTCGGTTTGTCTAAAGAACAATTCCAAGGTTGGAAACAGGCAAGATCGCCATGTAATATTTTAAAGTGAACTTTGGATGTTTAAAGCGGTTCTCCGCTGTAATTTAAATTTGGGTGAAGTCGCCGCAAAAAGTGAAGGAAAGATGTTTTCAGTTTTAAAGCCAAAAAAAATTCTCTGATTTATTAGTGGCCATCGCGGCTCTTTTACATCTTTTACATCTTTTTCATATTGGTTCTTAGTCTATCCTACTTACTTACTCTACAATAATATTAGGTACTGCATTTCATTTGCACCCGTTGGCCTGAGTATGCTAATTTGGTCTTGACGAATGGTGTCGTAGGACGGTCACCGAAATTGAGTGCATTTCAATATGCACTCAATTGTTGTTGACAACGTCCAGAACCATTTGTGTATATTGGGTCAGCGTACTCAAAAGTGCAGCGTTAGCATATCGATACTTTGTCGGTGCATTAGTACAAATGAAATGCAGGTAATGTAGACATGTATGTATATACTACAATGTACCATGGTGCTCCCACGATTTGTCGCAGAATTTTCGTTTCAGTTTCTCAACATTTGACGGAGATGCTGTTCCCCAGAGTTTAACCCCATATGCCCATATGGGTTTAATTACACTTTTGTATAAAACGATTTTATATGTGGTGTTGATATGTGGTCTCGATTGCTTCGAGAGTAGCCAATTGAGTTCGAGTTTTTATAGTTTGCTATGTGTAATTTTATACTCGATGTGTAAACAACCAAACCACCCCCCCCCCCACATGCCGGCGGTCCTGTCCCCACCACAATCACAATTGAAGTGCCTCACAAGCGCAGTGGACCGATTCAATGTCATAACTGCCAAGAATACGGCCACACAAAGTCTTACTGCACTCTTCCCAGCGTGTGCGTTATTTGTGGTGACCTACAAGAAACAGGTTTATGCACAAAAACAACAGAGGATTCCGCTATTAAAAAATGTAGTAATTGCGGTGGCAATCACACTGCTAACTATAGAAGCTGCGAAAATGCAACTCAAAAACATGAAACTAGGAAAACCCAAAAATTTCCTCCGTTATACGCTGTCCAAACTATAGCTAACCCCCTTATAAAACAAGGCGGCTAAAGCGCCTACCCCGGCGCCTTAAAAAGCAGTGACTCTGTTCCTGTGCAAACGCAACCTGCTCCTCCAAGCAGTAGTCTTGAACAAACCCTACAAATGTCCAGTATGCAAAATATGATGCAAGAAATGATTAAAAATCAAAGTCTTTTACTACAACATCTCATGTCTAAACCGTGAATGGTTTAAAAATATCATTCTGGAATGCAAACGGCCTGTGTCTTCACAAACTAGAACTTCTCGAGTTCTTGACAGAGTCCTGCATAGACGTTATGCTAATATCTGAAACTCATTTCACTGAAAAACACTTTTTCAATTTACCAGGATATAGACTCTATGACACAAACCATCCAAGTAATTCTCTCGCTGAATACTTAAAAGGCCTAACATTAACAGCTATATACTGCCCGCTTAGACACAAAATAACTGAGCAACAATTCCAGACTTTTTTCCATTCTCTTGGACAAAAGTTTCTCGATGCCGGCGACTTCAACGCCAAACATACATATTGGGGCTCTCGCCTAATATCACCAAAGGGCAGACTCCTGTTGAACACCATCAACAGACTTGGCCTTGACGTAGTCTCCTCTGGCACTCCAACTTGATGGCCAACTGACAGTCGAAAAACTACCGACGTCATTGACTTTGCAGTTTAAAACTGTAATAAAAAAAGAGTAAAAAACAAGTTTTTTAAAATATAACCCTTTAACCGACTAAAAAGCAGAAAATAAATTTTCTTTAAATTAATTTCAGCAATTTCGATTTAAAATTAAGGGTTTTTGAGTACTTTCCTCCGAATATCATTGCAGATTTTATAGTCGCCAAAAACCCTTAATTTTAAATCGAAATTGCTGAAACTAATTTAAAGAAAATTAATTTTCTGCTTTTTAGTCGGTTAAAGGGTTATATTTTAAAAAAACTTGTTTTTTACTCTTTTTACTCTTTTTTTTTTTTTTTTTTAAATTTTTTTTCTCTTCCCGTTTTTTTCTCTTTTTTCCTCTTTTTCCCGAATGCGAACCTAAGTAAAAAATTTCAGCCTTGTAGCTTACAAAATACGAAAGTTAGGTCTTAAAATTGGCTCCATCCCGCTCCCCTTAGACCCCACACCCCCCTTTCCAAAGGGTAAAAAATTTCATTTTGTCAATAAGAACTCCAAATTTCAACATTGCAGCTTGAAGGAAAAAAAAAAGTTTGAGTCTCCCCACGGCCCCCTAAGCCTCTGATGGACCCCATAATAGAATGCATTGTCACCGGAGTTCTATCAGTGTTCCAAATTTCAGCTCTCTAGCTCATGTGGAAGTGTATGAAAAAGCTCGCTGCAGATTTGAGGATATATATATATAGTACGCCCAAAGCAAGTTAATATAAGGGTTATAAAAAGGAGCCAATTGACTGTATAATCTTCTCTCGATCTCTCATCAGACCATACGCCTACCATTATCACAATAAAGTACGCGCCAAGTTCTGAGGTAAACTCACCAGATACTTTGACCAGTAAACTCACAAAGTGGCTCAAATATCGGAAAAGTATATAAGCTTCCACATTAACCCATATGTGTCACTAAAAACGAAAGATGAAATAAACACAGCTGTTAGTAATTTCACACTCCTGTTTTCCCAAGCAGCTGCAGCGGCCACTCCCGCCCAAATCCCAAATAGCTCAACTCGCAGCTATGCAAAATGTACTCCAAAAGACATAGAGCAGTAATTAAAAATAAAAAAAAAATACGTCGCGAATGGCAAAACAACAGATCCCCAAATCTGAAAAAACAACTCAATAACATCACTCGAACTCTACAAAAACAGCTAAAGTGGAAATCCGAAAGAGAGTTCCAACAATTTGTTGAACATCTCGCACCCACAAAATCAACAAATTACTCTCTCTGGCGAGCTGCTAAATATATATGAAAAAATCAGTACTGGCAGAACCTCCCATACGGCTGCCAAATGGAAACTGGGCCAGAAGCGATGCTGAAAAAGGTTCCGCTTCTGCCAACCACCTAAAAACCGTATTCACCCCGAACGAGACAACTGGTGATATCCCATTACCAATATTAATCCCACTCAATAACTCCTGCACAGTCGCGATTCAAAAAATGAACTTATGGAGGCAATAAAAAAATGTCTGGACCAGGACCATACTTGATAACGCCCACAATGATAAAAGAACGGCCATTAGTTGCAATAACCCATTTATTGTACATATTTAACGCAATCCTTAGAACATGTCACTACGCAGATGATTGGAAACTTTCTTAAGTTACAATGATTCCCAAACCTGGAATAAATCCTAACAATGTGACCTCATACCGCCCCATAAGTTTGCTCTCTGTGTTATCGAAACTGTTCGAAAAACTACTAATAAAATTGATTTCACCCAAAATTACAGAAAAACTAGAGAGTGGACTATCTTCGGCTATACCGAAGCTGAAATACCCCCACACAGTAGGAAGAAGTACCTCGAACATAAAATTATGTGATCTCAAGACCCCATTTTGAGCCACCTATAAATAGTTTTGAAGCCCGGACCATGTCCAAAATCCGTTTCAAAAAATTTCCAATCAAATCGACCAAAAAAAAAACTTGGTCTCAAGACCCCATTTTGACCCTTATATATGTGGTTTCGGAACCTCGGACCATGTCAAAAATACGTTTCTAAACATTTCCAATCGAATAATAAAAAAAGACTTGAAAAATGTTGACTTTTTTTTCCGGTGTATGGGAGCCACGCCCAGTTTTTGTACGATTTGGCTGATTCTCGAACTTGATCTCAGTATTCACGAGAAAAACATTTACCCAAAGTTTCAAGTCGATATGTCCAAAACTGCGACCGCTATCGTGCGGACGGACAGCCGGACGGACAGACAGACGGACAGACAGACGGACATGGCTAAATTGACTCCGGCGGTGATGCTGATCAAGAATATATATACTTTTTCATACCGGACATGCCCCCTTATGGGCGTTACAAACGTTGTGTCAAAGTTAGTATACCCTGCCACAGTGAGTGTGGGGGTATAGCAAGTGATACCCGAACACCAGTTTGGCTTCCGCGAAAAGCATGGCACTATCGAACAAGTGCACCGTATTGTAGACTCAATAAAAAGCACTTTCGAAAAGAAACAGTACTGCTCCGCTGTTTTCCTCGATATCACCCAGTCCTTAGATAAAGTCTGGCACGAAGGACTTATTTACAAATTACAGCATATTCTCCCCGCTAATATGCACTGCCTACTTAATAACTATCTCACGAATAGAAACTTTGTAGTAAAATATAAAAGCTTTGTCTCCCGAAAATACGAAATACTGGCCGGAGTACCACAAGGCAGTTTCCTCGCGCCCCTGCTTTATATTCTCTATACTGCAGATATGCCCAAAAGCGATAGAACTCTTATATCGACTTGTGCTGACGACACTGCTATCCTGTGCTCTCACTCAAACCCAGACATGGCAACTCTTTACGTGCAGAAACACTTGGACACTCTAAGTAATTGGCTGTCACGATGGAAAATAAAAATCAACGAATCCAAAAGCTGTCACTTAACCTTCACCCTAAGAAGGGGCACGTGCCCTGCTCTGAATAAACGGCCAAGTTGTCCCGAAACAAAGTATCTTGGAATGCACCTCGATCGCCGACTCACATGGCATAAGCACATTCAACCCAAAATCACCCAGATTAAACTAAAACAGTTGGAAAAAATTGGTAATCTTAAAGGCAGCTAAGCTAAATCTCACATACAAAGTTCAAAAATACAAAAGTATAATAAAACCCATATGGACATATGGAATTGAGCTCTGGGGCACTGCCTCTCCCTCCAACGTGGAAAAACTCCAGAGAGTCCAATCTAAAATACTGAGACAGCTCTGGCAATTTAGAGCCCCTTGGTATATAGAGAGTGGACTATCTTCGGCTATACCGAAGCTGAAATACCCCCACGCAGGAGGAAGAAGTTCCTCGAACATATAAAAATGTGGTCTCAAGACCCTATTTTGAGCCAATTATAGGTGGTTTTGGAGCCAGGACCATGTCCAAAATCCATTTCTAAAAAAAAAAAATTGGTCTCAAGACCCCATTTAGACCCTTATATATGTGGCTTCGGAACCTCGGACCATGTCAAAAATACGTTTCTAAACATTTTCAATCGAAAACAACAAGAAAAAAGACTTGAACAATTTTTATCTTTTTTTTCGGTGTATGGGAGCCTAGTTTTTATCAGATTTGGCTGATTCTCGAACTTGATCTCAGTATTCACGAGAAAAACATGTACCCAAAGTTTCAAGTCGATATCTCCAAAACTGCGACCGCTATCGTGCGGACGGACAGACGGACAGACGGACTGACGGTCAGACGGACAGACGGACAGACAGACGGACATCGCTTGACTCCGGTGGTGATGCTGATCAAGAATATATATACTTTTCCATACCGGACACGCCTCCTTATGGGCGTTACAAACGTTGTGACAAAGTTAGTATACCCTGCCACAGTGAGTGTGGGGGTATAAAAACGCTTACATCCACAGAGACCTGAATATACTATATGTAAAAGACGAAATCCCGAAATTTACCACGAAGTACAAGCAAAAGCTCATGTTTCACCCTAACATTATAGCTAGAAAACTGCTAAGACCGTTGAATCCCTAACGTCTTAAGCGAAACTATTTTATCCCCCTATATTTGTTGATCTGTAGAAATTGTTGGGTAGATTGCTTTGTGTCCAGTGGTGTTCATGTAGGTGTAGTGATGGGTGTAGGATAGCCATTCGTTTGCTCTCTTTAGTTCGATTTGTTGGTCTTCAAATTTTTTTATGTCGTAAATTTCAGACGTAAAGAATTTAATTTTTGGCGCTTTGCTGGCAGCAGAAGCCGCCTCATCCGCAAGTTCATTGCCTTCAATTACTGCGTGTCCGTCAGTAATTGACCCGTCAGTATACAGGAATCTCCAATTATTTTTGTTGTAATAATTCGTGTATTCGAGGAAAAGCTGTTTGTATATGGAGCTATCGGGGATTCGTTTGGAGAAGGATTGTGGATCAATTAAAAAAGAGGAATCATGGTGGTTGAGTGGTACGTTTTATACGATGCGGTTTTAAGTCCAAGTTGTTTGACTTAGTGAAGTCATAGCATCTTTGGATTGTTGACTCGATTTTTTCTTTCTTTTTTGTTTAGTGACATTTATAATGTCTTTGTGCAAAATAGCGTTGTTACTGCAAAATAGCTTAGGAATAAGATGGTAAGTAGTAGTTTGTATACGTTCGGCTATTGATGGGAGCCCAGCTTCTGCAAGGATGTTTTTTTTATGGGTGATCTTGGGAAAGCATAAATACTTCTCCGAACAGCAGTGTGATATGGTGCGTTAAACTGTTTAATATGGCTTTTAGCACACCATCCGAAAATTGGTAAGGCGTAGTCAATTTTTTATAGAATTAAAGATCTTGTTATATTGATAAGAGTGGAAATGTGAATATGAAAGTGTTTAGATGATAAATATTTTATGACATTTAACCTGGCAGCTAAGTTCATTCTTAATTCTAGACATTGTTGCTTAAAACTAAGTTTAGAATCTAAAATTATACCTAATATTCTTAAGTTATCTACAAATTCGATATTTATTGTTGTGTCTAAGGGTGAATTGTGTGCAATCTCTTTTTTTTACAAACATGCAAGATTTTACATTTTTCCAAAGAAAGATTCGCACCTGACAATTCACTCCCTTCTTTGATATCGTTCAATATATCGGCAAAGATTTGTTTAACCATTGCCAAATCATTTACTTTAGTGAAAATAATAGCGTCATCAGCGTAAATGGAATGTTCAATTTTATTGTATTTATCTAAAATTTTACTGAATTGATCGAAGGCTGTTATGAACAAAATGACAGATAAAGGAGATCCTTGAGGTATACCGTTTTCGAGTGGTAAAGTTTTGGAAAAGGATATATTTATTCTTACTCGAAATTTGCGACCAGTCAAAAAGGCATTAACAAAGTTAAAGACCTTTTGATCTACTCCCCAAGTAACCAGCTGTTGCAATACAATAAGTATACCAATACGATCAAAGGCTTTTTCAAAATCAGTAGATAGAATTGTTATATAATTTTTACTTGAAAGAGCGTTTGAAAAAAAATGTTGAAGGTGTAACAATACGTCGGTAGTACATTGTTTTCTTTTAAAAGCTACTTGATTGTGGTTCATTAAATTATTTTTTGTTACATACCACATTATACGTTTTGCAATAATTTTTTCCAAAACCTTGCCCATGCAGAAGTGAAATAGGTCTGTAGCTTGATATTTCTGATTTAAGCTTGTTTGGCTTCGGTATTGGCACAATCTCAGCAGTTCGCCAATTTTGTGGATAAATTCCATTGTCGAGGATACTATTGTATAGTTTCATCAGTCTATTTTCGATTGAAGGTGGAAGATGGTTTAACATTGGATCACGCAGAGAAAAAACAGGGTTGACCCGATCATATTTTAAGGGGACCATATTATGATTGGCGAAATGATTGCACCAACCATGCCACGATTGCATACTAAACATTTACATGATTGCAGCTAACCATTTACATGATTGAAAATAAACATGTAATGATTGCAGCCAAAAATTTGTATGATGGTTACAATTATGTTAACCAATTTTTAGTCAACTTTCAATTAAATTTCAACATCTACTTTTTAAATATTTTAAATTATATTATTAATATTTCAATGTAATGTTAGCTGATTGGTTATATTATATTTAAGAAATAATAGTTCATATACATTTTTCTTACTTACTTACGTTTGGCCGTGCCGAGATTTGAACCTGGGATACTTGGGTTGTTGACGAAGCGCGTTAGCATGTTTAGCTACTACTGCCTTGCATTTCTTGTGTTCTAAATGCATACATATACTAGAGGTCTATTCTAGCGTAGTCGCAATAGCCGACACAGCCTCACTAGTGACTTTTGTCTCAATTTGATACAATTTGGTATTATGAAATATTTTAAAAAGCTGTTTTTAGTATCAATTGTCATAAAAGTTGTGATCAAAGTTGCGGGCAATGTTATTCCAGTTTTGGTCGAGTCGAATTAGTTGGCTACAGGCGGTGTCTTATACTTGTGTAGTTTTGTATATTTTGGTGCTTATGTTTGCAGAAAACTACAAATCTACACAAGTACTCCGGATCGTGAATACTCTTATTAACCCATTAATGACGAGAGTTAAATTTTCGGAATTTTTTCACGATTTTTTCAGGAATACCTAAAAATGACCTAAGAAACGAATTTCTAACTTTTTTTTTTTTGGACCGCTCTCCGTTTGCTCAGCCCTAGCCGTTACCATGTGGTAACACTCGTCACAACCCTAGCAAAATTACTTAATTTAAGATATTATTGTTTACAACTACTTTTTTTTTTGAAATTTTTGAAAGTTTTTGATCACAAAAGTTTCTTCAGCACAGTAACTTGTTTTTAAAAAACGCACATTTTTGCATCAAAAAAAAAATTTGACAGCCCCAAGGAAAAAAGTTAGAAAAGTAGGTCAGTTTTCAACTAGGATTTTCTTGATAAGTGTCCTGGAAGTCATCATAGAATGGGGCCCGTAGACCTTTTCTATAGTAATCAAGTTGATATTCTTAAAATGTTGGCAGTCACTCAAGGCTGGCCCTAATTATCTGTCCGCCACTGTATATAATATGTATCTACACCTACACCAAAATACTGCTTAGGTTTTCAATAACATAAGAAATATCTCCATATGAACTGAAATTGGAAAGGTCCTCGTCATCATTTCATTTGACATACACAACTTACATGGCTGTAAAAGAGGTTTACGATGAAGCCCATAGGAAGTACCTGCTTCATCTTCCTCCTAATCATCTTGTCCAGCCAAATAAAATTATGCTCATCGTAATGTAAATTTGTTAAAAAACAATTGAGTAAGTTTCAACCGGTCGAAGTAAACCTATATATACCATGCACCCTTCCATCTGAGACCTGGTCGCCATCTTCCGCTCATTCCACCGACGGTACTCACATGTGCTCCATTTAGTAGTACTTTTTTACATTCATCAGCTCGGCATGACCCAGCCATCTTAGACGTGGATTTTGTATGCGTCATGATGTCATGATACTCACCATGGCACTCACCATCGACGCAAAGCGGACAATATATCTTACGGAGAATTTTCCTACCACAATTCCCGTGAAATTGGGTAACATTTGTTACAAAACTCGATTTTTACTTGTATGGATGGTAGGCGTGGCAGTTGATCGATTTCGCCCATTTGCAACACCAACTCCTTCTAGGACCTCCAAAGGATAAATTCAATGTTTGGACCGCCTAGCTTTCATTTAGATCCTTCCAGAGCCCATACCAATCGAAATAACGGACAGACATACGGATATGGCTAAATCAACTTAAGAGGTGCTGCTAATTTTTCATAAGCATACCAAGTACATAACCACACTTTAAAGACAATTTATAGATAAAATATATTTAACTTTATATGAAAGAAGCTAAAAAAAATATATTTCAATCCAATATATAGATAAAATTTACTTCATTTTACAAAAAATGCTCAAATATGTACGCAAATATGTATATAAACATGTACAAACAATTTTTTTAAATCTGAATATTAAAAAAAAAATTTTAATAATTATATTAAGTACACAAACACACTTTCAAATCAATATACAAATAAAATATATTTAATTTTACATAAAAAAAAATCAAACAAACATTTTCAGTAAGAAAATTTAAATTTAAAAGAAAGGGTTGTGACGAGCGTGCCCAAATGGTAACAGCGAAATTCAAAAGGATCAAAAGGTAACACAGAAGTTATAAATAATTTTATTTTATACGTTTTCTAATACTTTGATATTCTACCCAAATGCCAAAAAAAAAATATTCAAAATATATAACTTTTTATGGCAATGAAAAATATTCTTACTGGAAAGGTCGTGCCTTTTCGCTGTTTTTGCCCACTTTTTAAAAACACTACTTTTCAATTATCCGCCACGACCGCTACTGACGGGCGATTGCTTAGAGTTATATATCAAAAGAAAGATCAAAGTATGCTTTATTAATATCAAAAAACGGATTAGTGATATCCGTTCAAATATTTTTGTAATTGCACATACCGTAGAACGCTATCAGCGTTACCATATGGGCACGCTCGTCATGAATGGGTTAACATCCAATCATATACATTATTGCCTCCAGCATGTTTTTGGCATGGTTGGAATCTAATCATAATATGATCTCTGAAATCATAATATGGTCTCTATAATCATTAAAATATAATTTACATGATTACCACAACCAACTATGGTCTTTATAATCATAGTATTATTGTAGCAAGTAAATATGATCGCTGCAATCATGCTCCAACCATATTTTTTCTCTGCGTGATAAGAGATACGATCAAATCCAGTAGAAGCAAATAAATTTGATATTTCGACTGAATTTGTTATTACATTGGTTCCTAAATTGATAGACCTAATGTGATCTGCTTTTTTTCCTACCAGCTAACATATTTATGTTTGGATTTATTTGAGATGTGAATTTTTCTAAGCTTTCAGCTTTTGCAGATTTAATTTCTTTTCTAAATAGTGCATTAGTTTTTTTGTAAGATATTGAATTTTCCCTGGTTCTAAAACGTTTAAAGTTATGCCATTTTATTTCTTTTTTATTCCTTAAATGGTCGAGGTCTCTATTCCACCAAGGTATGGTAGCTTTGGTGAAGAATGATTTAGTTTGTGGGATTTAAATATTAGCTGATCCTCGAATGTTTTTACCAAGATTTGAAGCTTCTTGATTGATATTGTTAGAAAGAGTATAGGTTAAGGATTTTTGATCGTAGATTTCTTGGTATTTTTCCCAATTGGCGAGATCAGTTTTAAACTTTCTTCTAGGTTTAATTTTTTGGAATTGAATATTTGATTCTAGTTTGATTAAAATTGGAAAATGGTCGCTACCATGAAGATTTTCGAGAATACTCCAGGAACATTTAGGCGTAAGTAGCGCAGAACACATTGTGAGGTCTAAATGAGTAAATGTACTATGAGTAGAGAAGTAGGTAGCTGATCCGTCATTTGGGATTATTAAGTTTTCTAATAGAATCAAATCGTCAATGGTTCTCCCCCTCGGATTACACGAGATGTATCCCCACCATGGACTCCAGGCATTGAAATCGCCTGTTATTATATAATGGGGCGTGTGTTTGTCGAATAGTTGCAGTAATCTGTTGTGAAGTTAAGGATTGTTTGAGCGGTATGTACATTAGACCGTCTCCAAAAAATGAAGTCGTCCGCACACCATCTAATTTGAAGCATATTTGGAAGGAGATTCCGGAAAAAATTTTCTTTTTTTTTTTGGCCGATCGTAGAGGTAGCGCATCAACATATTTCTTCATATTGTCTTTATTTATGATCCGATTTTAATGTATAATATATCAATAATGCCTCAGAGGTTTTTGCTCTTAAGTACACCCTTCTAGTACTTACCCACCAGATCTCAGTTAGTACCACCCTAATGTACCATTCCAATTGCATAAAATTAAAGCTCTCGAAAAATCATTAAACTCTTGCAAAGGAAGTATACCGATTATTCTATTAGAACTATTTATAAAAAATATAATTAATATTGTTACCGAACGTAGGGGCAGCGCATTGACATATTTCATCATATCGTCACCATTTATTATCCGATTTTAAAGTATAATATATCAAAATTTGTCTCGAGGAGACCTACAATAATGCCTCATACGTCATTGCCCTCAAGTACACCCTTCTAGTACTTACCTACCAGATCTCAGTTAGTACAACCATAATGTACTCTAATGTGTACATTGGAATGTTTGCTTTTTCAACTTCTCAACTTCTACAACATGAATTAAAGAAATTAAAGTAAAATCGAATTAAGTGTTTAAAGTCGATGTCCAGCAACTCGAAGGACCTCCACTTTAATTTACTTATTAACCTACTTTTAATCGATCAAATCTGGACGTGATTCAAGTTGGCTGTATTTGTGCCGGCTCTCGAGTTTAGCTAAAATGTGTCCCATGCGTTGTTCATCGGTGACCGCCATGGCAGATTCATGAACAAAGCGCTCGGTGTTTTGAGAATGGCATGGATAAGCAGTGTAAATATTTAGGTTTAGCAAAGAAAGCAATCAAATAAAGTTATTATTCTTGTACTAACCAAGTAATTCGATTATTTCATTTGAATATTGTAATTCTTCCAGTTGGTCTTGCGTGAAGAACTGCAAGCATGGCGGCTCAGCCAATTTGAATTTGCTCCAATCGATCATATTGAAGTATGTGTCACTCTCAAAATTAATGAAAGCATCTACTTGTGGGCCGAACATTGGACGAATACATGTGCTTACTTCTTTGCGGGCTGCTAAAATCTTTGAATATCCATCTGAACGTACTAGCGGATCTGGGTCTGATATCATCGATAACAAAACATTCTCGGGGTGAAAGAAGTACGCGTTATCTTGTATGAAAGGACGGCTCGAACCATGTGATACAAATAAAGCTGGTCGCCTCGAACATCCCATCTTTCTATATTCTCTGGCATTTCTCCCATAGGAATGCGTTCGAAATTTCGTTTGACCTGAAGTACACAACACAATCAAGTCTAGTTAAAACCAAATAATAATAAATTTGGCAACTGACCGGAGGGGTACCAAAAAAATTACAAGTAGAAAAGAACCACCAGGAATGAAAAAAAGCAAGAGAGAGTTCGCTACCTCTACGATCGGCCAAAAAAAAAAAGAAAATTTTTTCCGGAATCTCCTTCCAAATATGCTTCGAATTTGATGGTGTGCGGTGAACTTTTTTTTTCCCCCTATAAGGTGATACGGTCTAATGTACATGTTAATAATTGTACAATTAAAATTTATGTTAAGTTCAATGGCGATTGAAGAGATTTGTGAGTTTATTGGATTCAGTTTGTGTGGAATATCTTTTTTAACTAAAATACCAACGGCCTGCTTTGCAGAGTCGTTAACTGGAAGATTGTGGAAATAACCTATATATTGTTTAAGAGCTATTGCGTTAAGTGAATTAAATGGAAAGTGAGTTTCTTGTATTGAGATTATATCTGAAAATATATGTATTTTATATTTTGTGATGTATTGCAATGTTATGTCATATCATCATCATCCATAGGATGCGTATTGTTGGAAGTGCTTTGGCTTGGGATAAAAGTGGAGAGTTCTTCGCTGCTAGATATCGGGGTCGTATCTTTTAATGAAGTGAAATAGAAGTTCATAGGTTGTTGATTTTTGAGTGGGAAAGGTTGTGGTTCTTTTTTCTTGTTGCTATTGTTTTGAGAAGTAATTGTAGAAAAAGATTCCGTGAAGGGATTATTTAGAGAAAGACTTCTCTGAATTTGTTTTGTTTACTCATAGTGCACTTTTTTTTTGTTTTTATTTTTAAAACTTCTTTATGTTGTTGGAACTTTTCTTTTGACGAAGCTGGATGAGCCTCAGCACAATTCGCACAATAAGCACGAGTGCAGTCGGCAGGGGAGTGGGGAGGGAGTGCGCAAGAAACACATGCTGGTGAATTTTTACACCGTTTAGCAGTGTGTCCGAGCAGTTGGCAAGATTCGCAGCGCATCGCGTTCGGAACATGCTCTCTAATACGAACCGAGTGCCATGAAATATTAATTTTTTCTGGTAAATGATATAAATCGAAAGTGAGAAGAACTACACCGCTCGGTTTGGCTTTGCCATCAATAGATTTGGTGAATTTATAAACTCCTACAACACCTTGGTAACTGAGTTCATTTATAATTTATTCGTCTGATACTTTGTTTAAATACGGATCGTAAACTGTGCCTTTCGAGAAGTTTAATATGTCATGTAGCCAGTTTTTGATTGGGCATATACCGCATATTTCTTTTGCCATAAGAAACTTGTCCACGATGATTTTATTTTTAACCAGCATTAACAAGTTACCATCTTATAATTCCGAAACTGAAATTATTTCTTTGCTAATTGAAGGTAACGCTTTTTGCACAGCAAAACACGAATACTCACTCAATGGTTTCTTTTCGTCAGCCGAAGCAACAACAATATATTTAGGATTTGGGAGTTGGATGGTTGGAAGTCCAGGAAAATCGGATGTTTGTTGCGGGTAGGATCTTTTCTTTTTTTTATTATTGGGACCGACTGCTAGTAAAGCAAAGCGGTTTCCCCCTATGAGAGGGGGCCCACGGGGCATAATTTTATGCCGCACAACTGAATTGAAACGAACGTGTTTGTTGTTGGGAAACAACAGAGGGAGAGATCAAGAATGAAACGGTCTGCTCACGATGAGTGTTAGTCTGTGACTGCGTCTGTTTCTATTCTTTTCAACAAGATATAGTTTACACATCTATTTTTTTGGTCAGACCTACAACGTGTAATAGGTGGCGCCCCAAGTTCTGACCAATTTTTTTTTGTAGCGCAGTGTAATTGGTGGGCATATCTGCCGTAAAAAGTATATACAAGAGGGAGCCAAGGACGCTGCCTTGGGGTACCCAGAATATAAAATCTACGAGAAACGAAACTTTTATGTTTAACTACAAATTTTCTGCGGGTCAAGTAGTTTTAATAGTTTCTGTAGTTTGGATATCAATCCTATATTCCACACCGTATCAAAAGCTTAGGTAATATCAAGGAATACAGCTGAGTAGTATTGCTTTTTTTCGATGTTTTTTTGATCATGTCACCAAATCCGTGCGTCATGCGGATGTGACTTGAAAAATGTTGGCCTTTTTTTTGGTGATTCTCGAACTTGATCTCAGTATTCACGAGAAAAACATGTACCCAAAGTTTCAAGTCGATATCTCCAAAACTGCGACTGCTATCGTGTGGGCGGACAGACGGACAGACGGACAGACGGACATGGCTAAATTGACTCCGGCGGTGATGCTGATCAAGAATATACTTTTCCATACCGGACACGCACACTTATGGGCGTTACAAACGTTGTGTCAAAGTTAGTATACCCTGCCACAGTGAGTGTGGGGGTATACAAATAAAAAATGTCAACAATGCGATGAACCTGTTCAATTATGCCGTGCTTTTCTCTAAATCCGAATTGGTGATTGGGTATTTCACCTTTAGCGGGTATTGTGGGTAACATAATTTTTATCAGAATTTTCTCAAAAGGTTTTGATAGGGTAGAGAGTAAGCTTATTGGGCGATATGAACTCACGTTTTTAGGGTATTTTTGCTGCTTTTGGGATCATCGTGATCTGCGACAGCTTCCAGTCAGCTGGGTAGTGACCCATTCTTAATATCGCATTGTATATGTGCAGTAAGTGAGTAACAGCAATTGATGGTAGCTCTTTCACCATTTCAGCCGTTATGAAGTCAGGACCTTTTTTGTGGCACGCAAAAGTGAGTAATTTGTTGAGCTCGTCAGTGTAAGCTTTTCCATGAATTGATGCAGATAATTCTCGTTTTTTACCTTCAGTTCATTTTGGAGTTTTCGTGTAATGAAGGTCAGCTTTTTTTTCAGATAGGGTGATCTGAACTTTTGCCAATCACGCCTTATTGATCTCTTTTCTGTTAAGAGCGCAGCTATATTTTGTGGCACAAATTCCTTTTTTTGGGTAGTGTTATTGATTTTTGGGGTCGCTGCCAGTGCGGCGTTTGTAAGCAGAAGGGTAAAGTTACGCACTGCCACATTCAGTTGCTCCTCCACATGTAGGGTCATGTGTAAACTTATATATTTTCTGAATTTAAGCCAATTCGTATGGATAATGGTGAGTTTGTCGGGTGGGTTGTCTTCTGAATTTGGCGCATATTTTACTGTGATAATAGTGGGTGTGTGATCAGACGTGAGTTCCACTGAAAACTCAATGGTTAGTTGAGTTCGTTTAAGGGTCTTGATTACTGCAAAATCAATAACATCTGGAATTTTGCGTCTGTCTGATGGCCAGTATGTTGGCGTGCCTGACGAAACCACATCAAGGCGAAATCAGACGAGAGCCCCAATAAGTGTGTTTGGCATTAAAATCTCCAGCTACACTCAAAGAATTTTTTCGTTCGTAAGAAACGAAAAAAGGTTTATAAGTTACGCACATACACGCTGTACCCCTGAGCTACTTTCGTTCTGGTCGATAAAAACAATGTTTCCAATAAAAGTAAAATGCAATACTTTTATTGGAAACGTTTTTAAATTATTTATTATTTGCGGCAAAACGACTTAATTTGGAGGAAATGTTTTTTTGTTTGTTTTTTTGTTTAAGTTTGTATTCAAAAGTAGTATATTTGAAACAAACGTTCTCCAAACATAATAATTCTTTGAGTGTACGAGAAATTTTCGGCCAAGAGTTGAGAAAAATGTCTGAAATTGCTTTTCTGTTATTTTGGAGCTGGGTGGACAGTAAATTTCAGATATTGTTAATCCTCTTATGTATTCATCAAGGCATATGGTGGTGGCTTGCAAATATTCGGTGCAAAAATCCTACAGAACATAGTGTTTGATTCTGACCTTAATTAGAATCACTGATCCACCACGTGCTTTACCACCTGGGTGTTTAGTGTCATAGAGCTTGTATCCTAAAAAAGCGTTTTTGTGTTAAATGGGTCTCTGAAATTAGCATTACATCTATACTAAATCGAAAAAAATTTAGTTCTATACAAATTAGAATTATTAGAAACTAGTAAGAGAATTATCTTCGGTCTGACCGAAGCTATAACACCCTGCACATGCGAGTACGATACATTCTGACACCATATGTTAGTAATTTTATCGAAAATCGGTATTTTATTGATAGTTTTTCGATATTTTATTCATAATTTTTCGATATTTTATCGATAGTTTTTCGATAATTTTCCAATATTTATCGATAATTTTAGTTTCCTGATCCATTTTAAAAATTTTGTTCCGTTGTTGGCCATTTTCAATACCGTCCAATCATTCGCCAAAACAAGAGGAATCCCAAAATTTGGAGTCGATAGCTCAAAAGCTACGACAGTTATCGTGCGAAATGACAGACAGACGGACAGACGGACATGGACTAATGGACTCAGGAGGTGATGCTGATCAAGAATATATATACTTTTCCATACCGGACACACCTACTTATGGGCAATATACCCTTGGACACAAGTGTGCAGGGTATAAAAATCTGGTTACATAAAGTGCATTGTTTTTGTTGTTGCTTTTTATATATCAAAATATGTTCGGCTTGTGCATTTTGTTAGTGTCCAATTGCAAAATTTAAAATTTGTGAGAGCACTCTTGCGGCACTTGCAATTATCGCGTGCGATAAATTTTCATATAGCTTAGTGTAGCAAGTTAACTTTGGCATTAAATTAATAAAATGCACATATGGGAACACACATGATTAATTAATTTTGGAAATTTTAATGTATCCTTTTTCTATGATACGAATCCTTTTTTTTTTTAATTGTTTAATAATGTCATGTACACATAGGGTTGCCACATGCAAAATGATCTTCGTCTGGATTTTGGAAAAAAAATATCTGGACTTTTCCAATTTCAACTGGACATTCAAAGAAAAAGTCGGAAATTTTTTTTTATTTTAATGGCATATTTTTAAGAAATAGTAAAGTAGGAATTGGACAGCAATATGCAAGGATATACATTGGTTACTCCTCACATTGAAAAAAACAATTAAATTACATAGCTTATTATGAAAAAAAACACCTTTACAGGTCTATTCTGGCGCGGTTAGAAGTTTGTAACCGCCTTTAATACCTTCTCATTGGCATGCAACACATTTTACCTCGCCAGAAAAGACCTGTAAATTTGTCTTTTTCTGTGTTGAAAGACGTTGAAAGCTTTACAACTTCAGTTTAAAAACAGTACAATGCTATTCTTTCCACAAATATTTTGTAGCAAAGGGCCGCTTGTAACAATTTACTGTTTTTAAAAGTGTGTGTTTACAGTTTTATAGTTTAGTCTGACAATTTTGTGGTCGAAAGCAAAATTTCAAAATGGTCTACTTTTTAAAAAAGGTTGTGTGGTGTGGTGTAGTTCCATAAATATTTCAGAAGACTCTTCGAAAAATGTTTAGAATGACGTATACAGTCTTGTTCAATTCATGCTTAATTACTTCAGAGAATATTGTCTTTGGCCGCAGAAATATTTCAGATTTTATGAAATCAGCCTTCATTCTACTTAAGGTAAGAAACCTAAGTTATTTAAATGGCTAAAAACTCATTAGCAGTAATTGAAAAAAATAAAACTATTTGACAGAAAACTTTATCTTTATAATGAAAACGAAAACGCTATCAGGTTTTCAGACTTTATTTAGTTTTTTTACTGAGAAATATCAGAGAAAATTTTGTCTGGACAAATTATTGAAAAACTGGACTCTGGAGACATGACAAAAAATCTGGACAATCCAGACGAATCCAGACCGTGTGGCAACCCTATGTACACACTATGGAAGTCAATTTTCGAGACCTTTGCCAATCCCGGGATTTTCGGGATTGAAAAATGCAATCCCGGGACCCCGGGATTAGTCTCGGGATTTGGATTTTTTTCAATTCAACCAAAATTCAGTAAAAAAAATGTTATATTAAATCGAATTGAATTGCTTTTAATATACCCATACTATAATATTTTGGAAATTGCGCAAAAAATCTAACAATATTCAAGTTTTTTTTTGGATTTTTTTAAATTGAATTTATCACACCTATGATTTGGAATATTAGAAAAAAGTTTGAATAACTTTAAAATATGTAGAATAAAATACTAATTGGAATAGATTTGATCTTTGGAATCTTGGGTTTCCGGTCAGAATAAGATCATTTTAAAAATGTGTCGTTTCATCCACATTTCTCGAACAACTCTTGACCTGAACATTTTGTCGAACATTTTAATTTACGAAATTGGAATTTGTATTTCATGTCCCGAACGATGTTCGATGTATTTTTTGATACGATTTCCATTTAAACAAAATGGATTTGAGTGCTTTATAGTCTACTAATTTGCAAACAGTTTGGAACTATTTTTTGCTTAAATTTGTTGACGCAATGAAAATATGCCTAAATTGCCTTCACGCATTGGTACAAGTTTCTACAATGCGTATTGCATATTTTTATATGTATAACTCATATAGTTTATGTACGAGTATATCAAAAAATAATTTTTCCAAATAATTTTTCCAAACCAATAAAATTAAATGAAACACATTAAATTTCCAAAAATATCCGATTTCTCGAAGTTTTTTCCTGAATGCTTATCAACATTTTTTGGATGAAAAACTATGGTCCTTGCTAAAACTTAACCATTCAGAAAGAAATTATTCATGATAGAAAAAGCTCCTGAATTTATAAATTTTTTCTAAACAGAGAATTTAATTGATTAATTTTTTCTCAATATAAAAAGCATATTTTTGGAAAAATTGCTCATAAAACTTGTCCCGAAAATCCCGGGATTAGTCAGTGCGAATCCCGGGATTTTCGGGACTAACAAAGAAGCGGGATTCCGACATGCCTAGTACACACACACACATTTAATGTAACTACTGAACAGAGAGGATAAGTTTCTCGCTCATTTGCTCTAGGTTGGCACAACACCAGGAATGATCATTCTTCGTGTGAGCTTCGCATCGATATTGAGTATGTAAGTAATTTTTGCATTTTATTATTCTCATCGTTGAGTAAAATCTGCTAGTTAAAATTAAAATATATCGCTCAACTTTAATCTAATTTTTTTTATCTGGCAATGCCGTTGGGAGAGGAATTGAAGCTGGACAAATACACTATTGAAGTTTATTTCATTTTGATGTTGACATTTAACTTTTAATTTGCCTTTAGTTTTTTTTCGTTCTTTGAAATTATTTTTCAAATTACCTTTTTTTTCCATTGAGATTGGTTTTCGTATTCTAAGATACCTAAAAATATTTTAATATGAATAGATTCATATTACCATTTATTACCTACGTTTAATTTTTTTTAGCTCTGTATCCATGATACAAATTAAAATTACTTTCTGAAATTAATTTTAAGATTACAATGAAAATATCTTTCCAAATTTAATTAAATAAAATCTGATTTTATAATGTTTGCTTAAACACATCCAAGTTGGATTTCTAGCTACATAATGTCGTGAGGAGGTTGTGCATTTTTTTTTGTAGGGATCATTTTAAATATTTTATTTCGGTTCATATAAATTAGTTAAAACTCAACTTCATCATGGTGCAACAACATAGCCAATCAGCATGTTTTCTTCTTATTCTTTCCACTTTTTATTAAATTATCTTCTTTTTGTTTTATTCATCTATTCTATCACTCCTTTCTATCTACACACGCATAAACTGAAATAGTTTAGCTGTAGTAGCGTGAGTCTACAGGTGCAAGGATGCAAAGAATCCCACTCCAATTGCCGACGAGCCGAGCCGGATACGAAATGCGTGCACCGCCACCTTTTGCCTGAAAAACATTTTTGATCTGAAAACATTTCTGAAAACATTACATACCCGGCGTTGCACGGGTTGTATAAAATTTTAAAATAAATATATATAGGAATTTGCACCAACTTCAACGCTTTAGTTTATGGTTAATTCCCCCGTGAAACTTGGTGCCAGTTGTAGTCCCACCAGTCATGATTCACAAAAAAATGGCCAAGGACGCCCTTGGTGGCAGTTGTAATCCCTCCCGGTATGATTCACCCAAAAAAAAGTCCAAGGACGCACTTGGTGGCAGCTGTAATCCCACACAGTATGATTCAGCCAAAAAAAGTTCAAGGAAGCCCTTGGTGGCAGCTGTAATCCCACACCGTATGATTTACCCAAAAAATGTCCAAGGACGCACTTGGTGGCAGCTGTAATCCCACCATGCATGGTTCACCCAAAAAATGTCCAAGGACGCACTTGGTGGCAGCTGTAATCCCACCCGTCATTGTTCATCCAAAAAATGACCAATGACGCGCTTGGTGGCAGCTGTAATCCCACCCGGCATGGTTCATCCAAAAAATGACCAATGACGCGCTTGGTGGCAGCTGTAATCCCACCCGGCATGGTTAACCCAAAAATGCCCAAGGACTCTGTACTCCCCCCACATGGCATGGTTCATCCAAAAAATTACCAATGACGCGCTTGGTGTCAGCTGTAATCCCACTCAAAAAATGTGCAAGGACGCAGTTGGTGGCATGGACCACTCAATATTCGATAGTTACTATGTTACATTTTAATTATATTTTGTGTTGTATGGGAGGTGTCACGCCCCTTTGTCCAATACCAACCGCATATACCCTATGTTACATGTTCACGGAGAGAAATGTTGGCTCATGATTTACGATTATGGAGTCCATAAAATTATTGTTACTTAATTACTAACTGTAATCATTAATTGTGAATATTAGTCACAAATTATGCAAATTCGTACATAAACTATGCATATGGATTGTGAATACATTATGATAAGGGTTTATGAATTTCGTGATTTATATTATTATTCTTGAAGAATAATTGATGATTAACTAGGTCATGAAACTGCACGTGTTATCATGAATTATGAGTAACTGGGTTGATTGTCATGAATTGCTGAGCAATATACAATACATTTAGACGCTTCTACAATAATGCCTGGGTAGCCGAATCGGTTAGGCGTCCGTACTGGAGAGGATGATGTCGGTTCGAATTCCGGGAAAACTGAATTTGTGAAAAAATTATTATAAATTATTCTAAGCAAGTTGGCAAATAAAAAAGTAAAATTAAATAAATAATTAAGTAAAAAATTAGCAAATAAAATAAATTTGTATTTATTTAATAGGATATATGTGCTCAAATTATTATTACGAATGATTTATTTATTCTCACTTAAGCCTAAAATTATGAATTTTTAATCATAATTTATGATTATTGTTTGCACAATTCATTCCATCTGGTCATTGATTATGTCAAAAGGGAAAATAATAATTCATGTTTAAGTGGAACAAATCAAGCAAACACAAATCACAAACTATGATTTTCACTTTTAACAGTTCTTATGATTAAGAATTCTTGATTATTGACTTCTAATTAATGGATCAATATCGTGACTAATTTTTACTTAATTGATTCCTATAACTCATGATTTCAGCAAGCATTTCCCTCCGTGTTGATACCTATAGAATTTATCCTGAAAGTTTCAAGAGAATCGGTACAGCCGTTTAGCCGTGATGCTCGGACAAACAGACAGACAGACAGACAGGCAGACAGACACACAATCAGTTTTATAATATATGTATATAGGGATTTTTGGTGCCCAACGTGTGGGGCAAACACATTCAAAAATTAAAATCTCATATAACACCTTTTGTAAAATTTCCAAAAATAAAAACTCTTAGTATTGCTTCATAAAATTATAATTTCAGTTTTTTTTCTTACCTCTCCCCTGCTACGAAAAAACACATCGTAGTCATATAATGTGTTTTTCCGTTGGATGTATTTTCTGAGTCTTCAACGTACATTCTGCATCAAAACTTTGTCAAAATCTGTTACCATCGCGAAGATATAAACAGAAATATCGCATGACATTCATGCTACTTCATAGAAAAATGAGTTTGTTTAGAAATTCAAACTCATTTTTCTCGAAAACATGATTTTTCCTATAATGTGTTTTTGTATTGCAGAGGAGACCTATCCATTCAATTTCTAATCTCTCTATTTCAAATTCTCTTTCATTTGCTTTTATATTCATGGACAATAAATAGCTTCAAGTATCAATTACATAGCTTTTAGCCTGTCAAATTGAGGAAAAATGGGATTGATTTTTCGCCATAGAAAATTTTCATCACTTTCATCAACTTTTTTCTTTGTTTTAGAGAAAAAAATCTATGAAAGGAAGACATTTTTCTACAATTTTAGAAAATGTTTCTATAATTTTCGGAAAATGTTTGCCTTTGTTTTAAAGAAAATATTCTCTGAAAGAAAGAAATTTTTCCATAAATTTATGAAATATTTCTTTAATTTGGAAAAGTTTTTTTTTATTAAAACCATTGTTTTTCATGTAAGAATAACTAGTACTCCTACTAATTTTACTACTACTACTAATTCTACTACTATACACTGAGAGGAAAATGTTTTAAATTTGAACGATTCGGTTTTTAAAATAGAGCTTTGTACAGATTTGTTCAATTTCAAAACACGTGCACTAAAAACAAATTTTAAAACGTAGTTTTTCCATTTTAAAACAATGTACTAAAATCTAAATTTAAAACAAACTCATTCAATTTGAAATTTTTTTTTTTAAAATGAAAACAAAAATTTTAAAGTTGAATTGAATTGTTTTAAAATTTGATAAATTTGCTTTCGAATTGGTTTTTAGCACAAAGTTTAAAAATTGAATGACTGCGTTTTAAAATTTTTTTTGAACCCACGTGTTTTAAAATTAAACAAATTTGTTTTAAGCTCTATTTTAAAAACCAATGCTAAATTTTTCTTTCAGTGTAGTAGTATACTACTAAAATGTACTAGGTCCATAATGTTATATATTATATATGTCATACATTTTTATTTGTATTACATACTTTTATTTGTTAGTTTTTGTATACATTAATATGTATATCAAAGTATAAACCACTTCAGAATTCGTTTCCTCACTAATTTTGAAATTTTGAAATGTTTTGCGCGGCGACAGATAAATTCAAATTTCCCAACATTGAAGAAAAAGGTATCTTCAAATTGATCACCATGGTTGCAAGTAATGAGAAAATTTTTACTCATTTCAAGGAAAATTTATTCAAAGCAGACAAATTTTTATTTAAACTAGAGAAATTTTTTTGAGGAAACTTTTTCTTTGTTTTTGGGATGTGTAGTTTTCTGAGTATATGTATTGGACAGATTGCTAGCTTCAAGTATAAAAAAAATACATTGCTCTTCGCCTGCATATATGAAAATCATTTGTACGCCTGATTGCTATTGATGAATAGTTTATGTTTTTACTTATGTCAATTGAAAGTTATGATTTTTCATGACAACTTCAACTTAAATCTACCCTTTACATTAGTGTAAAACGTTAACGAATATATGACACCCTCAGATTGAAAAAACCCTGAACAAAATGTGTTTGCGAAAAAGCCGTGGAAAAAATTTTTCATGAAGAAGCCGTGCAAAGTGAACGAGAACGAATTTTGGTGCAAGAAAGCTTAGTTTGAAAAACTGATGGAGCGGCCATCAGACTTTTACGCTAAAAAGCTTTTTATTCATTTTCGGTGAAAAATTTTGTTATGCAGATTTTTTTCCAAAAAGCACTTTTCATAAGAATTTTGTACAAAACATTATTTTGAAGAAATTTTGAGCTAAATATTTGTTTATAATTTTACGGCTTCATTTTATTTCGAAGCATATTTAAAATTTAGATATATTAATATTATCGCTTTTGTGAAAAATAGAAACGCAAGTTTGTTAGCTGCAAGTTGTTTTGTATTGTTCGCAGTGAATTTGGGTACAAATTTTTTAATTTTGGTTTTTGGGTTTTCTTAGTTTGTAGGAGTTTGTAATTTGTGCAATGTTCGTTATTTATGTACACTAGGTGACAAAATTTAAAAACAAACATTCTTTCAATAAAATTTTAATTTAAAAAAATTTGTGTTCTTCAATAAAATTTGTCCAATAATTTTCGTGAACATTTATTTGGTTTTTTATTTTCTACATTTTTGGGAACATAGCAGGGTTTTTTCAATCTGAGGGTGTCATATCCCGTCTGAGTTTTGTTTGTATGCAAAATTTCATCTGTATTTATTTTTCTATTTTCTTTTTTTTTTATTCTTTCTGCTGTTTGGTAAAATACAAATACAAAACCACAACAAATCCGGCAAGTAGTCTAGAGATCTAACGTTTATTTTTCTTTTCACACAAAATATCTTTATCGAATTTTTAATTCAGCCCACATTATCAAATAATTTTAGTTTAAATAAAGACATTTTTTCTCTAATTGTTACAATGAATTTATACCATAGTCGCGAGGACCTAACAAGTTCTGAAGATCAAGTAATTTGTAACATATGTAAACAAGTTATTACAGATCGTTCAAATGTAGTTCGAACTCCATGCTCGCAAGCATTTCATAGATCCTGTATAACAAAGTATATACGAACAAATTCCAATTGTCCTGTATGTCAAGTCCGTTGCATATGTCTGATACTAGTTGTACTCCAAGAGCAAAATCGCAAGCTGGTATGCAGACAAGATCTCAATCAAACGTTGTCGATTAAAATAAAAATGCAACGAATCCTATTCTTAACCAAGGTGAAGGCACAAGTGATGCTGTTCAAATACAAGTTCAGATCCCCTTTCACCATCACAACAACATGCAACTATTCGTAATTTAGTTACCGCTGCAGTTGAAGTAAAGGAGGCGGAAATCGGTGCTGTTTTCAGCAAAAGTATCCCTAATGGAGTTACGCATGACTCAACGGTACGAATGAAAGGCAGTCGAACGATTTCATAGGAAATCAGAATATGTATTCACATCGTGACATTGAGAACCGAACATTAGAGCAACTTTTAGGACTACCAAGTGTTCCAAACATTGGTTCAGAATTAACTTTACGTTCTGATAAAGGAGGCCCTATCATTTATAATTGTAAGCTAAAAATGTTCTGGTAGCAATGATGGATTGTCTGTTGATCAATTTATTTATCGCGTCGAAGCTTTGACAAATCAAACTTTAAACGGTAACTTTTATTATGTCAAAATGCTAGTACTCTTTGTGAATCTAAATCCATTCAGTGGTACTGGAGGTATCAGGAAATATAATATGTATCAGGACTCTAGAACCGATGTTGATTTTAGAGAAATGATACCTGACGGAAAACAGAAACCGACTGAAAATTTTGATTCGTTTTATGAGTCAGTATTGTCACTTGCTGATCGGTTGACACAGCCTCTTAACGATTGTACTTTAATTGAAATTTTAAGGCGTAATTTATTACCCGAAATTCAGCACGAGGCAACATTTATTCTGTTGTTCACCTTCGAGATTTATGTCTCAAGAGAGAATTTTTCTTTCAAGATACTTACAAAAAAAGCTCAAAAAGCTTTTGAAGAGTTAAAGGCTACCTTGACAACCACTCCGGTTTTGCAAAGTCCCGACTTCTCGCAACCGTTTTTAATACAGGGCGATGCAAGCAAAACTGGTATGGGAAGTGTCTTGGTGCAGGTAAATGAGAAGGGTGAAGAATTTCCGATAGCGTATATGTCGAAGAAACTTAATCAAGCCCAACGCAATTACTCAGTCACCGAACAGGAATGCTTAGCAGCAATACTAAGAATTAAGAAATTCCGAGCGTATGTCGATGGACATGAGTTCGCTGTGATTACGGATCATGCGTCATTAAAGTGGCTCATGTCTCAGACAGACCTCAACTCAAGGTTGGCAAGGTGGGCTGTAAAACTTCAGGGTTTTCAGTTTAAAATTCAACATCAGCGAGGTACACAAAACGTAGTTCCTGATGAAACTACAAGTTCCAAAAAACTACAACTACATTGACAAAAATCGAAGCAAAACGCACACATTCACACAAATGAGAAATTTTTTTTTCGAAAATCAAAATATATTTGACCATTCTGTCAAATGGAAAATTTGAAAATAAACAGAAGAAATTTTTGAATTTCAAAACAAATTTGTTTTTGTCGACCTGAACGAAAGAAGCTCAGTGGCACAGCGTGTAGATGCGAAACTTATAAACATTAGGTCCCGTGTTCGAATCTCGTCTGAGTTAAAAAAAGTTTTTTTAAATACAAATTTTTAGATTTCAAATTCAGATTGGTCTTTGGACGACATGAATCTATGAAGCGCAGTAGCACAGAGGGTAAAGTGATGAACTCAAGATCTGAAGGTCCGGCGTTCAAATCCAGTTCAGTGTGAAAAGGTATCTATTTGAAATGGTAATGTTAATTTGAAAATAAGTTAAAGAATGGTAAATAAGTTACTTGGAGGAACTGTAGTTTACAATTTTATAAAAAAAAATTAAATAAAAAAAAATTGTTCCGGGACGGGGATTTGATCCCCGTACTTCCGTTTATGAGGTCGACTGCCTAACCCCTGAGCTACCGGCAATGACTTGAATGAACGCAAATTTACCAGTTTTCCCAGTTTAATGACAAACCTCTTCACATGTACACGTACACATATAGGAGAGTGTCATTTTTAACAATAGCATCTTGTTAAAACAACCTGAAAGATCGGTTTGAAAAATATTAACCACAAAATTGGTTAAAAATTGGTTAATTTAACAAGATTTTTTCTCTGGGTGTACAAATGTTTTTCATGTAAATATAACATGAATCGTGTTAATTAAAATACATGAAGATTTCTCTGGGTGCACTTGTAATCTGCGCTCAAGAATTGTGTCATTTAAAGTTGGTCCGGAAGTATTTAGAAAATTTTTTCAGCAAAGTGATTTTCAAAAAGGATTTAACGCCAAACATGCACCTATTTTTATAAAGGCAAGAGTTCAAAGAAAAATGGGTACTTGTTACTATGATCTAGAGGACCTTCAAGGACGATATGTAGGAAAGTATCACGCACAACACATATTTCAATGATTATTACCTTCCCAACCTGGGCTACCGAAACTACCACTACATTGACAAAAATCGAAGCAAACCGCACACATTCGCAGAAATGAGAAAAATTTTCGAAAAAAAACGCACACATTTACACAAATGAGAAATTTTCTTTTCGAAAATAAAAAAATATTTGACATTTTTATCAAATAGAAAATTTGAAAAAAAAACACAGACATTTTTTAATTTCAAAACAAATTTGTTTTTGTTGACCTGAACGAAACAATGTTTGTGGCACAGCGTGTAGATGCAGAACTTACAAGCCGTAGGTCCCGTGTTCAAATCTCGTCTGGGCTGAAAAAAGTTTTTTAAATGGAAATTTTTAAATTTCAAATTTAGAATGGTCTTTTGACGACAAGATCCAAAGCAGCGCAGTAGCACAGAGGGTAAAGTGATAAACTCAGGATCCGAAGGTCCAGCGTTCAAATCCAGTTCAGTGTGAAAAAGTTTCTATTTGAAAAGAAGTTAAAGAATGGTAAATAGGTATATAGAGGAACAGTGGTTAATTTTATTTGCAGAATCTTCAATTCAAAAAAAAAATTTAATAAAAAAAAACATTTTCCGGAACGGGGATTCGATCCCGGTTCCTTCCGTTTATAGGGCCAACTGCCTAACCCCTGAGCTACTGGCAATGAATTGAATGAGCGTCTATTTACCAGTTTTCCCATTTGAATGAGAAACCTTCACACGTACACGTTAAGGCATTCAATCCCGGGATCCCGGACGTTTTCTCAATCCCGGAAACCCGGGATTTTGAGTCCGGAATCCCGGGATTCAAAAAATGCATTGTTTAAGATATTTTTGACGTTTTTCTACAAAAATACTTTCGTGCATTTACTTTCAATCTAATTGGTAAATTTAAAAAAACCCACTTTTGTAGATTTAGTGCTACAAACACACAAAAATTGACAAAATTTTTGTCTATAACCATTTTTATCGATCTGAATAAAATTTTTTCAATTTAAACAATTTTTTTTTTACAAAAAAGATATTTGTTAAAATTATTTTGTTGACCGTATATTGAAAACTTTACGAATTGGATAAATGGTTTTGTATGGGTTTTACTTTTGAATGGACACCAATTTCAATAGTTTTAAACAACAGTTCGTGTATCTGTTCCCGCTATAATACTAAAACTACTGAAAATAGGTTTTTCGTGTGTAGCATGAAATGGAGCTGGCAGAATTTTATGATTATTAATATATATATTTGTCCAGGTCTGTCTGTCTGTCTGTCTTTCTGTCTGTCTGTCTGTCCCTAACGCTAACCGATTCAAAATTTACAACTCCACTTAAAAAATTTTTTTAAGTTGTTAACCTTTTTTTTTTTTAATGTTAGCTATTCTGGTGGTTTGTCCACACGACGCTGCGGTCGTGAGAAGGAACCAACCAGAGCCACTTACAAATATATCCACACATATATTTTTTCTTATAAATGTTAGCCGCCCTGGTGAGGTATCGAACCCACAACGCTGCGATTGTAAGTAAGATGAAGTAGCGAACTAAGCGCCTTCTCACCAGAGCCACTAATGCTCATACAATGCCTTTACCTAATATCGATTAACTTCATCAAGCCGCATGCAAAACGCTTTCATGTATATACACACACAAAAAAATCATTTCACATATAAAAAAATAGCTTCGACCTAAAGCTGCCACCTTTAAGAAAATAACACTGCCACAAGACTATTCTTGCCACCTATCACTATTTTCACCTATTACGGTGGTGTATTAGATTTTCATATTACACTTTCATAATACACTTTCCTATACACTGCATATATTCCCAGTACAACATTAAGGTCCGCACACATCAACGCGAAGTACCGCAACCGCAGCGAAACTTACTCAAAAATGTTTCTTGCAAATGCGAAAATATATTTGCTTAAGGTGAGAAATTTCATAAAAACAAATAAAAATGTGAATCATTTATAAATTGAAATTCCCGAAAAAAAATACTACAAAATGAACACCTTTCTTAGAAGTCACTAATAAAATTGTAAAAGGGGAAATCAAGACTTAAAAAAATTTATTTCTTGGAAAGCTGATTTTTGCTACAATAAAAGATTCAGATTCGGTTTTAGTACGTCAAAATACATAATACGAAAATAAAAATTGAAAAAATCCAATGAATAAAACACTTTGCAATAAAAATGATCGACAATCGGAAATAATGTTTAGCCGTAACAGGTGAAAACATTGTTAGGTGGCAACGCTAGCCTTTTGGTAATATTATTTCCTTAAAGGTGGCAATGGTAAATCAAAGCTATATTTTTGTGTGTATATACACATTCACCATACAGCTTGATGAACTACATCGCCATTAGCTCAATTTATTTTATAGCTGGCTGTGGTCAGTTGGGTAGAGCTTCCGCTTTGTCTGCGGCAGTCTTGGGTTCAAGCCCGTCACCGGTCGTATTTTTTTTTTGAATCCATTGCTTGATATTCTTTTTTTTTTTTTAATCTTTTTTTTTAATTCTTTTTTAATGGAACAGTTCAACTTTACACAATTACATCATCAAACAAAATTTATTTCTATTCTTTACAAAATTTAATAAAAAATTACATATTTCACAAATTTCTATAAAAAAAAATTACATTTAAATTTTGAAAACATAGAAAATATTTTTGCATCTAAAATATATTTAGTAAACATTTAATTTTTTAAAATTAGTGTGTTTTTTTCCCGTGCATGGCACGGGCAAATTTACTAGTAATCGTATAATAATATAAATGTAATTTAAAAAGAATTATTTGTTTTGTTTAATGTAATATTTAATAAATATTATTTCTTTGTCGAATTAAAATGGAATTAAACTTAAAATATTGTTGCAACAATTTTTTCTTTAATTTTATATTAATTATTGTATTTAATTGGAAAATCCCGAACAAATCCCGGGATCCCGGGATTGTAATTTCAAATCCCGAAATCCCGGGATTTTCAAAAACACTTCGGGATTGAATGCCTTAGTACACGTACACATATAGGAGAGAATCGGGTAATTTTTTCACAATGCCCTGTGTTCGTTACCCCAAACATTACGGGTAGTTTTACCTGATAACTACCGGTAATTTGTATGAAGACTACCGGTAGCTGGTTGGCAGGGTATACCCCCACACTCACTGTGGCAGGGTATACTAACTTTGTCACAACATTTGTAACGCCCATAAGGAGGCGTGTCCGGTAAAAGTATATATATTCTTGATCAGCATCACCTCCTGAGTCGATTTAGCGATGTCCGTCTGTCTGTCCGTCCGTCTGTCCGTCCGCACGATAACGGTCGCAGTTTTGTAGATATCGACTTGAAACTTTGGGTACATATTTTTCTCGTGAATACTGAGATCAAGTTCGAGAATCATCCAAATCGGAAAAAACTGGGCGTGGCTCCCATACACCGAAAAAAAAGGTAAACATTTGTCAAGTCTTTTTTATTGTTGTATTCGATTGGAAATGTTTAGAAACGTATTTTTGACATGATCCGAGGTTCCGAAGCCACATATATAAGGGTCTAAATGGGGTCTTGAGACTTTTTTTTTTTTTTGGGGGATTTGATTGGAAATTTTTAGAAATGTATTTTGGACATGGTCCGGGCTCCAAAACCACTTATAATTGGCTCAAAATAGGGTCTTGAGACCACATTTTTTTATGTTCCAGGTACTTCTTCCTACTGTGTGGGGGTATTTCAGCTTCGGTATAGCCGAAGATAGTCCACTCTCTAGTTTTTGTTCATTTTCTCTTTGCGACAAGCGGGATCAGCTTTTGAGTGCTTACAACCCCCAAAATCTGATTTTGGCAGGGGGGAATTGTAGTGGCGCTTGTAGCAAATTCGAAAATTTCTAGCTAACCGACCATAATTTCACTTTAATGTTAATTCGGTCTCATAACATCCTGTTTGTGTAAAGAAAATAAACATAATTTATGTTTGAACTAGAACTATGAAAGTTTTTCTTCTTGTGAAATTATTCCCTATAAACATCGAATCGTGCTTAACGAATCTAAAAGCCTTCCTATGATGAAAAATGCTTAAGATCATTCTTTTCCTGTTCCGGACGTCATAGAATATATTGATATTCACATATATTGAGTATGTAAGTTATTTTTGCATAATATTATTTTTCTCAGTTCAGTGAAACATAATTTTTATCGGAAATCTAAAATCGTTGAGTAAAATCCGCTAGTCCAATTAAAATATATCTCTCAACTTTAATCTAATTTCTTTTTTATCTGGCAATGGCGTAATTAACTATGGGAGAGGAATTGAAGCTGGTACTTTTTAAATTAAAAGTTTCGATTGTAGTCATAATGTCTTGGTATTTACCGAAACTTGGCTTAAACCAAATATTTTTTATTCAGAAATTCTGTGTGCTGGGTATCAAATTTTTCGGAGGGATCGTAAATGCAGGACTGGTGGTGGAGTCCTCATTGCAGTAAAAAACTTTTTCATCTGAGGAAATCATACTTTCAGATGTCTCTGACTTGGAATTTATTTGTGTACGAATTCGAGTTTTTAGTATCGATATTTTCGTTACTTGCTCGTATATCCCACCGAATTCCGATATTACCGTTTATCAAAGACATGTGTCGCTTATATCATTGGTTTACTCAAATGTTAAACCTGCCGATTCCATTGTTGTTTTTGGAGACTTTAATTTACCGAATATATCTTGGAATTTTTGTAGCGATTCAAACCAGTTTCTTCCGTATTCTTCTCGTGACTGTTTTAATGACTTTCTGGATTCATTTTCAGATATGAGTTTACAACAAATAAACGGGATTGAAAATAAGAATAGTAGATGTGTGATGCTTTTGTGTGTCCAGAAGATAACCGAATTTGTTCAAAACAACTTAGAACCAGTTTCTAAACCGTTGAAGTCATTTTTTTGCTTCAAGAATACAAATTTTGTTAAAATGAATCAACTCTTATCTGAAACTAGTTGGGACATGAACTTTGAAGATATTGACGACTGTGTATCAATTTTCAATTGTACGCTCAGCTAAATCTTCGAGATATGTGTTCCAAAGAACATTAAAAAGAATTCGAATGAACTTTGTGCTGTATGGTTTACAAAAGAATTGAGGAAACTTAAAACTTCGAAAACTCGGGCATTTAAAAGATATAAAATAACTTTAAACCTTCAAGATTATTCTAAATATTCGCTTCTGAGACATAAATATCAAGTACTTAATAAAAAATGCTATGATGAATATTTGAACGATTTGAAATCCAAAATGAAATACGATTCTAAAACTTTTTATAACTTTGTAAATTCGGAAAGGAAAAACACTGGTTTTCCAACTACAATGAAATGGAATGATCGTGAGTCCAACAATCCTACTGAGATTTCAAATATGTTTGCTGACTTCTTCAAAACGACATATTCTGATCATACTTATGGCAACACATCATATCCATATAACATCCCCACTTATATTTCTATTATCAATCCTGTTATAGAATCTGAAGATGTCTTACAACACCTAAAATCGTTGAAATATTCATATAGTACTGGTCCAGATAATATTCCTAGCTGTATTTTGAAAGTTTGTGCAGAAAGTTTATACATTCCACTTTCAAATATATTCAATGCCTCTATTGAAAGAGGTTATTTTCCGAATTCATGGAAACATTATTCCTCTTTAAAAAAATGGAACCAAATCATTCGTATCTAACTATAGAGGTATTGCTAAACTTAACACAATACCAAAGTTATTTGAACAAGTTGTCACAAAGAAATTGGTTCACTCGGTCACAACATTAATATCTCCTTCACAGCATGGTTTTCTGAGAGGTAGATCAACATCTACAAATTTATTGGAATTTTCTACATTAACAATAAAGGGATTTTCAAAGAATCTTTAAACAGATGTCATATATACTGATTTCAGTAAAGCTTTTGATAAAGTTAATCATTATCTGTTGATTAAAAAGCTTAAAAGATATGGATTCCCAGATGGGTAGAATCGTATCTGACAAATCGGAAGCAACAGGTGTTATTCGAATCATCAACATCAAAAACTATAGATGTCAACTCTGGAGCTCCTCAAAGAAGTCATTTAGGTCCTATTCTGTTTAATCTTTTTATAAATGACCTACCTTCTGTCATTAAAAATTCGAATGTACTGTTGTATGCTGATGACGTTAAATTGTTTCTATCCTATGACATCTTAGATCAACATAAGTTGTTACAATCAGATCTGACCAGTATAGCTATCTGGTGTGATAATAACTTCATGGAACTGAACTTGAAAAAATGTAAATTTATGACATTTGCTAGAAGACACCAATTTTCATCGCTGTATCATATAAATAACTGTAATCTAGAAAAGGTTTTTACTTTTGTGGACCTGGGTGTTACTATGGATCCAAAACTTCACTTTCATCTACATATTGATTTATGTGTGAATAAGGCGAGGGGTGTTCTACACAGAAAAAAAAGATAGGTTAATCTAACCAAAAAACATTGTAAAAAAACAATTTTTTATTTTATATGGAAAACACAAACAACAACTACAATTGTTGTGGTTAATCTAATCGTCAAAAAATTGTTAAATGATTTGCCAGCATGGTCGTATTTCGGCATATGATTCGCAATGTCATCGCTCGATGCAGAAATGCAACCATGCCGCAAATATTTCATAATTCTGAAACAGCATGACTTTTAATACAAGAGATAAAAATTATTATATATGGCTGTCTCGTTTACGCTCTCAAAGCAACAAGTGCTGCATAATATATGAATAATTTATATTCGACACTTGCCTCATGAAGTACTTGGTTCCATTAGTATGCGATACTATTGGTATTTTAGGGAAGTTTGTATGAAAATTGTTGGGTCGTAATAATAAAAACGTCTTAGAGCAATTGCTACGTGCATTTACTTTACTCAGAGATTTTACTTCAAATCAAAATTGAATGAAAATTATCGTAAAAAGTATTAAGTATTCACAAGAAAGTATCCGGTTGTATCTAATACAAAAAAATCGAATTTTCGCAGCACTAGAAGATGGCCTCGAAGTGGTTTACATTTTACATTTTTGATATTTCGACAACAATTTTATAATTAATTAATAACAAATATTGTGATTTTACGATTTTAAAAATTGTTCAGAATGTATTTCAACTCGTTTTTTCCCGGGAAAACATTAATTTCAATATTACAATATTATTGTAAACTTAATGAAATATTAAAATATTGCGTTTTGTGGAAGCGCGTTAGTTCTAAGTAATGAATATTATATATATTCGCAGTAGAAATGATGTTGCCCGACAAATTTGTGTACGAAATGTAAATTATCTCGTTTTAAAAGTCTTGGGCTTACATTAAATTAATTTAAGCTTCATAAATATATTTCAATACAACACATCTACAGAAATACCATACACATCAGCTATCTTTTTCTTGCATTCTTTTTCTAATATGTATCTATTTATTTTTTCGCTCAATTGGATAATTGCTTTCTCTGTCTTCCACAAAGTAATATACGAACAATTTTTAATTGTACGCCAACAACTTTGAGTCGGTTCCATTTACAACGTTTCTTGGTTGCTGCATTTTTAATCGTCTTTTTTGGTTAGATTTACCTACTTTTTTTTTTGTGTATAGGTTTCATTAAGAGATGGTCAAAAGAATTTAATGGCCCATTCGCTACCAAAAGCCTTTACATATCACTTGTAAGAATATGCATCAGTCTTGTGGAATCCACCATACAACTGCCACTCTGATAGAATTGAATCGGTTCAAAAACAATTTTTATTATTTGCTTTAAGAAACCTTCGCTGGAATCCGAATCAGAACCTACCTCCATACGAAATTCGTTTAAAACTCTTGGACATCCCTACTCTAAAAAACAGAGGAACGATGCTTAATGTAACATTTTTGATTAAATTGATAAATGGCTCTCTCAATTCTACATTTTTGCTTCAAAAATTGATTTTAATATCCCAACCCGTCGTTCCAGATCTTTCATTCCTTTGATATTAAGTATGTGCCGTTCTAATTACGCGCAGAATGAACCTTTTCGTTGTATTTGTAGCGATTTTAATAGCCTGTATTCTGTCTTTGACCTGTCAGATTCACTTAATAAAACTAAAACTTTTATTTTAAATGCACTTGATCACACTTAAGCCTTTGTTGCTCTTTCAGTTTTTGGACCGCTTAGGGTCTAACGAAATGACAGGGTTGCCAAACTCCACAAAGATCGACATTGTCGATTTTTTGAAAGTGTTGTATTTTTGTTGTATTTTATATATATATTTCAGCAGAATTTTGTTTTTTACTGTATATTGTATACAAATAAAAAAAAATTTTTAGCTGAATTCACATTCGTTCCGTTACTGTTTACTTAACTGTTCTATTTGTATTTGATTTTTTATATTTCGTATACAAAAAAAAAAACTAAAATTAATATTTGTAATCTTTGTCGCGTAAATTAACTGTTTTGTCTTTGTATTTTTGTTAAGTCTAATATCGTAAAGTAGAGAAAAATTATATTTGATCAAATTCATATTCGTCGCATGAATTCTGATGCTTCATAATATTTTCTTTTAATTCTATTGTTTATTATCACGTTAATCTTATGTTATGTTTGGAAGAATTCACTCTTGCATTCATAACCTAATTCGCGTTTTATTAATATGCGTTTTATCAGCTGATGATTTTAATCTATAGCTGAAACGAATTTCAAGATATGTTTACCCGCGATCGGTTACACAGCGTAATCCGGATTACGGCTGTTCGCTCACCAAATCCGTGCGTCATGCGGATATGCCCCTCGGTCGGTTGGGCGAGTAAGTGGGGCCGTTTGGAATCGTCGTTAAAAAAAAAAAAAAAATTATCTTTTTTTTCTATTGAGATTGGAAAGGAATTGTACTATCTTAGTTTTCGTATTCTAAGATAATTAAAAATATTTTAATATGAATAGATTCATATTACCATTTATCAACTACGTTCCATTTTTATTTAGCTCTGTATCTATGATACAAATTAAAATTACTTTCTGAAATTTGTTTCGAGATTACAATGAAATTATTTTTCCAAATTTAATTAAATAAAATCTGATTTTATAAAGTTGGATTTCTAGCTACATATTACATCAACTCCATCATGGTGCAACAACATAGCCAATCAGCAAGTTTTCTTCTTATTTTTTCCACTTTTTATTAAATTCTCTTCTTTTTGTTTTATTCATCTATTCTATCACTTCTTTCTATCTACGCACACATAAATTGAAATAGTTTAGCTGTAGTAGCGTGAGTCTACAGGTGCAAGGATGCAAAGAATCCCACTCCAATTGCCGACGAGCCGAGCCGGATACGAAATGCGTGCACCGCGACCTTTTGCCTGAAAAACATTTTTGATCTGAAAACACTTCTAACCGTTACATATGTACTACACCGACTCGTCTATTTCTCAGCAAGCGTTGATTTTTTTCTTCTAAAAATTTAAACTGAAGTTTTTGAATCTAAAAATAGAAACTCACAAAAAAACGTTGTTTATTTTCTGCTTCATATATATTACAGTTTAGGCACAGAAAAATTGTGCCTGTTATAGATCAGTTTGAATTTCTTATTTCCAACTTGCAGAGGTCGTAGGTTCAAGACTGGCTGGCGGCAAATTAGTTATTTATTTATTATAAACATTTAAATACGTGCGAATTACACTTTCGTGCTAAAAAATAAAACAATTTAAGTTTTTTATTTTAGTGTATTTTATAATAGTGAACCGAGTTCTTCGGCTGTGATCTTAAGACTAAATTATTTTCTAACTCTAAATTATTTTCTAAATACTTTGGACGAACCTTGTTCGTCAAAAGCAAAAGGTGTGGAATTTAGTGCACCGTGGGAAATGATAAGTAAGCACATTTTGCCTTAGACGTAACTTGCGTAATGAATTTCTATAGGAGATACTGATTTCCAAATATTAAAATATTCAAATCACATTTAAATAAAAAATATTTAATTCTACTATGCGTTTGTTCGCTCAGTGTAGTTAACCTAATCTAACGATTTGGACAACCCATGTATGAGGCGTCATCAAGGCGATGTTGACATCGATGGATGTTGTCATCGTCCGGATGGCGTCATATGTTGGAATTGCTGAGGGTTACGGGGCTATCTATTCAAATAGAATAGTAACGCTTTAGACGTAGCGGTCGGGTGGGTCTAACCAAATTTCTAGCTAGAATATTTGGATGCAATTTAATCTTATATGCATATTTTGTTGTACGTTTGGGGATCTCATTGGAAATTGTCGGTATTCGTAAATCTAGATATATTTGTGCATTTCTTATAAACCATGGAGTTACACCGATTTGACCCAGAACTTTCGAATGCATTCTTTGTAGTTTCTCAACATTTGATGGAGAAGCTGTTCCCCAGAGCTCAATCCCATATGTCGATATGGGTAGCGTTACCGTTGTGCGACTTAAGTGTCAATTTGGCACTTTTTTAACCTTCTTGTCACCATGATACCACTTTTTCCAAAAAGGCTAAATTTGAAACTTTTTAGTCAACTTGTGTGACTTTTTCCCCTTTTTCCATTTATTTTAAAAATCGAAGAAAAACGTAGTTAACAACATTAGTTTTCAATATATAGAAAAAAAATTACAAAATGAATCACTTTGTGCAAAAATCTGAATATTTTTAAATATTTTTAATTTATTTTTCAAAACCGTGCAAATTATCAGCTGGCGGCAAGCACATTAAGGTTAGACAAATCTATAATTTATTCTTCAAATAGCAAACCAATAAAGTGACGATTTAAAAAAAATAAAAAAGAGTAAAAACCAAGTTTTTTAAAATATAACTCTTTAACCGACTAAAAAGCAGAAAATAAATTTCCTTTAAATTAATTTCAGCAATCTCGATTTAAAATAAGGGTTTTTGGGTACTTTTCTCCGAATTGCAGACTTTAAAGTCGCCAAAAACGCTTAATTTTAAATCGAAATTGCTGAAATTAATTTAAAGGAAATTTATTTTCTGCTTTTTAGTCGGTTAAAGGGTTATATTTTAAAAAACTAGTTTTTTACTCTTTTTTATTTTCCCTTTTTTTTTGTAACCCCCTTTTTCCCCTATTTTTTCCTACAGGGCCTAAATTTCGGCCCTGTAGCTTTTTTAAACTTTTTTTTTCTCTCCCTTTTTTTCCCTTTTTTACACTTTTTCCCGAATGCGAACCTAAGTAAAAAACTTCAGCCTTGTAGCTTACAAAATACGGAAGTTAGAACTTTAAATTGGCTCCATCCCGCTCCCCTTTGCCCCCACACCCCCCTTTCCAAAGGGTACAAAATTTTATCATTGTAGCTTGAAGGAATTGGAAATTATGGCATGTTTAAAAAAAAGGGGTCTGAGTCGCCCCACGACCCCCTACGCCTCTGATGGACACCAAATGCATTGTCACCGGAGTTCTATCAGTGTTCCAAATTTCAGCTCTCTAGCTCATGGAAGTGTCTGAAAAAGCTCGCCGCAGATTTGAGGATATATATATATAGTCCACCCAAAGCAAGTTAATATAAGGGTTATAAAAACAAAAATAGATGACAATATCAAAACAACTCGTTGCTTTTGACGAAGTATTTGGTATTGGTTTTCTATCTGAAGCTCAACTATCTGCAAATGTATAAGGGAGTGTCGGGTAATTTGGCACGTCGAGTAATGTGACAGTAGAGCTTTTCTCTATGTTGTTGTTGGAATTTTTGATAACTGTAAATGACGAAAGTAGTTGTTTTACTCAAGCTTTACTTTCTGTAAAAAACGACTCTATCGCACGTGCTTACACCGGTGTGACACTATTTTACTACAAAAAACATAGTAATTTAAGGCAACTCATCGATGGAAAATGATTACAGATGAATAACTTTTTCTTTTTCGAAATCTGATAACGCTTGTTTTGGAAATGGACGCCTCACTGAAATGAACATCTTTTGTTTTCCTCTTTCTTTTTCAATATTATTATGTTAAGCGGCTTTTTTTTTTAATAAAATACATTGAAAAAAACGTGTGCCACCTTTTTATGACAAATCCCCTTTTTTTTGCCCGTTTTCCAAAATTTTCAACGGCAACCCTGCTTGGGTGGTTTTTTCGGACAAAGCCGAACTTCCGCTTTTTTTTTCACATACGGCTAAAACCGAAGTCGAAGCTCAATATAAAGACAAAATGAAAAAAATATAAAAACATTTTTCCAAAACATTGAAAATGTTTTATATCTTAAATTAGGATTCTTAATGAACCCTTAGTAAGTGAATGATTATGTTAAATATTTATTCATTAAGTAAATTAATATTTAAATTAATCAATAACTCAATCGTGCAAAATTAGAACGTTTTGATACTCCATAAACAAAACGTAACATTCTTATAGATTTTAACGCTGAACAAGATGGCGTTCCATCACGTCAGGTTTCTGAGAAATTCAGGATCAAGAAAATGTTGAAAATGACCAAATTCAATAATTTATCAAAGTTAGAAAAATTAAAAAAAAAAAATTCTTACGTCATCTTTAAAAGAAGCTATTTCTCATATTTATACCCCCACACTCACTGAGGCAGGGTATACTAACTTTGTCACAACGTTTGTAACGCCCATAAGGAGGCGTGTCCGGTATGGAAAAGTATATATATTCTTGATCAGTATCACCTCCTGAGTCGATTTAGCGATGTCCGTCTGTCTGTCCGTCCGTCTGTCCGTCTGTCCGTCTGTCCGTCCGCACGATAGCGGTCGCAGTTTTGGAGATATCGACTTGAAACTTTTTTTACATGTTTTTCTCGTGAATACTGAGATCAAGTTCGAGAATCAGCCAAATCGGACAAAAACTGGGCGTGGCTCCCATACACCGAAAAAAAGGTAAAAATTTTTCAAGTCTTTTTTATTGTTGTATTCCATTGGAAATGTTTAGAAACGTATTTTTGACATGGTCCGAGGTTCCTAAACCACATATATAAGGGTCAAAATGGGGTCTTGAGACCAATTTTTTTTTTTTTTCGGTGTATTTGATTGGAAATGTTTAGAAATGGATTTTGGACATGGTCCGGGCTCCAAAACCACCTATAATTGGCTCAAAATAGGGTCTTGAGAAAACATTTTTTTATGTGCGAGGTACTTTTTCCTACTGTGTGGGGGTATTTCAACTTCGGTATAGCCGAAGATAGTCCACTCTCTAGTTTTACGATTGTTTGTTTGTTTTGAATATGTGAATGGTATATTTTAGTACCATTTTTTTTTTGGACTCTAAATTACAGTGAAAAATAACGTGGGACTCCATAAAGAAAACCTTTGGATCCTTAAAGATTTTTTCATACTAAACACGATGGCGTCTACAGCAATGCTCCACCTCGTCTGGTTTTTTTAAATAAACAAGAGCATTTTGCATATTGGGTGTAAAATTAATTTTGGGTGTAAAATTAAAATCAAAAAGCAGACATATTGCTTCTTAACGGATTTTGGATGCTGATAAAGGTGGTGTCCAAAGAAGGTGGATTTTAAACTATACCGCGAAACTGACAAAAATGGTTTAGGTGGTTTGAAAATGGTTGCTAAATTCTGTAGTAGATTTTTCTTCGAAATTCTTGTCTGCAATGATTGATTTAAAAAAAATAGAAATTGTTCACCTTTTACATATTTTTGACATTCGGCCGTACATTCGGCTTCGCCCTTAATATTGGCCAACTATGGGCCGAATGTGGCCGAAGCCGAATAATCGGTCGGACACTAACCTATATTCATAAGAATTTTATTAAATTTGTTTTTCTTTAGTCGTCTACTGAATAAAGACTGATAAAAACTATAATAATAAGTACAGAAACTTTCATTACAAAAATATGTTATGTGAAGCTAAAAAAATTTACCGATTAATATTGTAATTTTCATGACAATCGTCAATAAAATATTGTGTAATACAAACTTTGCATCTTACGTTTTTTTCAATTAAAACGGGTATTTTTGATGAAAATCCAAATATTGCAAAAATCCCGATACCGTCCCTGGATTGCAAAAAATAAATCCCAAATTCCCGGGATTTCCAAAACCTTTCGGGATTGAATTTCTTAATGGGCATTCACCACACACCCACTAAGTTATGGAACCTGACCTGGTAACGGCTCGATAGGTTGAAAGTGCACAAAACAAGCTAAAATTAAGATTATACGTTCAAAACCAAGCCGATTTGGTCATGAATATCAGCCGTAAAAGCTCGTAAAATCTTAAATCAAGCTCGAAAAATCTCATTTTAGGACTAATTTTAGGAGCGGAATTATGCTGAAACGATCCTAATTTAAGATGGTTCAAGCTAATATATAATCTTCATTTAAGATTCAATGAGCTTATTTTAGAACGGCCACTTATTGAATTTCAAAATTCGATATTCGAAATTATTTTACCCCCAAAAGAAATGAATAGAAAAAGTATCAATTTTATACAAATGGGATAATTGTAATTGAATTTAAAATCTTGTATGTTGTCGGGGAAACATTAAGCTGTGTAGATATGTGATGCAATACATCTTCAGCTGTAGTGTCACTTACAAACCGTAAAATAAAAATCGATTTTCTCGGTGGGACAACAACAAGCTTTTTAGATATTTTGACAGTATTAGGACCAGAAGCCGGTTTTGGAGCAGTATTATGAATAGGATCAGCTGTAATAGAAGTTGTTTTAGCGGACGAAATTATGAAGTCAACTTTGTTTTTAGGACAGTAGTTTTCTTGATTAGCGGCAGTTGATTTAGCGACGTATTTTCCCTTTGTATGAGCAACGTAAGGAGAAAGGTTAAAGATTTCAGATAAATTCGGTACAAAACCAATTGGAGTGTACAATTGGTCCGATTCTAAATCAATAGTGGAAATAATATTTATTTAAATTTTTGCGCGCGCTCTTTGGAGAAACGTAATCTTCTTCCGAAAACTTAAACTCTTTGAAAAAGCTCTCATAATCGGCTAATTTCGTTTGGATACCGACATCTCATTAGCGATTTCTGAAAATCCCTTTCTGGTTTGACGAATCACCCTAACAATAGTCGCGTCGACTTTGCGGCAATCGGTGCAAAATCAACGCAAACCGCACTTTCTGTCCTTAAGGTCATCAATCACACGTGCCTTTAAGGAAGCGCAATTGCAATGGTAAATGCTTTCGCAAATCCAACAAGAAACCAAAAATACTGATTAAATAAAAAACGTCAAAAAGGACAGCTTAAAGTTCACGGAATAAATATATTGATACAAACAACAAAGTTGTAAATTTTGTTGTTGTTATACTTAGTTTAGTATAACAGCAGCACAGGAATTAGTGAAAATATCACAAAACACACTTGCAATGGTCAATTTTCACAATATTCGATTCACTTAGCAAGAAACCTATTTATTTTATCGATTAAGAATCACTTTGAATTTAATAGAACAATAGAACTGCTCAAAAATATTAAATTAAATTGTAGCAAAAAATGCACTTTTGCTACAGTTGACAAGGTTGCCAGGTTTACTTTTAGTATTTACAAGTATAGTATTTATAATGGTATAAAAATATTGAAGTGAGATCGACGTGAAGATGTCATCCGCCGGCTACAGACTTAAAGGTGGCAACAAAAAAAAATTCAGAGGTATCGATTTTAGTACTTATTCAAATCGCTTTATTAAAATTTATCGATATTAGTATTCAATTAGAAATAAGGTGATACAATTCATAATACTTTAAAACTAATGTTTGGGGCTTAAGCATTCCGGCTCCTTTCCACCTGTGAATTGTAACCAATGAATTGTTAAGTTGTTCAAGCGCTCGTTGACACGTTGCAGCTGCGTTCAGAATTGCAGTTTCATATGTCGCATGTGATCTTGCCAGACAGTTTATGCAATATCGATGAATCTTGGCAGCGTCAACTCGTTGCTTTGGCGTCGTGGCAATGAATCGACCACAGTAGCGTAGGGAATCGATTCGGTTGCATAGCTTGCACTGGTGAATGGTGGCGCAGCGACCGTGTTGGTTTCTGTGGAATAATAAATATTATTACCAGGAAATGGAAAATGGAATGATGAATGATGGGGTATGCGTAAATAATTAGGAAAATTAAATGATGAATGATGGGGTATGCGTAAATAACTAGCATATATTGTAGGTGTGAGTACCCAGAGTTTTACAATTGGCTGTTTTAAAACGCCGCTTTGCGTTGCCACACTGAGTGTGGGTACAAAAAAAACCACAACAACAACACAACCCTGCGTTCTTGGAATCAGGTCAGGTTTTTGAGGAGTTCAGGACCAAAGAGTCAAAAATGGCTGATTTAGAAATAATAATTAAGCTATTACGATATTTGGGATTTTTACTGAAAGTTTTTGTTTATGTAATCGTTTAGTGCTATGGTTATCCTTTAAAATGAGCTATAGGTTGTAAATTTGTGATGTCAATTTCCAAAAATATGAACATTTTCAAAAAAAATTAAATTTTTGATTTCATAGTTTTTTCTTTAGACTCTAATTTAAAAAAACTGGACGACATAGAGCAATTCTGTGGACACCATCTTGCTAAGCAACCAAAATCTTTTAAGAAGCAAAAGGTCTGATCTTTGGAGTATGTAAAATTATATGGACTGTGAGTCCTTTTAATTTTATACCCAAAATGCAAAATGCTCTTGTTTAGACTCTAATTTAAAAAACTGGACAAGATAGAGAAATCCGTGGACACCATCTTGCTCAGCACCAAAAAATCTTTAAGGATCAATAGGTTTGGTTTTTGAAGTACTAAGTTATATTTCAATGCATTTTAGAGAATAAATATACAGTATGCCGCCAGAAAATTAGAATAACTATGAAATTTTTGAATTTCCCCACCAAACAGGGCTTTGAAGAAGAAAAAAAATCATAGTAGGCTTTTTTTTTGGTTTTTTAGTTTTGAGTGAAGTTTCAAAGATTCGTTTCAAAGATTCGCTTCAGTTTTTGATAAAAAATTAAAATTGCAGTTTTGGCAATCGGAAATAAATTTAGTGAGTTTATCGGAATTTTTTTTTTTTTTTAATTTTTTTTTATTTATGGGATTTTTTAAAACTTAGAACTAACAATAATTTTTAACGGTACAAATTTCACATTATAATTTAATAGTTGACCTAATCCAACGATTTGGACAACCTATGTAGTTATCATTCATAGGGGCGTCCTCAAGGCAATGTTGACATCGATGGCATCGTCCGGATGGCGTCATATGCTGTATGTTGGAGTTGCTGAGGGTTATGGGGCTATCTATTCAAAAGCTATAGAATAGTTACGCTTTAGACGTAGGGGTCGGGTGGGTCTAAACAAATTTCTAGCTAGAATATTTGGATTCAGCTTAAGCTTATCTTTGTTCTTTGGTGTACGCTTAGGGATCTCATCGGAAATTGTCGGTATTTGTAAATCTCGCTGCAACGATTTGACGCAGAACTTTCGACTGCATTCTTTGTAGTATCTCAACATTTGATGGAGATGCTGTTCCCCAGAGCTCAATCCCATATGTCGATATGGGTTTAATTACGCTTTTATATAAAAGGATTTTGTACTTGGTGTTGAGTTCAGATTGTTTCGAAAGGAGCCAATTTAGTTCGATTTTTTTTAATTTGATTTGTGTATTTTTAGCTTCGATTTGTGTATTTTTAGCTTCGATGTGCCTTTTCCAAGTGAGCCTGCGATCGAGATGCATTCCAAGGTATTTGGTTTCACGACACTGTGGTGTAAGCTTTTCCATGAATTGATGCAGATCATTCTCGTTTTTCGCCTTCAGTTCATTTTGGAGTTTTCAGCTTTTTTTTCAGATAGGGTGATCTGAACGTTTGTCAATCACGCCTTATTGATCTCTTTTCTGTTAAGAGCGCAGCTATATTTTGTGGCACAAATTCCTTTTTTGGGTAGTGTTATTAATTTTTGGGGTCGCTGCCAGTGCTGCGTTTGTAAGTAGAAGGGTAAAGTTACGCACTGCCGCATTCAGTTGCTCCACAGTTTTCAGCGACACATGCAGGGTAATGTGTGAACTTATATATTTTCTGAATTTAAGCCAATTCGTATACATACTGGTGAGCTTGTCGGGTGGGTTGTCTTCTGAATTTGGCTCATATTTTACTGTGATAATAGTGGGTGTGTGATCAGACGTGAGTTCCACTGAAGACTCAATGGTTAGTTGAGTTCGTTTAAGGGTCTTGATTATTGCAAAATCAATAACGTCTGGAATTTTGAGTCTGTCTGATGGCCAGTATGTCGGCGTGCCTGACGAAACCACATCAAGTCTGCTGGTAGTATTCCATAGTAATCTTCCTTTGGGCGAAATCAGACGAGAGCCCCAATAAGTGTGTTTGGCATTAAAATCTCCAGCTACGAGAAATTTTTGGCCATGTATTGCAAAAAATGGCTGAAACTGCTGTTCAGTTATTTTGGAGCTGGGTGGACAGTAAATTGCCGATATTGTTAGTCCTTTTATGTATTCATCAAGTCCTTAATTAGAATCGCTGATCCGCCTCGAGCATTACCACCTGGGTGTTTAGTGTCGTACAACTTGTATCCGGGTATATTAACCCATTAATGACGAGAGCGAAATTTTCGGAATTTTTTCAAGATTTTTTCAGGAATACCTAGAAATGGCCTAAAAAACGAATTTCAAACTTTTTTTTTTTGGACCGCTTACCGTTTGCCCAGCCCTGGCCGTTACCATATGGTAACACTCGTCACAACCCTAGCAAAATTACCTAATTTAAGATATTATTGTTTTTTAACTACTTTTTTTTTTAATTCTTGAAAGTTTGGCAATGTTTTAAGATTTATTTTGAAAAAAAATTTGTATCGACCAATTTTTTTAAATCTACATGTTTTTAAAAAAAAAAGTGTTGTTAAAAAAAATTCTATAAACTCAGGAGCATTTCTGATCACAAAAGTTTCTTCAGCAAAGTAATTTGTTTTTAAAAAACGCACATTTTTGTATAGGCCCCCAGGAAAAAAGTTAGAAAAGTAGGTCAGTTTTCAACTAGGATTTTCTTGATAAGTGTCCTGGTAGTCATCATAGAATGGGGTCCAATAGACCTTTTCAATAGTAATCAAGTTGATATTCGTAAAATTTTGGTAGTCGTTCAAAATTACTACAAAAGGCTGGCCTAATTATCTGTCCGCCACTGTATATAATATGTATCTCCACCTACACCAAAATACTGCTTAGGTTTTCAATAACATAAGAAATATCTCCATATGAACTGAAATTGGAAAGGTCCTCGTCATCATTTGATATACACAATTTACATGGCTGTAAAAGAGGTGTACGATGAAGACCATAGGAAGTACCTCCTTCATCTTCCTCCTAATAATCTTGTCCAGCCGGATAAAATTATGCTCGCCTTAATGTCTTCATCGTAATGTAAATTTGTTAAAAAACAATTGAGTAAGTTTTAGCCGGTCGAAGTAAGCCTATATATACCATACACCCTTCCATCTGAGACCTGGTCGCCATCTTCCACTCATTCCACCGACGGTACTCACATGTTCTCCATTTAGTAGTACTTTTTTACGTTCATCAGCCCGGCATGACCTAGCCATTTTAGACGTGGATTTTCTATGCGTCATGATATCATGTCATGATCGGGGTATTGCTCATATAGCTTTTGCGGCACTCACCATCGACGCAAAGCGGACAATTTTCCTTACGGAGAATTTTCCTACCACAATTCCCGTGAAATTGGGTAACATTTGTTACAAAACTCGACTTTCACTTGTATGGAAGGTAGTTGTGGCAGTTGATCGATTTCGCCCATTTGCATTACCAACTCCTTCTAGGACCTCCAAAGGATAATTTCAATGTTTGGACCGCCTAGCTTTCATTTAGCTCCTTCAATAGCCCATACCAATCAAAATAACGGACAGACATACGGATATGGCTAAATCAACCTAAGAGGTGCTGCTAATTTTTCATAAGCATACCAAGTACATAACCACACTTTAAAGACAATTTAGTGATAAAATATATTTAACTTTATATGAAAGAAGCTAAAAAAAATATATTTCAAACCAATATATAGATAAAATTTACTTCATTTTAAAAAAAATGCTCAAATTTGTACGCAAATATGTATATAAACACGTACAAAAAAATTATTTTAAATCTGAATATTAAAAAAAAAATTTTTAATAATTATATTAAGTATACAAACACACTTTCTAATTAATATACAAATAAAATATATTACATTTTACATAAAAAAGCTCATACAAACATTTTCAGTAAGAAAATTTAAATTTGCTAGGGTTGTGACGAGCGTGCCCATATGGTAACAGCGAAATTCAAAATGATAAAAAGGTTACACAGAAGTTATAAATAATTTTATTTTATACGTTTTCTAATACTTTGATATTCTACCCAAATGCCAAAAAAAAATATTCAAAATATATAACTTTTTATGGCAATGAAAAATATTCTTACTGGAAAGGTCGTGACTTTTCGCTGTTTTTGCCCACTTTTTAAAAACACTACTTTTCAATTATCCGCCACGATCGCTACTGACGAGCGATTGCTTAGAGTTACATATATATCAAAAGAAAGATCAAAGTAAGATTTATAAACATCAAAAAACGGATTAGTGATATTCGTTCAAATATTTTTTTAATTGCACATACCGTAGAGCGCTATTAGCGTTACCATATGGGCACGCTCGTCATGAATGGGTTAAAAATGTGTTTTTGGGTCAAATGGGTCTATGAAATTAGCATTACAGAGTATGAATTGAGGAATTATATAAGTTCCAATTAATGTTGGCATAAGCCATTCGCGTTCCAGAAGGATATTTTTATCGCATTCATGGTTTATTATTTTTAAGGGTCTGGATTAGCATGTTTTGATTGCGTAACATCTCTTGCATCATAGTTTGCATGCCGTTCATAAACTGCAACATGTTTTGCATAAACATCTGGAGTGTTTGTTCAAGGCCAATGTTCTGTTGGGCGGGTTGAATAACTGGTGGTAATGTGGGCGGCAGGAGTATTTCCTTTTCGCTGCCGAAAACTTTGTTGAGATGGGCGGTTAAAGGACTTAACTCTTCCAAACCGAAAAAATTAAAAATTTAACAAATTAGATTCGGTTTTCCTCAGGCGTTGTGCAAAGAAAATAGAAGATAAATTCAAATTTCAAAATTAGTATTTATTTCTATAGAATTATATATAAATTGGAGTAATATATAATTTCGAGTACAAAATAGTTGGAGGGCGTTACCTTTGATGGCGTTGGAGAGTTGCTGCTGCCTTTCCTTTTTAGTGATGATCGACAATTAAAAAACATAAACAATTTTTACCGGAAAAAGACATTTTCTCTCTTTTTAGTACTTAATTCAGCTACTACACTAACGCCCTATACAGTTCACCAAATTAAGTAGGCTTAAAACTATACAGTGCTACTCAAAGAACAAAGAACGTGGAGACCTCCAAAACTCTTGCGACCATCAACTTTGGCCAGATGGCCACTTGCACTTACGGGCAAACGAATGCCGGGGGTTTCCGGAAGCATTTTGAATGCATTAAACGTGCGCGACTTGTTGAAAATATTGAATCAAAGCACAGGTGAACCGCAATATTTCTTCCGTTCCTTGATTTGAGCCGAATCAGCACCTCCGCGAATGTTGGCACGCATCCAGTGGCTAACGAATTTAGGTTAGGTTGAACATTTCCAATATAATTTGTTCGCTCTCTTTTTCTCTCCCTCTCTGAAATGACAGTACTAGATTTTTTTCTGCAATGGGTGTGCTCACAACAATTGTATTTTTTCAAACACGATGATACGACAATACGAGACCCTTGTGAATTCCCTAATTATAAAGGAAAAAATGTATATGTATGCTCTTATGCTCTTATTCTAAAACTCAATATAATGCGATTCATCTTATTTCTATGGTGATCATGTAATAGTAGGATAAATTATAAAAGAGATTCAATTCAGTTTATTCACAAATGTAGTAAAGATGTGTACGACTGGCACAGTCCGGATTTGTCACAGCTCTTGACTAAGTGGCCCAAACGTCCGAGGTCTAGGTCCACCTGTTTCACCAGCGGGAACGGTTTCTTCAGCCTGTGGATGATGGCCCAAACGTCCGAGGTCTAGGTCCACTCACCACCGTAGTCACACTCGGAGTTTCTTCGTCGCTGGAGGAGTTCCGAAATCGCCGAGGCCCAAACGTCCGAGGTCTAGCCCAGAGAGCTTCATTTGCTGGTGGCGTAGCTGACTGTTGTCTAGCCCGGTCAGCAGAATGAAGCAGAGTGTGGTATCGGCTCCGTTCCTCATTATATGATATAGACGAATTGATTTATTATTTCTGCCCAGTCGCCACTTATTAGGAGGTAAATTGTAATTATATCTTTTGAGGGTATTTTCATTCATATTTATTGGGAAGTCATTTCAGACATTTCTTAAGGCTTCGATCTAGCGCTATGTAACATATAACGTATTGAAGTATAGCAGTGCACGCAGTAGTACCGGCCTTATTGCTCGTCGGATGGGGGGGCTTCTGGGCTTTTCTGCAACCGTACCAAACTGCCACAATTAAATTTATTATTTGCGTGCTAAACAACTAAGAGAATGGAAAGAAAATTTATAGAAAATAAGGAGGGAAAAACGACATAAGAGAGGAAGAGTTAATTTAACATTTAAGGAACTCGTCTGCAAGAGATGCAAGGAAATAATGCGCGGATGTAATTGGCACTATCGTTCGCCCACCCAACCATGATCACCAAAACCAACCGAATTTATGGGTGATCCCATTTATGTTCACTCACAACAGATTACACCAAAAGAAGGGAAATCAAACAGTTATTTAAGGGTCTAGCACGAAATCATTTTGATTTTATTACTAATGTGAAATTCATATTATTCGAAATTTATTCATTGGTACAAGATTTAATTCAACTTTTGAACTTATTTTAATCAAAATACGCATTGGTATCAGAGAGAGAGAAAAATAAATTGTAAATAAAAAAAAATTAAATAATGAAAAATAATTAAGATTAAATCATAGGCAATAATGGTTACAACTAGTGCATTTCAGATTATTACTGACTATACTAGAGAAAAGGGAAAAAATTTTATATACATATAGAATCAAAAGTTTTATATATATTAGCGCAAATTTAAGGTCGAAAAACCAGTGTGACAAAATTTTACCCATAAATCTGTTAACCAATAAATGTAATCAGAGAACTGAGCTACAACAAAAAAAATGAAAGAAAAGGAATGAACTCACATTACGATATCGTTGCTCCTACGTCGAAAGATCTTTCGAAGAGACGGCATGCTAACGCTGTTGTTGGAAAATAGAGATGATAATTATGTTCTCTTGCTGCTACTGTTAACACATTTTGGCCTTTGAGACACTTATTTTAAAACTATTTTACTTTTAAATTTTTCTTATTAATTCCATTTAAGTAGAATAAAATTAATTTTTATGTATGTACAAAAGAAAATAACAAAAGCAAAGACCAATTGCAAAAAAGCTTTTATCAGAAGCATTGCCACATACAAAAAAAAATCGATGGCTTTAATAATTGTTCTCGCAAAATTTGGTCTGTACTTTTGTTATAACGGTACCCACATTCTTTTGTTTAAAACGGGAAATGCAATAACAAAAAAAAAGAACTACTTAACATGTTTTACCATTTTAAACAGTTTCACATATTTGGCCAAATTTTCTAAATTTCCACTTATTTCACTAATTAATTTTTCTAAAAGGAATTCACAATATATTTTTAATTTTTAGCTTTTTTTAAAAAGAAATCTTTTCATGTCTGAAGACTTTTCACTAATTATTTCTTGTTTTCTTCTACTTAGTTTTTTTTTCATTAATCAATTAAAATTTAATTTTCAGTTTATGCCATTTTAGACAAATTTCCTATTTTTTTTAAACGAATTTCTATTTTTTTTTCTCCATGCTAATAATTTTCGTATTTTTACCACCGCCACGCACTACACCATCGTCGATCTTAACCGCGCCGCCATTTCGCCAAACTGATGAAGAGAAGCCGAAATACCTCCTTTCAGGCTTCGTTTAAACAAAAGCTTTTTCGTGTTGGAGTCTCGCCTTTTTTTGTTTGTACAAACCAAGGCGCCAATCTGCATACATAAGGCAATGATTTAGAAATTTGAAATTAAAGGAAAGATCGAAATTATGATAGTTACCTAGAGAAATTGGCACCAACATAAACGAATGAGAGAGTTTAGCAACTCCCAAGAAAAACCTTAATTTCCGAGATTAGATATATGTAGACAATCTAAAAAAGTTGGGTATTTTTCTGGGAATACCCCGATCAGTATTTAAAAAAAACAAAAAAATGTTATGCATCAAATTAGTCTCACCTAAAAATTTTGGTTTTCACCGAAAAGTTAGAAATTTGCCTTTTCAGACTGAATTTTGTCTTGACAAAATCCACTTGTTAAAACTATTTCGCTGATTGAGAGATGAAAATAAATGGAAATTAAATTAATTTCATGTAGAAATTAATGAAGAATTTTAAATTGTCGGAAAATTTTAAATTAGTTAAATTACTTACTTTTTCTTAAGCGTTCATAAACAAAAAAAAATATAATTATTTAGACAAAATTAATTTCCTTTGGATATGTTTCAACAAAAAAAATTAAATTTTTTTAACTTTTCTAAGAATGATCTTTACTAGACTGTTGCTGGTCAACGAAAAGACCGACTCAAATTTCTTTTGGCGAAAGGTAGGCTCGGTTTCAAGACGTGATTTGGCGCAAATTGATTAGCTAACGCTTCCCTTCCAGAACTTAGCCAACAAAAAAACAAATCAACAATATCCGTAAACGTCAACTAGTCGAGGCAAGACTTTGGTGCATGCAACTTTTGACAGTTAGATGGCGTTAGTGAGCATTCGTTTTAAAATTGAAATTTAACTGTGGTAAAAGTAATCTCGCTATAGTGTAAGAAAAATAATAATAATTACTTATAGCTAAGGCAAGCGCCACTACAATTCCCCCCCCCGCCAAAATCAGACTTTGGGGTTTGAGAATCAAAACACGAAGCTGATACCGCTTGCAGAAGCAAACAAAAACAAAATTTATAAATTGAAATACAAATGTAATTGAAAATTACTGTCTTATGTCCTTTGCATGATATTTTCCCAACAGGTTTCCCCCCAAATCCTCAAGCTCGTAGTAGCTATTACCTAGCTTTCTGCGTATGTGAGCCTTTACGAAAATAGGAGCCAATTTGGCATTATAGCCATGTTCAAAGTTACTCTGTTTGAAATTCCTTCGGAAAACTTCCTGACCAATGTCATAAGAGACTTCTCTGGCACGAAGGTTATAGGTTCTTTCGTTGCGTACAAACTGTTTTTGCATCAACTCTGCAGCTTGTTTAGCCATAATTTGAAGCGAATCATTTCGATCAAAGCGAACAGTGCGGTCATCCAAAATTTCCAGCTGACGCAACAGAGGATAAGTTGACGCATTCGTAACCATATGTTGGCCGAAGGCTAAATAATAGGGTGAAGTTCCAATAGCAGAATGTATGGCTGAACGCAATGCACAACATATGTTACTTAGTAATTCGTCCCAGTTTTTCTGATCGGGCTCGACATAAGATTTAATAGCTGATAAAACTGACCTGTTCACGCGCTCTGAAGCATTAGCTTGGGGCGCATGTACCGCAGTATAAACGTGTCGTACACCGTAGCGTTTAAGAAACTCATTGAATTGATTCGCCTTGAATTGGGAACCGTTATCAGAAACAATAATTTCAGGAACCCCAAAAGTATGAAATAACTCCTGCTCTAGATATTTTACAACTACATCTGATGTAAATTTCTTTACTGGCTTTAAAAATGGGAATTTTGAGAAGTGGTCGAGGACAATGAATATTCCGATGTTACCTGATCGAGACTTTGGATACGGACCTAAAAAATCAATGTACAACTTTTGAAAGAAACGTTGAGTATCGGAAGTTTTCCCCATTGGTGGTCTAAGGGTTTGATTAGGGTGTTTTGAAGTTTTGCATATTGCGCAATTCTTTATATAGTTCCTAACATCAACGGCTAAATTTGGCCAGAAATAGTATCTTCGAATTTTCTCAAGGGTCTTGTTAATTCCCCCGTGGGCCGACAAAGAACTATCATGAGCCTTTTCCATGATCTCCAAAATCATTCCCTTGGGAATCCACAACTTCCACACCATATCATCGTGAATTCTCTCTCCAGTAGCATGTTCTGTTCGTCTATAAATTTACCCGTCAACAATCTTCATATCAGGTAGCTCATTCAAATTTTTCTCGATTTTAAGAACAAGTTGCTTATACTCGTCTGACTTAAAATGAGTAGAATCAAGATCTACAAAAATTTCACTGTCGTTTTCAAAATTGGACAAGCTTTCAACTTTTATTTCGGACAGATCTTCGGTGTTGGCCCTAGAAAGAGTATCTGGAACTATGTTCAAACTACCACGCCTATGCTGAATGCTAAATATATAACCCTGCAACTTTAGTGCCCATCGAGCTAACCGCGTACTGAGATCTGTCTGGGACATGAGCCACTTCAACGACGCATGGTCAGTGATGACTGTGAACTCATGCCCTTCGACATAAGCTCTAAACTTTTTTATACTTAGCAAAGCTGCTAAGCATTCTTGTTCGGTTACTGAATAATTACGTTGGGCTTGATTGAGCTTCTTTGACATAAATGCAATAGGAATCTCTTCATCCTCCGCATTTTTCTGTACCAACACGCTTCCTATTCCATTTTTACTTGCATCGCAGTGTATATAGAACGACTGCGTGAAGTCAGGACTTTGTAAAACGGGAGCGGTACCCAGATGGGTTTTTAAAACTTCAAAAGCTCCTTGAGCGTCATCAGTCCATACAAATTTTTTCTTGCCTTTCAGCAAATCAGTTATAGGCGTAGTAATTGAAGCATATTTCCGTATAAACTTCCGGTACCAACCCGTCATTCCCAGAAATCTCCGTTCTTGTTTCACCGATCGTGGAACTGGAAAATCAGTAATGGCGGACACTTTATCCGGATCCGTTTTAATTACCCCATTACCAACCAAATGACCTAAGTACTTCACTTCCGGAACACAAAAATTACTTTTTCCGACATTTATCGTCAACCCGGAATCCTTCATTTTCTGCGCAATAATACTTAAAACTTCCAAATGCTTTTCGAAAGATTCCGATATGATCAAGAGATCATCAAGATACACAAACACTTCCATCCTGAGAGCCGGAGGTATGACCTTGTCCATTAAACGAGACATTGTCTGCGGTGCGTTTAAAAGCCCAAAGGGCATAAAATTGTAGTGATACAATGGTCTCCCAGGTACGGTAAATGCGGTCCTATCTTTTGATCCCGGATCTAATGGAATCTGCCAAAAAGCATCCTTCAGATCCAAACTAGTTAAAAATTCTGCTTTAGGCAGTCTACTCAGAATTCCGTCGATTTGTGGCAAAGGATATGCATGCCCTGCCGTAACTGAATTTAGTTTACGACTATCCAGACAAAGTCTATTTTTCCCTGGCTTCCGGTGCAAGACAACGGGAGAGGACCAGGCGCTGTTGGATTCTTCAATAACCCCTAAAGCCAACATCCTATCTAATTCTTCATAAATTAGTTTCTCCACCGCTGGAGAAACAGGAAAATGTCGTTGTTTGATAGGCTTTGCATCACCAGTATCAATGACGTGACATAAAACGTTAGTTTTTCCAAGGCCCTCTTGAGCAAACGATGGAAACTTACTTATCACATGCTGTATACCCAGAGAAATCTTCATGTATTTTAATTAACACTATTCATGTTATATTTACATGAAAAACATTTGTACGCAAAACAAAAACAATTCCAAAAAACTACAACTACATTGACAAAAATCGAAGCAAAACGCACACATTCACAGAAATGAGAAAAAATTTCCGAAGCAAAACGCACACATTTACACAAATGAGAAATTTTTTTTTCGAAAATAAAATTATATTCTACCATTCTGTCAAATGGAAAATTTGAAAATAAACAGAAGAAATTTTTGAATTTCAAAACAAATTTGTTTTTGTCGACCTGAACGAAAGAAGCTCAGTGGCACAGCGTGTAGATGCGAAACTTATAAACATTAGGTCCCGTGTTCGAATCTCGTCTGAGTTAAAAAAAGTTTTTTTAAATACAAATTTTTAGATTTCAAATTCAGATTGGTCTTTGGACGACATGAATCTATGAAGCGCAGTAGCACAGAGGGTAAAGTGATGAACTCAAGATCTGAAGGTCCGGCGTTCAAATCCAGTTCAGTGTGAAAAGGTATCTATTTGAAATGGTAATGTTAATTTAAAAATAAGTTAAAGAATGGTAAAAAAGTTACTTGGAGGAACTGTGTGGTTTACAATTTTACAAAAAAAAATTAAATTAAAAAAACTTTTTCCGGAACGGGGATTCGATTCCCGTACTTCCGTTTATGAGGCCGACTGCCTAATCCCTGAGCTACCGGCAATGATTTGAATGAACGCATATTTACCAGTTTTCCCAGTTTAATGACAAACCTCTTCACATGTACACGTACACATATAGGAGAGTGTCATTTTTAACAATAGCATCTTGTTAAAACAACCTGAAAGATCGGTTTGAAAAATATTAACCACAAAATTGGTTAAAAATTGGTTAATTTAACACGATTTTTTCTCTGGGTGTAAACTATGTTGTTGTAAATGGGACAAAGGAATTTGTTGAGAAACTTCATCCACTTTTGTGGTCAAATCCAAGGAATGACCTTGTTTAAGACCAACAGGAAGCAAATTGTACTATTCCCAAAAATAAATTTCTTTCAAGACTGGGTATTATAAATATTGTGATTGGTTTCTCCATTCCTCTAAAGGATATAATTGTGTCAACAGAACCTACAAAATTTTGATTTTTGCCATCTGCCGTTTTAACAGATGATTTTAACTTTCGGAATATAGAACCAGATTTCAAAAAATCATTTGCTGCTTCTGAGCCAATACAAGAAATTGATGCACCACTATCCATCAAACCTAAAACATTCTTGCCAAAGAGAATGAGCTCAGCATATGGCCTAATATCACATGGTTTATCCAAGACAGAGCAAATGAACTTTTTTCGAAATTGTTTAACTTTTTCCCAAAAAGAACGCATTCGTAGAGAAGATCGAGAAAGCTTTGGGTTATTATTAAAAATTCTATCACGAGTTTCGTAATATTCTTTTAATCTGATATGAAATGGTTTAAAATTGTGTGGTGTATAAAAAAAATCACTATCAAATTTCGTTTGATCAGCAACAATTCCGGTTGATCGTTTTAATATTGTTATTGAGTTTCCGTTTCCGGTTGCTTGCCCAACTTCGGTCGTTGGTGTGCACCTCTCGGTGCACTGAATCTTAAGTTTTTTGAATTGCAACTTTTACAATTTGGCTTATACGTATCCGGACTACCACAACCATAACAGAAAATCGTTCGATCAGAAACGCAATCCTGGTATCTATGACCAGGCTTCTGGCAATTCCAGCAAATCAAATTAATTTCCGAGATTTCTTCATTCACGAGATCGGACAGGACATCAGTTTCAAGATCAGAAATAGGATCCAATTCGAAAATACGCTTTTGTATCGGTGGAGCTTTGGCAAATCCGAAACCATGCTTCCTACGTATATCTTGCAAAAAAAATTCACGACGCCGACAAACATCACGAAGATGCTCCACTGAGTAGATTTGCATATTTAAAAGTTCATGCTGTATCTCTGGTAACAGATTACGACGCAAAATTTCGACAAGAGTGTTATCCAGCAAAGGTTCAATTAACGGATCAGTCAATTCCACAATTGATTCGTAGAAACTATCAAAAGTTTCGTTAAGCTTTTGCTTGCGATCCCCAATTCTTTCCCAATGATCCATATCCGTTCTCGTATCTTTGTACTGACGCCTAAGAGCCCGACACACCTCCTGCCAGGTTATTGTAGCAACTGACCTATGGTATCGCCAGAACCAGTCACTAGCTTTACCACCAAAAAGAGAGCTTGCATTTCTGCAGAACAAACCAAAATCCCCCGCAAAGTTTGAACTGTTAAAGTATCAACACGATATATAAAATTATCAACGGACAGACTATTCGGACCCCCAGTGAACATTATTTTCCAATTGGAAATTATTTGCAGAACTTTATCCGGACGGACACTCAAATCGGGCGAAGAGGTTGAGCCAGAGGCTGGAGTATTCAAACGAACACTGAAGTTATCGGCACGAGGCGGTGCACTAGAATCCTGAGTATTAACATTGTTATTCGGACGCAAACCCAAGAATTCTTCAAAAGTTTGCTGTTCCACATTAGGAAGCGTTCGCATATGCGGTGAAGTACGAGTAGACGATGGTACTGCTGGAGCCCCATTTGGCTGAGATGCTGCAGGAATATTACAATGTATTCTTGAGAGGCTGGCCTCTATATTAGTTTCTATTACTTTAGCATTTTGATCACTCAGCGAAGCGAAAAGTTGAGCCTGTTGCACAGACACAATGGACGAAATCATTTCCCTTAATGGACTACCCGGAACTACAGAAGCAGTAGCTTCAGCCGCTGAAGCTTCGGTAGAGAACGTAGGAGCAGTTCCTGTAAAGGATATGTTTGCCTGATCGGTATTTTTATTTTGTAGACGAGTCAACATCGGTGTATTACCAGTGGTAGCTGGATCATTTACAACTTTGACATTGCAAACTGGACAAAGATGACTAGACTTTAAGCATTTTGTCAAGCAGGCTTTATGAAACCAATGACCACATATGGTTTTATGAGAATGAGCTTTGGACGAAATTACGTTGCTGCAAGCATTGCACATGAGAGAGTTATCTCCCGCACAAGCATCAGAAATATCTTCATTGCTATGCCTAAGCGACATTTTCACAAATCAAGAGGGAAAAAATTTAATTTTAAAAAAAAATATAATGTACCAAAATAAATGTAGATCTACACTCGTAGGTGTGTGTGCAATATTTCCTATAAAAAGAATAATAATGCATAAACGCAGAATTTAGAGTTAAAAACTTCATGATGAAGAAAAGTGACAGTTGAAAAGATAGTAAAGATTATACTATTCGGGATAGAATCCAAAGTATCATGGCTCTATAATTCCACAAATAGTGAGGTAGGGTAAAGTTATTGATTTCTCTTACACAGCGGTCAGATTTGGAATAGAAATCCAAAATAACTGAATTCCAGCGAGTGCAGTGTGAATTCCACAAAATTACAGAAACAAAAATATTAGAAATTTAACTCAAAATAATTGGTTGTAAACGAAAATGAGAAAAAAAATGTATTATGAACAAATTCCATAGAATTAAGAGCTAAACGAAGAAATATACTAGATGACATTTCGAAAAAAGATAAATTTGAAAAAGGAAAAAGAAAAATTGAAAATTGAAAATAGGTACCGAATACGCGATTGGATGTGCTATTAAAGTAAAAACAAGATATGAAAAAAAAATCGATTGATGTACTCGGCCCCACACGTTGGGCGCCAAAAATTTATATTGTAACATATAACGTATTGAAGTATAGTTGGTAGGTGTTAGTGGAGGCAGAGGAAAGCAGTGCACGCAGTAGTACCGGCCTTATTGCTCGTCGGATGGGGGGGCTTCTGGGCTTTTCTACAACCGTACCAAACTGCCACAATTAAATTTATTATTTGCGTGCTAAACAACTAAGAGAATGGAAAGAAAATTTATAGAAAATAAGGAGGGAAAAACGACATAAGAGAGGAAGAGTTAATTTAACATTTAAGGAACTCGTCTGCAAGAGATGCAAGGAAATAATGCGCGGATGTAATTGGCACTATCGTTCGCCCACCCAACCATGATCACCAAAAGCAACCGAATTTATGGGTGATCCCATTTATGTTCACTCACAACAGATTACACCAAAAGAAGGGAAATCAAACAGTTATTTAAGGGTCTAGCACGAAATCATTTTGATTTTATTACTAATGTGAAATTCATATTATTCGAAATTTATTCATTGGTACAAGATTTAATTCAACTTTTGAACTTATTTTAATCAAAATACGCATTGGTATCAGAGAGAGAGTAAAATAAATTGTAAATAAAAAAAAATTAAATAATGAAAAATAATTAAGATTAAATCATAGGCAATAATGGTTACAACTAGTGCATTTCAGATTATTACTGACTATACTAGAGAAAAGGGAAAAAAATTTATATACATATAGAATCAAAAGTTTTATATATATTAGCGCAAATTTAAGGTCGAAAAACCAGTGTGACAAAATTTTACCCATAAATCTGTTAACCAATAAATGTAAACAGAGAACTGAGCTACAACAAAAAAAATGAAAGAAAAGGAATGAACTCACATTACGATATCGTTGCTCTCACGTCAAAAGATCTTTCGAAGAGACGGCATGCTAACGCTGTTGTTGGAAAATAGAGATGATAATTATGTTCTCTTGCTGCTACTGTTAACACATTTTGGCCTTTGAGACACTTATTTTAAAACTATTTTACTTTTAAATTTTTCTTATTAATTCCATTTAAGTAGAATAAAATTAATTTTTATGTATGTACAAAAGAAAATAACAAAAGCAAAGACCAATTGCAAAAAAGCTTTTATCAGCAGCATTGCCACATACAAAAAAAATCGATGGCTTTAATAATTGTTCTCGCAAAATTTGGTCTGTACTTTTGTTATAACGGTACCCACATTCTTTTGTTTAAAACGGGAAATGCAATAACAAATAAAAACAGAGTAAAAAACAAGGTTTTTAAAATATAACCCTTTAATCGACTAAAAAGCAGAAAATAAATTTTCTTTAAATTAATTTCAGCAATTTCGATTTAAAATTAAGGGTTTTTGGGTACTTTCCTCCGAATATCATTGCAGATTTTATAGTCGCCAAAAACCCTTAATTTTAAATCGAAATTGCTGAAATTATTTTAAAGAAAATTTATTTTCTGCTTTTTAGTCGGTTAAAGGGTTATATTTTAAAAAACTTGTTTTTTACTCTTTTTTCCTCTTTTTCTGTTTTCCTCTTTTTCTGTTTTTTTTTAAATTTTTTTTCTCCCCCCTTTTCCCACTTTTTTTCCCCTTTTTTACTCTTTTTCCCGAATGCGAACCTAAGTAAAAAATTTCAGCCTTGTAGCTTACAAAATACGAAAGTTAGGTCTTTGAATTGGCTCCATCCCGCTCCCCTTTGCCCTCACACCCCCCTTTCCAAAGGGTAAAAAATTTCATTTTGTCAATAAGAACTCACCTACCAATTTCAACATTGTAGCTTGAAGGAATTGGAAGTTATGCCATGTTTAAAAAAAGAAAGTTTGAGTCTCCCCACGGCCCCCTACGCCTCTGATGGACCAAAATTTAATAGAATGCATTGTCACCTGGGTTCTATCAGTGTTCCAAATTTCAGCTCTCTAGCTCATGTGGAAGTGTATGAAAAAGCTCGCCGCAGATTTGAGGATATATATATATATATATATATATATATATATAGTCCGCCCAAAGCAAGTTAATATAAGGGTTATAAAAAAAAGAACTACTTAACATGTTTTACCATTTTAAACAGTTTCACATATAGTTTCACATATTTTTCTAAATTTCCACTTATTTCACTAATTTATTTTTCTAAAAGGAATTCACAATATATTAAAATTTTTAGCTTTTTTTAAAAAGAAATCTTTTCATGTCTGAAGACTTTTCACTAATTATTTCTTGTTTTCTTCTACTTAGTTTTTTTTTCATTAATCAATTAAAATTTAATTTTCAGTTGGTGCCATTTTAGACAAATTTCCTATTTTTTTTAAACGAATTTCTTTTTTTTTTTCTCCATGCTAATAATTTTCGTATTTTTACCACCGCCACGCACTACACCATCGTCGATCTTAACCGCGCCGCCATTTCGCCAAACTGATGAAGAGAAGCCGAAATACCTCCTTTCAGGCTTCGTTTAAACAAACGCTTTTTCGTGTTGGAGTCTCGCCTTTTTTTGTTTGTACAAACCAAGGCGCCAATCTGCATACATAAGGCAATGATTTAGAAATTTGAAATTAAAGGAAAGATCGAAATTATGATAGTTACCTAGAGAAATTGGCACCAACATAAACGAATGAGAGAGTTTAGCAACTCCCAAGAAAAACCTTAATTTCCGAGATTAGATATATGTAGACAATCTAAAAAAGTTGGGTATTTTTCTGGGAATACCCCGATCAGTATTTAAAAAAAACAAAAAAATGTTATGCATCAAATTAGTCTCACCTAAAAATTTTGGTTTTCACCGAAAAGTTAGAAATTTGCCTTTTCAGACTGAATTTTGTCTTGACAAACTCCACTTGTTAAAACTATTTCGCTGATTGAGAGATGAAAATAAATGGAAATTAAATTAATTTCATGTAGAAATTAATGAAGAATTTTAAATTGTCGGAAAATTTTAAATTAGTTAAATTACTTACTTTTTCTTTAGCGTTCATAAACAAAAAAAATCTAATTATTTAGACAAAATTAATTTCCTTTGGATATGTTTCAACAAAAAAAATTTAATTTTTTTAACTTTTCTAAGAATGATCTTTACTAGACTGCTGCTGGTCAACGAAAAGACCGACACAAATTTCTTTTGGCGAAACGTAGGCTCGGTTTCAAGACGTGATTTGGCGCAAATTGATTAGCTAACGCTTCCCTTCCAGAACTTAGCCAAAAAAAAAACAAATCAACAATATCCGTAAACGTCAACTAGTCGAGGCAAGACTTTGGTGCATGCAACTTTTGACAGTTAGATGGCGTTAGTGAGCATTCTTTTTAAAATTGAAATTTAACTGTGGTAAAAGTAATCTCGCTATAGTGTAAGTGTTGAGGATCAACCATACGTATTATCATTTTCATATTTTTTGATACCATTGAATTTACTTATTTCCATTTCTTAATACATAATTTGTAGAATATCGATAACCCTAATGAATAGTGGTATTGCATTGTATAAGAGATAATTTCATACATATTTGAGCCTACTAAATGTTGAAATGTTCGCTAATCGAAAGCCTGGTGTTAATCAAATCTTGGAATAAAACTGAACTATTTTAAAACCGCGTGTTTTCATTTAATTTGGAAAACGCAAGAGTCGTAAAAACTATTGCGACTAAACATTGGTGCCGAAACCCGGGAGCGAACTCCCAAAGCGTTATTCATCGGAATATCAAGAACATTCCATTTGGAGTTTAGTGAGGATTTGAAAACCTTGGCTTTAGTTAGCGAACCGCGAATATACTCCATTGAAAATCTGAGTTGAGCTGTCGCGATAGATTTCGGTTCAGTACACGACAGCGTATATTGCTTGAAATATAAAAGGAGGACGACCGCGTAGGAACGTGGTGTTATCCAAGTCGGCGAGGGGTCGGCGGTGTGGTTTCGTGCCAAGAACGCTATATAACGGCAATATTCGGTTGTCCAACGGTGTACAAAGAAATCTGAAGGAGCAGTACGAATCTAGTGACATCGGCAGCGCAGTCGTAGCGATTGCAGTTCAGCTGGGCGAAACTGATACTCACGTCAGAGAGCGTGCGATAAGCGCAAGAGAGAATTAGTAGAAAGTCCCTGAAAAGAGGAAATTGTTCCCACTAATATCAATAAAAATATCCCACTGTTTGTGCTCAAAAATTTGATCAAACGTCAAAGACGATTAAAGCGAAGAGCGGGTGCAAAGATAAGTGCACTGAATTCTCTCTCAAAAAGAAGTGCACAAATTTGACATTAGTGACGTTTGAAAAGTAAACAAATCATAACGAATATTCTGGAATTTTTTATTGCTGCATTTCAACCTAAATAAAATTGAGTTATGCCACCTAAAGAAGATTCGACTGAAGCTGTAGACGATGACTGTGAGGACACAGAAACTGCATCGGAAAGGGCTGCTACATCCAAAAGTGGGCAGAAACTTGCGGAATTCAAGGCGCTGCGTGCGTCAACAAAAGGCAGCATATCACGAATGAAAACATTGATTGGAAAGAAAGGAGTAAATCTATCAGCGGAGGAACTAGAATGTCGATTGGGAATTTTAGAATCCTACTTCAAGCAAGGTCTGAGCGTTCAGGCAAACATTGACAAAATTTGTCCAGAAGCTGAAGCGAGTGCAAATGCAGTATTTGCAGGCGAGCTAGAAGATTTGTTTGTGTCAACAAAGTCAAAAATATTGGCGCTGATGCCGCACAGGTGCATATCGATAGCGGATGCCAGCACGCTGAATACAACGGCGTCGGCGGCACCAACTTCGCGAATGCGGCGGGAGATAAAAATACCCAAATTCGAAGGGAAGTATTCCGATTTTCCAAAATTCATTTCAATTTTTAATAAAATGGTCCACCAGGATGAAACCTTGGAAAATTGTGAACGTTTTTTAATCCTTAAGGAGAGCTTGGGTGCAAAACCACTAGCAGCCATATCAGATTTTGACGTGATGGAAACCAACTATCCAAAGGCGTTGGAGCGGCTTAAGGAAAACTACGATAAGAAGACTCTAATGTTTGAAGAGCACATATCGGCTCTTTTCGAGATACCAAAGAACAGTAAAGGATGTTCTGCTCATTTGCGCAACGTAATTGACTCGACGAATGCACATTTTAGCGCGATGCTTTCTCTGGGCGAATACAAGGATGTCGCCAATGCATTGGTCATTTTCTTGGTTATGAGCAAGCTGGATGTAGAATCACAAGTCAAATGGGAGGAATCCGTGGATTATTCCACGCTCTCTTCGTGGGAGGAGTGTTCTGCGGTTCTTGCCAGGCGCTGTCAAAATCTCGAGGCTCGGGAGGCAAAGTGCGGTCGCATTGATGTGAAGACAGCGGTTCCAAGGGAAAATCAAAGGGAATTCAAACCAAGTTATAATTTTTCGAAGAGAAATACTCAAACTTCGCTAGCCATAAGCAATGCTGCGTGTGATATATGTCGAAAAAGTGGGCATACAATCGCGGATTGTACGGATTTTTCCAAGATGTCACTGCGTGAGCGTTACAATAGAGCACGTAATTCAAAGGTTTGCTTTCTGTGCCTACAGAAAGGACATCCGTTTAAGTGTTGTACTGCGTCGAAATGTCCAATCTGCAACTTAGCACATCACAAGCTGTTGCATAAGTTCACGTCAACGGAGTCACCTTCTTCGCAGCAGAATACAGCAGCAGCGATTGATGGGCCGTCTACGTCTCAGCAGGCTGCGCTACATACGACATTAGTCAACTGCGTTGAGTGTCCGGAAGTGTTTTTGGAAACAGCAGTCGTTCGTGTTAAGGATGCAGGTGATCAATATCAAAATGCGCGCGTGATATTAGATTCGGCATCACAAATCAATCTGATGTCTGAAAATATGACGCAAAGGTTGAGGCTTAAGAGGATATCATGCACTTTAAGCGCAAATGGAGTTGGCGATATCAGTACAAGCATCAGAAAGAAAACGCAAGCGAGTATTAAGTCTCGATTCAACGACTTCGAGGTGCCATTAGAATTCTATATTTTGCCAAAAATTACGGGAGCGAAACCAGATCAATTTGTTGACGTGGCACAATGGCCAATCCCCAAAAATGTCGAATTGGCAGATCCACTGTTTAATATTCCGGCTCGAGTGGACCTACTCTTGGGAGCAGAAATCTTTTTAGACTTAATATCCATCGGTCGCATTAAAATGAGCGACAATCTACCGCGCCTGCAGAAGACGTTGTTAGGATGGGTGGTGTCAGGTGCCGCTAAAGAATGTTGTAGCAGAAATGTCCATGCTCAAAGCCTGCTGGTCGATAGTACGCCCGCAGAAGAAACGGACGAGCTTAACAAACTGGTAGAGAAGTTTTGGCAAATGGAACAGATCTCGACGAAAACAACGTTCTGGACGAAGGAGGAGGAAGAATGCGAGCGAATATTCCAAGAGAGTGTGACTCAAGATGCGGCCGGTCGGTTTGTTGTCAAAATTCCATTTAAGGACAATGTTCTTGCGCTAGGGGCATCATATCAGATTGCTGAACGACGGTTCCTTGCACTCGAGCGGAGACTAAGCCGAGATCCTGTTTCAAAAAAGGAGTATACAAAATTCATAAACGAATATCAACAACTGGGGCATATGTCCGTGGTTCCAAAGGCTGATATGCAAAAAATTAGATACTTCTCCCCACATCAGTATGTTCTGCGACCTGAATCGACGAGTACCAAACTGCGCTGTAAAACAAGTTCGGGTCTTTCATTGAACGAGGTGATGATGAAGGGGCCTGTGGTGCAAGACGACTTGCTGGCGATAATTTTGCGTTTCCGATGCTTCAAGGTCGCGGTTACGGCGGACGTGACGAAGAAGTACCGCCAAGCGTGGGTCACCGAGGAGGACACAAATTATCAGGCTGTTCTGTGGCGACCGTCAAGTGAGGATGTGCTGAAGGCTTATCGGCTTCTTACGATTACATACGGCACTACATCAGCACCGTACTTGGCTACTAGGTGCCTAAAGAAGCTGGGCGAAGAAAATGCTGAAAAATATCCCATAGGATCTCAGAAAATACTTCACGATTTTTACATGGATGACCTCATCACCGGTGCGGATACGGAGGAGGAGATATTTGAAATTTATCAGGAAGTGTCGATGGTCATGAATTCCGCACATTTTACACTGCGTAAATGGTATTCGAACAACGAGCGTTTTCTGAGTGAAGTTCCTGAGGATGACAGGGAGAAGCCACTTCGCGTGAATGAATCGGAGATCATCAAGACTCTTGGTATTGTTTGGGAGCCTACAGCAGATATTTTCAGGTATCTGCGACCAGAAATAATTAGCAATAAAACTATTACAAAAAGGAGTGTGCTGGCAGAACTGTCAACGTTGTTTGACCCACTGGGGCTGATAAATCCGGTTATCGTGAAAGCAAAAATTTTTATGCAAGACTTATGGATCCTGAAAGTGGACTGGGATGAGTCCTTATCGATGAACTTGCAGAGCCACTGGGAGGAAATTCGAAGAAAATTAAGAATGGTGGAGGACATACGGGTTCCCCGCTATGTGTTGTCAGCAAAGGCACATGTACGAGTAGAAATGCACGGTTTTTCGGATGCGTCAGTACGAGCATATGGGTGCTGCGTATATGTGCGTTGTATTGATTGCAACAACGACGTGAATATTCAACTGTGGAGCGCGAAGTCTCGAGTTGCGCCGGTGAAGACGAAATCTCTACCGCGGCTGGAGCTGTTGGCAGCGGAGCTGTTGTCGGAGCTCCTGGTGAAGACACAGAATAATTTTTCGGTTCCTGTTGATGCAAAGTACTTATGGACTTATGGTTGAGTGTGCATCCGTCGGCGTGGTCGACGTTTGTAGCGAACCGCGTAGCATCAATACAGGAATCGACTAAGACTTCGATTTGGAGGCACGTCCCATCAAAAATGAATCCTGCGGATATAGTATCGCGAGGTGCTTTTGCTGATGAACTACATGATTCTATTTGGTTTTCGGGTCCTGAATTTTTAAGAAAGTCGTGCAACGAGTGGCCTCCAAATAAAGCACGAAAGAATTTAAGCGATGTAGCTGAGAAGCGCCGGAGCACTGCTTTACACATCGAACTGGAGAACAATTGTTTCGTAAAATGGATTGAACGTCACAGTCAGTACGAGCAAATTCAACGGCGCGTTGCAATGCTGTTATGCATCCTCCGCAGGCGTAATGGTTTGACCAATATATCATCCAGCTTACTAGATGAGGCGTTAATTCGTATAGTGTACTGCTTACAGCAGCATTTCTTTCGCGCGGAGTTTCAAGCGCTTAAGAGAAAGAAGGAGGTTCCTGCTAACAGCAAACTAAAAGGTTTAAATTTGTTCATCGAAAGCAGCCACGGCGTGGATCTTTTGCGAGTTGGCGGGCGGTTATTATATGCTGAGCTGCCTTACGATGCAAAGCACCAGATCCTGTTGCCAGGTGGTAATAACTTCGTCCGATGCTATGTCAGGTACGTGCACGACAAAAATTTACATGCTGGACCTCAGGCTCTGATGGCAATACTCAGACAAAGATTTTGGGTTATCCACGCAAGGAAGGTTATACGCTCCGTGACTGGCAAGTGCTTGCTGTGTTTTCGTTGCCGTCCACTACTGGAGCAGTAAGTGTAAGTAAGTGTTACCAGGCCGTTTACAACGACAGGCGTCGATTTTTGCGGGCCGGTGTTAACGACTTATAAACAAAGGGGAATGCGACTCGTGAAAAGCTACATATCCGTTTTCATCTAAGGCCGTGCATCTGGAAGTGGTTTCCGATTTAACTTCGAAGGCTTTCATTGCAGCGCTGAAGAGGTTTGTCGCGAGTAGAGGGTTGTGTGCTCATTTATATTGCGATAATGGGACGAATTTTGTTGGCGCGCGTCGGGAGCTGCGGGAATTCAAAGAAATGTTTTTTGAACAACAGGCTCAGAAGGAGATTTCGCAGTATTGCAAAACAAATTGCATTGAATTTCACCACATACCGCCGCGCTCGCCCCATTTCGGAGGGTTATGGCAAAGTATCACCTTACTCGCGTTCTCGGAACTTCGTATCTAACCTTTGAAGAGCTCATCACGGTAACAGCTGAAATTGAAGCGATATTAAACTCGCGGCCGTTGACTGCGATGTCCAACGATCCAAATGATGAAGCTGTTTTGACCCCTGGACATTTTTTGACGGGCGGCCCACTGGTAGGAATAGCGGAGCCATCGTTTGAAACCGAAAATGTCTCGCACATGAATAGATGGTTGCGGATCAGCGCTATCCAGCAGCACTTCTGGAAGAGGTGGTTGGTTGAATACCTCCACGAATTGCAATCCAGGGGCAAATGGACGAGCAAGAGGCGAAACGTCGAAAAAATGTTCGGTATCGCATGGAGGGGTGCAGGTTGTGTTCGAGTGGTAGACATCAAAACGAAAAATGGTGATATCCGGCGAGCCGTGCACAAGGTGGCACCTATCCCGAAGGCAGATTGAGGCTTGTTGAAGTATCTGCGAGATACATCAAGGGCGCCGGCATGTTGAGGATCAACCATACGTATTATCATTTTCATATTTTTTGATACCATTGAATTTACTTATTTCCATGTTAATACTTTTTTCCATTTCTTAATACATAATTTGTAGAATATCGATAACCCTAATGAATAGTGGTATTGCATTGTATAAGAGATAATTTCATACATATTTTTGGTTTATGCAAGAGTCAGTGTTGAAATGTTCGCTAATCGAAAGCCTGGTGTTAATCAAATCTTGGAATAAAACTGAACTATTTTAAAACCGCGTGTTTTCATTTAATTTGGAAAACGCAAAAGTCGTAAAAACTATTGCGACTAAACAGTAAGAAAAATAATAATAATTACTTATAGCTGAGGCAAGCGCCACTACAGCTATTCGAATTCAAAAAAGGAATCAAAGTTAAAAAACTACTTTTAGTACAAATTGGGATTTTTCCGAGAAGAAATGAATTTGAAGAGAAAACTTTGTTTGCTTTTAAATTGAAGTAAATTTTTAAATGAGGTAAGCTTTTATTTTAAAAGTATCGTCTTCGAGATTTCTTCCAGCTTCCAAAATGCGAAAAGTGCTGCTGTGGTGTAACCTGGTTAAAATATGAAGAATAAGTTATATGCGTTGTCACAGCTTGCTGAGTTAGGGGGCCCGTCAGTATCCATCCGAATATGGTTTGTTAGGCCAACAGTGATCCACAAATATTCCTTTGAATACCATCCAAAATGATACTTGGGTAAAGATCCGCTCCAATCAGAATATCAACCTGTTCACTGCGGTAGAAATTGGTGTCTGCCAACTGAAGTTTCGGCAGAGTCTGGAAGAATGCTGCATCAATGGAGCATGTTGGCAGGTTTCAGTTAATTGAGGGAGGATTAGAGCCTTTGCTTCTACCCGTATGTTAGGATCGACAGGAGAACCAATGGTAAAACTACACATTTCTTGAACATGTGCTGACACTGCTTGGTTCAATCCTGAAACTTGGGCGCTCACATTGTGAGAAGGGAGTTTCACTATTTTTTGTAGTCTACTGGAAATAAACGTACATTCTGAGCCTGGGTCAATCAATGCCCTGGCAGTGTAGATGGCATATATTTACCATCGCTGTGCCCAGAAGTGCCTGTTTATTACTAGCTGAGAAACAGGACTGAAACTATTTGAGGTGGACGGGGCATGGTCCTCCACGCGAGCAGAATATGTTTGCGTACTGTTGCTATTTTGAGGAGAATTATGGCTGGTTTTAGGGATCTCGTTATTTTGAGGGGGGTGGAGTGAATTTCCATCTTGACTTGTCGAAGCCGTTGGGTTGGAGAACTCACGGTGTAGAAGATAATTGTGGCGTCTCCTTCAAGTCGCACAATTAAATTGACTTTTGCAATCTTTTATCCCATGTGAATTGGCTAAACAATTCAAGCACAGGTGATTTTTGCGTACTACCGCTTGCCTTTCATCGATACTCATATTAAGAAACTTTGTACAGTATCTTATTGAGTGCTGTTGGGACGGACAAAGTATACAGTCGGCACGGTTGGCCGCACTATTGGAAGAATTGAGATTTTTATTAGGGGAAAGGGCTTGATAATGGGTTACCTTGGGAACTGTATATTCAGTTGGTGTGGAAACACGAGAACTTCTAACGTCTGAAATAGATTCTTGTTAGGAAATTATTTAAATCCTCCCATTTTGGAATTTCCGTTTTATTGTAAACGCTTTGCTCCCACAAAGCAAGGGAATTCTCCGGCAGTCGAGAAGAACACAAATATACAAAAATCGCACCCCAATTTTTTACATCAATATCATACAATTGCAATATGGAAATGCAATTGTTGATATCGCGTTGCAATTCGTTCGGTCCCTGATTCGTTCGAGACCGATGGCAAGTTGAATAAAATTTTTAATTGGCTCGTCACCAATATCCTCTTATTTTCATATCTATCCGACAGATTCTTCCAGGCCTGTGCGAAACCGTCATTTGTGAGAGGGGACTTTTTTACAATGTCCTTTGTCTCATCCCTAGTCTTTTGGTTGAGATGAAACAATTTCTCAACCGGAGTAATTCTCGAATTATTTACATAAATGGCAGTGAACATGTCACGAAATGATGGCCATGATACATAATCGCAGTAAAAATGTTCGGTATCGCATGGAGGGAGATTTATATTGTGGCCTGTATTTGGAAAATCTGTGAAGGTATTATGGATAGCAGTGGAAGAATGAGGGGAAGAAATGGTTCTATTATGCGAGAATTCACCCATCAATGCCGCACAAGTAACATATGCCGTGTAGCAGTTGTTGTATTTACACGTTATGACGTCAATGCCCGGTGGAGTAGTAGGGTTCGTGGCTATTGTTTTCAAACAAACTTTATAAGATTCTTTGGCCTCAGCCCATAAAGAATTAATTTCTTCTCTTTGAATTTCCAAAGAGAATACTGAGTGATTATTTTTATCTATACGATTGAAAACCCTTTCGAAAGCTAAAACTGCATCAGCAGCACTAATAAAAGCTTCAACTGCAGCCATCTTTATAATCAACAAGAATGGAGGGTATTTTCAAAATTGGAAAAATGGAGTTATCGAGTTAATCGAGGAAAAACTCGGATACAAAACGCGAAAATGAAAAATATAAAATTTAATAACTAAGAACGAACCTTGTGTAAAGTTGTGCTTCAGAATAAATTTCACCTTTGTAAAAGTATCGCAATGCTATATGTAGCTAACAATTAAACACTTTATGTAAACAATCGGATTGATTTGAGGAATTGATTATAGGTGTTGTTGGTTACTAAGCACTTATATCAACTTCAATCAAATTATTTGCACAAAAAATTCCCAAAAACTTATTATTTTCAACTAATAAGTCCAAATGTTGTGGTTATAGTAGAAGAATAGAGGAAGAGAGCACCATAAATGTAATTAAAATCACTTTGTTTTGTAATTCGGTTGAACTTATCGCTTCAAAATCTATAGTACAGGATGTAGCTCACTTGCACTATATATCTTGGATTCAATATAGTTCCAATTACAACACTTCCAATTACAACACTATCACAAGAAAAATTCCGAGTTAAAATTAACAATTCTCAATATCCCATGAGAAATTGAAAAAATGGTTGGCGCCCACTGACAATTCTGAACTTGAATTCAATTACAAAAACAATATAAATGAGAATAGGAAAGGAAAAGAAAATCGCAAACACACACTTTTTTTCCACAATACCAATAATAGCAAACATTTTTGTTGCCACCGAAATTATAATTACACTATTTGCTTAAATATATTTAAATACTAGCTGGGCCCGGTCCGCTTCGCTGGGCCTAAATAATTGTTTGTTGTTGCATTGTCTGCAATATAATGGATGAATGGATGAAAGTAATTTTTAAATATATATGTTTAATTGGTGTTTATACTGTGGAGTTAATTTTGTACAATTTTATAGAGAGGAAAATTGATGTAGCGATTGGTATTGAAATAGGTTTTGATGAATGAATGAATGATTCGAATTGTATGTATGTATGTAGCGCAGTAAAGTATGTTTGGAAGATTATTGAAATTAAATTAAATGACATGTGGTATAAGTATTTGAAACAAATACCGTTAATTCGGCCGGTGCAAACGACTGGATTACGATCTTTGAGCTTTGGTACGTAGCCGAATGCTCGCACAAAATGGCCCGGCAGTGTATACACTTAAACCAAAAATTCCCTTAGGAAGGGAAATTTGCCTTAAGTTGGCTGCACTGGTTGAGCGCCCCGTCTGTAAGGAGTGTTGCCACATTGAGAGACGTTCTGTTGTGTTTTTGTAAATTTTCTTGTGGGAAGAAAGTGATTTCTATAACTTGTTGGGACAATTTTGCAGTGCTTATTTGCCGAAAAGGCCACTTGCAGTGTGTGCATTTAAGTCAAGTTTAATTTAATTTTCATTCGCAATGGACGTCTTCTCGTAATATTAATGGCGGTTTGCCTGCATTTAGGTCCCCATAAGCCAACGCGAAATTCCGCAGCCGGTACGGAACTTGAACAAAAATGTTGCTTGAATATGCGATACTGCGTTTTTTAAAGAAAATTTATAAATGATACACATTTTTGGTTGTAGCTTTGAAATTTTTCAGCGCAAACAAATTTTTTTATTCCAATATCTTTGCTGGAAGAATTTTCGAGAAAGTACCGCGGCGGCGGAATTTTGGGTATTTTAAGTTGTAATGAAGTACTGTGTGTAGGATTACTGTGAAAGTGGGCGACTTTCGCCGTGAGCATTTAAGGTCGCCACACATGAATGCAAAATTTCGTTGGTGTCGTGGTACTTTTTTGAAAATACGATAGTGCGCTCTAGAATGATATGCATTTGTTTTTGTTTTTGTGAAATTTTTCAGCACGAAAAAATTTGTCCGAGCCGAATATCGCCTTGCAATTTTTGAGCAATTTTTGGGGAAATTTCGCGGCAGTGTGTAGGAGCATTAAGTTGGGTATAATTTAATTTCCATTCACAATAGACATTTTTCCGTAGTTATTTGGAATGTAAATGGCAAATGCATTTAAGTGGAAATGAAGTACTGTGAAAGTGGGCGTAAAATGTGCACTGCGAGATTGGGGCAAATTATGGAATTGCGAATATGTAATACTCAAGGAGAAGCCGTGTTATTTTGGCATTGCCTTAGGTTTTTTCCATTGTTGAAAAGTTACATGCAATCAAATGGAAATAACCTTAATTATTACTCCCTGCTGTATTTAATGTTGAAAATACACGAAGTTGTTGAAATTTGTGATCGGTACATCGACGTGAAATACTTTAGCAAATCGATTTCATACTTTGAAAGAAACCGAAAGGTAAAAAACACCGCAGATATGGTAACACTGCTTGGGTGGGGAAAAATTAAGTCCTAGGTGGCAACCAAGTTGACTGTTGATCATATGGTATTTGCTTTAAAAGATTCACAAATGTGAGAGAAATACGTATTTTCTAACTTGTGGGCGGTAAAAGTGGGCGTGTCAAAACCAATCCTATGTCACGACTCACGACCCCTAGAACACATATATAAATTTTGGTGAGAATCGGTGCTGTAGTTTTCGCGTCTACTCGAGACAAACATACACGTCTCTTTTATATATATAGATATATAGATATAGATAGATTCACATTTTTATTTGTTTTTATGAAATTGCTCACCTCAAACAAATATATTTTCGCATTTGCAAGAAACATTTTTGAGTAAGTTTCGCAGCGGCTGCGGTACTTCGCGTTGATGTGTGCGGACCTTAATGTTGTACTGGGAATATCAGCAGATATGGTATCTCTGCTTGGGTGGGGAAAAATTAAGTCCTAGGTGGCAACCAAGTTGACTGTTGATCATATGGTATTTGCTTTTAAAGATTCACAAATGTGAGAGAAATACGTGTTTTCTAACTTGTGGGCGGTAAAAGTGGTCGTGTCAAATCCTATCCTATGTTACGACTCACGACCCCTAGAACACATATATAAATTTTGTGAGAATCGGTGCTGTAGTTTTCGCGTCTACTCGAGACAAACATACACGTCTCTTTTATATATACAGATTTATATTATTTAAAAATATTAATTTAGATTCTTTCACTAAGAATATAAACAAAATCTGTCCGTAGCTACCAAATGTCAAAATAAATTTCACTCAAAGCTTCTGCATTAGAAATATGCAGTGGGAGAGTTTGAGTGAAATGGGAGAACAAGTGTGGGTGTGTGTGTGCGAATTCTAGAGTACGTTGGGGCAATTTCGCGATTTATACTTTAAATAACTTTAAAATAAGTTTTCTTTTATTGCTTTTTCTATAACTTTGGGTAAATGTAAATTTTTTTAACTTGTTATTTACATTGCCTTGCGGTTTTCGCTATGAGCACTACGGTACACAAACCTGTTGGCTTTCTTCAAATAGCAAATAGAGGAGCGAACGGTTTTTCTTTTTGGGTTTTTAGCTTAATGAGAAAATTTACAATGAGTGGCGAAACTGAACCTTTTGGTTATTTGAAAATTTATTTATTTAAAGAAAAACTCAAAAGTACATAATTCTTAGCTTTTTCCGTTTTTAACTATGGATCACCAAAAGAAATAACATGACCGCACCTTTTAAATATGTTGCTTGGAGTTTTGATCAGGTTGTCTGGAGTCTTGTTCCTTGAGTTGTATTGTTGATGCTCCCGTCTGGAGGTTTTACGCTCTGGTTCGAAGGACCAAATGTTAATGTGGGCGGCAAGAGTATTTCCTTTTCGCTGCCGAAAACTTTGTTGAGATGGGCGGTTAAAGGACTTAACTCTTCCAAACCGAAAAAATTTAAAATTTAACAAATTAGATTCGGTTTTCCTCAGGCGTTGTGCAAAGAAAATAGAAGATAAATTCAAATTTCAAAATTAGTATTTATTTCTATAGAATTATATATAAATTGGAGTAATATATAATTTCGAGTACAAAATAGTTGGAGGGCGTTACCTTTGATGGCGTTGGAGAGTTGCTGCTGCCTTTCCTTTTTAGTGATGATCGACAATTAAAAAACATAAACAATTTTTACCGGAAAAAGACATTTTCTCTCTTTTTAGTACTTAATTCAGCTACTACACTAACGCCCTCTACAGTTCACCAAATGAAGTAGGCTTAAAACTATACAGTGCTACTCAAACTGCGTTTGGCCTAAACAGCCTTTGAGTACATTTGCATATGAAAATGGTTGTTGTTGTGGTGCAGTCATAGCTCCATTCCCTTGGAATGGTGGGTATGATTTCATCTGGGCAATATTGGCTGGAGTAGGGTTTGACATCGTCGCAGTTGTTGCTCTGAAGGGCTTCGTTTGGGAAGAAACCTTATTTTTAAGTGTTGTATAGACTACACATCCTCTATAATTTGCAGTATGATTTTTACCACAGTTACTACAATGTCTAACGGCTGCATCGTTCCTAGATTTCGGGCATAATTGGGTCTGGTGCAAGTCACCACAAATAACACAAACACTGGGAAGTGTACAATATTTTTTTGTGTGGCCAAATTCCTGGCAATTTTGGCATTGCATTGGACCACGGCTTTTACACGGCTCCTCAACACTGACTTTACGGTGTAATAAATAACGCAGATCATATATGGGGTGGGGTTCGCCTTTTTTTAGAGTCTTGGGGTCAAATTCGAGTTCAATGCGGAAGAGGGGTTGGGGTAACTTATCTCTATTTTTTATGCTAGATACAGATCTGACCTGCAATTTTTGCTCTGTTAATGCGTTCATCTCATTCGATGAATGAGTCTATACCTCTTATTACAACCATAAGGCCTTTGCTGCTTTTGAGCTGGTATGTGTAATAGCTCCTTTTGCACTCATCGAAATTATCAATAACTTTTCGAAAATCTACCTCATTATAAATTTGAATTTTAGTTTCATGGATAGCGCCCTTGAGAATGGGCAAGCTGTGTTCTCAGAATGACAAGAGAATTTTAGTTTTTTCTCTGAGATAAATTGGCGGCGGCTTCGACGTTTTGGGTTTAGGGCGGGGTTGCGCAAAATGATTTGCAGTTGCTTAGTGAGCAAGAGAGAAAATAGCACAATTGTGCTATGAAATGCGCATCTCTGGTTTAGGGTCTGAATTTTCTTCTTCATACAATAAAGAATATCTATTTTGGCCAAGATTTACGGGCAGGATATTCGATTTGGATTTAAAAATCTTAGGCGTATTGGTATTTTCTGGAGGGGTCGCTTGACGTTTTTGCATTGTAGGGTCTGGTTTTTGCAGGTAGCGGTGCATGCCTGTCTGCACTGCCGAACCTGCAGTAGTCTGCTCGAGAGAATTCATTTGATTGCCTTTTTCGCTGACTGGGGCTTATGAACAGACTTTTGATTCTATGTAAATTTATTGAGAGGGTCTGTCGTAAGGGTATTAAGAGAATATGTACTTGCCAAAGTCGATTTAGATGCTGCTGCTGGTGCTATTTCCGTTTTCTGCTGGGTGTAGGGTGTTGGGGTTTCGCATTGTTCTCACCAAGGAACAGATGATGATGCGAGAGAGCTTACGAAGAGCGCCTCTGCAGAGCGACTCTTCAAAATAGTATTTTCAGCTAGAATAGCATTGTTAGCAGGAAACACAAGAGTGAGTTGCGATGCATTCTCAGAGAATGCAGAGTCTTTTAACTGCGACGCTTTCGTGGGTGCTTCAGCATTGTTAGTGTTTTCCGACAAACCGGTTTGTGAGATTGAATCAAGTGGCGGCGTTCTCATCATATTGATCACTTTTTAATTTTGTTTATTGATTATTTATTTGGCCTTTTACAGTCAGTGCCAAGACTAATGGGAGATTGTTGGGCGCTTCTTCTGCGCACAGGTCCCGCACAAATTTCGATTTTTTTTTTGTGTCTTTATCACTTCAACCTTCGCAAATACCCTGCAAGAAATGGGTCTAGTTCCAAAATGGTTCCGAACTAGTTATGCAGTAGGGGGTACTGGTCGCACCCAAATCTCTTTCACATGTGGTGAAGTGGCGAATTTAACATTGCGTTGTCATTGGAGGAAGCTACCTCCTTCCACCTCTGCATTACCTCCGGTCAGCTCGGAAGTAGCCACTACGATCTAGCTCCTTCCTAGCGGTGGAAAATTGGCCTCTATACAATACATGTATCCAGTTAAGAACCAGTTACTACGACTTAGCTACATACTAGCTTTCGGTAAATCTAAAAACTATTTTCGCAAAAAAAACCCAATCTTCATTTTTTTTAAGTAGCACTTTATTATTATAAATAGTTTTGTATAAATGTAATTATGCTAATAATTTTTAATAACATCGGTCAATGAATGCATTCATTATTCGTGTTTTGGTTGCAATCGAAATCTTGTCGAAACTTGTCGTTTATTTTTTTATTCGTGTGCAAACAAAACACGACTACTGGTTTCGAAGGTATTACCTAAAAACATAAAAGTGAAAAAATTGTAAAAATATAAAACTGTACAAAAAAATAGAAAGAAAAATTTTAAATAAAAATTACATAATGAAAAATTTGAAATCTGCAAAAAAAAAGAAAGGAAGAAACGGTAAAAATTAAAAAAATAGATAAACGAAAATCTGTAAAAATAAAAATATGGAATTATGTAAAAATAAATATAAAAACCATTCTCAACAAAATTAATTTTTTACCTTTTTATGCATTTCACTCTTTGACCATACTGTACGCACTAATTTTAATACTAGAATGCCAAAACCAAAGTCGTTGCTTTTGTATTTATTTCGCGCATCGGCGTGCTTAAAAATATAGGTAGTTTTGAAAAAAATTTCTAGTAGCATTAAATCACTCACAATCACTATTTTTCACATTTTTGTTTATTTTTTCACATTTTTATTAAATTTTATTTAGAAAATTCCAAATTTTTTCAAACATTTTCAATTATTAGAAAATATTTCACTTTACACAAAACGAATGCCATTTCTCCAAAAGAATATTATTTTTCATATGCAAACCGGCTTTATGACAAAAAAACACGCTTTCGAGATATTAACCATTTTTTTTTAACTTTATTTAATTTTTTTGGAATTATTCCTTTTTTATACGAAAACCAATCAAAAATTGGAGCGCCACCTTCTAATTCACTTCACAAATGGCAACTGATTAGAAAAACTGGTTTCCTCACAGATTACTCGGTTTTTGTTCGGCAATCTTCTCTCAAAGATAAACGAAACAAAGCCAAGCGCAAATCACTGAGTTTGGTTTGAACACACTACCTCTGCATTACCTGTGTTTAGTTCCAAACCAATCTACATCTCTAAATGTGCTTGATTCACCCATTGTAACTATAAAATAGCTGTATACCCTATTGATCCCGCAAAATGGGAGTCAGTTGTTTCTTGCAGGGTAGTATGGAGCTTAATTTTTCACGTCCGCACATTCGATAAACGTCCGCGGTACGTTTTAACGAATCGCAATTATTTTTGATTTTTTTTAACTGCAACAGTGAATTGTTATTAGGTACGTAAATTTATAAACATTTTTTTTTTATTTGAATAAACATATGTAATGCATTTTTAAAGAAATGGGCAAAAAAAAAGGACATTTCACCCGAGATAAGAGCCGCAGTGAAAGCTTATATTGATTGTGACAAATTATCACAATCAGAAATAGCTAGGCGACTTAAAATAAGTCAACCAAGTGTTTCTAGAATTCTATTCTGACGAATGTATCCAGAAACGAGTGAAGCATCCACCTTCTTTAATGATATGCACAGAAAAAAAAACCTCGGTAAAATTAACCGAAAAAAGTTGTTAACGTACAACTTTTTAAAATGTACACCGAGAAAAAAGATAGCAGTAGAAATGACAGTCGTTCACTGTTATTATGTTTTCAACAGAATAACTGTTGTTTTAAAGTAATTTTGTTTGATTTAACAGTTTTTGCTGTAGAACTAAACTTTTTTCCAACTTCTCGAACTGTTAAAAAAAACTGTCAATTCAGAACACTATTGAAAAAATAAAAAAATTAGCAGTCAGCGAGATTTGAACCCAGGCATCCCGGGTAGTAACATGGCCTTTCAACCAACTAGTCCAAATGTCAACAGATTTAAAAACCATCAAAATGATGTTATGAACCGCAGAGTGTGTAACAGACAGTTTAACAGATAGGAGATAGGTTTTCTGTTCTTCTCATACAAACAGTGTTGCCAGGTTTTCGGTAAATTCGTCTCCATTTTGTTAAACTGCAACTAAACCATATTCCCGGATTTACTTATGTATGTATTTATTAAAGTTTTCCCACATTTTCATGAATTCCTTGCCCATTTCTCATTTTGATGGGATATTTCCCGGGAAACCAAGGAAAGTTCCTTCAGCTGACAACTCTGGTTACTCTGATAGTAGAGAACAGAACCTGTTCAACAGATTTAACTTATTAATTTATTGCCATGCCCGCCTGAATGGCATCATTGGCGCGATGGATAAGATGTCGGACTATCAACCAGAAGCACGCAGGTTCAAGCCTTGACCAGGGCGATTTTGGAGTTGAGAAGAAACGTTCATAAAAGTGAAACTTATGGAACTGAAAGAAAAATTTAAAGAAAAAAAATAAAAATTACAGTGAAAATTCTTCTTTTTTTTTAAATTAAAAAAAAAAGCGATGGCCGTACTGGGATTTGAACCCGGAGTTCCCGGGTGGCAGTCGGACATCTTCCCACTAGGCTACGGTTATCAACAGCGGATCAACTGTCAATTTAACAGGTTTGACTATCGGATGTTTTTTAACCGCGAAAACTGTTAAATTTACCTACTTTTTCGTTGATTATACAGTTTTTTTTCTCTCGGTGTATAAAAAACCTGAATTTATTAACCGTTGTTGGTAGGTTGGATTAACCGAAAAAATTGTTAAAACAAATCTTCAAAATTCGACATCAAATAGTTAAAATAATCGAAAGAGTTGATGTTGTTGAATAAATGTAAATTTTTC